>OY856187.1:138926254-139419017 GCA_963693315.1 Diogma glabrata
AAAACTTTTTGTTTTTTATTTTCCGTACTACCGGTTTCAATCTTCTAAAGATCATCTACAGGTACTATACAGCAGTTTATAGGGAATTGGTTCTAATACCTACTTAAAGTAACACAGTTTCAGTTAAAATCTACATCCCAATTCATATTTCTCTTATTAAAATCGAAATAATAATTAACTTAGCTAGTTTTGTGTTATAAAACTTGCTCAGTTTAAGTTAAACATAGTAAATTTGTAACAAATCAACCCAAAACGGGGTTATTATAACTAAAACCAATTAAACTAGCTTTAGTTTATCATTATTTTTTTCAGTGTGTGCAATCGTAATTTAACTGTTATACTAAAGGTAAGAATTAACTACATCAGATTATCAATATATAGACAAACACACATACAAATGCGTTATAACAATAACGATTTCATTGAGTTTGCAGTTTCTTCTTTTTTGTTCATATGTTCCGCATCGTTAGATTTTTAGATTTTTCACCGAATGACATTGAAAACTTGTCAACTGTAGCGAATGTCGTAAATTATTCAATTGTAGTTAGAAATTCGAAAAAATCGTTTTGCATCTTATGAGTTAAGACATCTATAGTTGAAGCTGTAAATCAAAACAAAGGTGAAGATTTAGGTAGTCAAATGTTATAGTCCCTGGGCTGGCGCCGATTTCATGTGATGATTACCACATGTTTACTCATACTTCGTGAGGCGTCTGTCCTTGACGAGACCGAAAACATTTGTTCTGCAGTTTTTCTCAGATCGGCCGCTTTTGCATTCGGCAAATTCCGAAAAATGCCGATTGCCTGGGATCTTGTTAATTTTTATTTTTTTTTTAACTATGGGGGTTGGAAATTTGATTTAGAACACGTCGAGGGTAACCTTGTCCGACAAAAAATTGTCTGCTATTGTCTAGTCCGACAACCCAAACAGCCAAAATGTCAGTTGTAGGACTCGACAATAGTGAACACATTTTGGTCAGACAAACTTACCCTCGTGTTCTAAAACAAATTTCCAACCCCCACAGTTAAAAAAAATGTGGTAGCAAATTTACAAGATCGAGGGCAATCTGCATTTTTCGGAGCTTGCCGAACGCAAAAGCAGCCGATTTGAGAAAAATCGCAGAACAAATGTTTTCGGGCTCGTCAAGGACTGGCGCTTTATGAAGTATAAAATATATGGTAATCATCACATGAAATCGGTGCCGGCCCAGCGACTACAAGAAATTTGACCTTAATTTATTTAAATACAAAACTTTACATTACCTAATTATTTTCGCATATTTTAAGAAACTGTAAACTATTGATATGAAATTTGATAGCTGATATATGTAATATTTTGTTTTCATGAAAAACCACAACTCCAAAGCTCAAACAATAAAAACAAAACATTTATATTTGATTTCGTATTTGACATGTCTTCTTCACATGTCATGATATTCGTAGAACTTAGCAGGAATCAAGATCTGTTTGTTTTATATTTGGAAGGTGATGGGTATACTAAGACAACATCTTTCATTTGTTGAAAGTAATCTTTCAGCAATTGTTTGGTAGTGATCTTTAGTACCAGTAACTACCAAACTCTGGTGTTGACTCATTTTACGACCACAATTTCCAATAATCCAAAATTAAATAATTGTCTCTCTACACAGTACGGATACCAACTGTACGAAAGAATATACAAAAAAAAAATTAATAACAAATTATCTGTCTACCAAGAAGATGAAAGAAGATTAATTAATAATTAAGAAACAATATTTTAATTGATAGCATTTACCATCTGTCAATATAAATTTGTCACCACTTATACGAACAAGTTATGTTTATTAATCAGACTAAATAAAATATAAATTATTACGATAATTTCAATCGAGCTAATTAATACAATTTGTATTTAGAATCAATCAATTTATTAGTTTTAATGTCCAGCAAATGTAATCGAATGTAAATGTAATGTAATCATTATATATTAAAGTCAATAAATAAAAATATTAATTTCAGTTTTAGAATGTAGAGCACAACAAAAATAATTCAGATGTGGTTTACATGATCAAAAGAAGGTTGTCGTTACAGACTGAAAGCTGCAAGTTAACTGAAACTTAAGAAAACTAGAATTCGGCTTCTGTAACCAAATTATTTTTTCATAATCAGATCACATATTTGAACATCTCGTAAGGATGAAGAAATTGAAAATGATCTTGAACTTTGGTTATTTTTTTCATGATACCGGAGAGTATTACATACTCCTGTTGACTATTCAAATAACTGAGAAAACCAATCAAAATATTTAATACAAGGACAATGGCTCAATAATCTGCTAAAATATTTAGCATAAATCTTTTAAAATTAAATTAAAACAACTAAAACTAACAAACTTAACGTCGCACTTTTTTGATAATAATTCAAAAAGTATATGAAAGGCAAAATTCTAAAAAAAGTTTCTTTAATTAATTATGTACTTCTTCAAATGACATCCCAACTTGTAACAGTTTTAAAATGTGTTTTTACCCCTTTTCATTCACATCCCCTTAATAAATACAGGTATGTGTATTTGACACTTCCCTATAGTTTTCAATAAACACTTTTTAATGTTTCTATCATTCCAAAAACTTTTTTCAATCAAATACGTTCGAAGCTACACGTGGAAATAAAATAAAAAGAAAACGCCATTGTTCAAAATTATAACAAAAACGTTGGATTGCAAAATACCAAAATACATTTGTTCGGGAAAACTGCAGTATTCCCTATCCTACTTGACTCAATAAACAATGTATTTTCTTAAAGGCCTCAAATCGCAGCCCCGTAAAACAAACGAAAACTCAAACGTTTTATACACATCTCAAATTCCAAGTCTATAAGATTTATGACTTACGAGATAATCGATAAAATGGGAAAAACGCGTTTTACTCTCACCATAATAGAGTTCGTTATAAAATTCAGAACAATAAAAATCGTTGATAAGGTATGAGATAAATCCAGCGTTACATAAGTGAGCGAAGAGGTTAAGGTTTAGATTGTTAACATAACAATACTTTAGTAAACGATCCAAGTCTTCATGTAGAAGTTTGCGATCGTCATCACATCTAAATTATCGGAATAGTTTCAGATCATCAGCAAAAAGTAATTGGTATGAGAGACCAAAAACTAGAATATTGCATTATAAGTTTGTCAAATAAATATTGTCAAGTGTGTCAAAAAAATGATTTTCATTTTTTTTATACCAATTTTTTGGCAAAAAATGAAATAAATTATTTGTATGACATGAAATTTAATGGATCATGAAATTGGACATGGAAATTTTTGATTTTGTTATAATTTTTGCAAAATTTTAAGAATATTGGAAAAAGTTTCAATTTTTGATTTTGTTATAATTTTTTGCAATATTTTTAGTATTCTGAAAAAAGTTTAAATTTTTGATTTTGTAAGAATTTTCGGAATATTTCTAGAGTTTTGAAAAAGTTTAAATTTTTGATTTTATTATAATTTTGGAATATTTGGATTTTGTTATAATCTTTGCGATATTTTTAGAATTCTGAAAAAAAAATTGGATCTTTGATTTTGTTATAGTTTTTGCAATAGTTTTAGAATTTTGAAAAAGTTATTTCGGTCTGAATTTGAATTTTTGAAATATTTCTAGACTTTTGAAAAAGTTTAAATCTTTGATTTTATTATACTTTTTGGAATTTTGAAAAAAGTTTGTTTTTTTGATTTTGTTATATATAATTTTTACAATATTTGAGTATTTTGGAAAAAGTTTGAATTTTGGGAATAATTTTAAAATTTTGAAAAAAGCCTCAATTTTTGATTTTGTAATAATTTTTTAAATATTTTTAAAATTTTAAAAAAAGTTCCTATTATTGATTTTTTTAAAATTGTTGCAATTTTTTTTTTAAAATTTTTTGAATAAATTTAAATTTTTGATTTTGTAATATTTCTCCAAACGCTAAATGGAGAGGTTTTTGAGTAGTTTGCTGAGTGTATCATCTTGTCACTAAATTATGTTAAGATATGATCTGTTATAATTTACCGGCTACGTAGTGATGTTTTGTGTTAGTTTTGTAATAAATATTTAAATAGAGATAAAATACTTGTACTTTTACAAAGAGCTTTATGTTTAATATACATCGCTGCCGATAACTAAAAACGATGTCCTCATAATAGTTTTTTGCCGAAAACTATATCAAAATCCTTAAAGAAAACCCAAGTCTTGATATCTCAGAGCTGTGAGATTTCAACCCCTTCATATTTTCGTATTAAATTGAAGAGGCGACCGTTCCACAGATAGTCGTTACATCACTTCTACTCTAGATTCTTAAATGTTGAATACGCAGCTATATGGAAGTTTCTTTTCAAAAATACGAAATAACTACATACCACAATAATCTCTAATTGAAGGACAATTTTTTATACATTCTTTATGTTACATCTTGCAAAAGCACTATGGATTTTTCTCCTTTTGTTACTGTGACCACAATTAGATATAAAACGTAATAGTGTTTTGTCATTTTTATGAATTTTTTTTATTTTTATTGAGAACTCTAATTATTATGTCAATAGATATCCGTTCGACCATTTATAATAATATAAAGTAACAAAAAATTGAAAGAAAATCTCCCTTGGAAAAATGAAATCGAAAAGAAATGCGGTTTATTTTTTTTATGTTTATCGTTATATGAAAATTGTTGTAACATTAAATGAAATTGAATTATGTAATCCTAACAATGAGAAAATAAGAAAGTTAACAGATAATTAAGTAATGGAAAATAATGTTTTTTTCTGTGATTTATTTAAATTTAATCTGTGTGTAATGAAAATTTGATGTCGGTTGAGCTAATTTTCATGGTTGACTACAGATTTTACACTGTTTTAAATTTTTGAGTTTTATGTTTATATTTTTAAGAAAATTAAAACGTGCTTTGTGGTCAAATTAAAGTACTAATAAAAATCATTGAAATATTATATCAAACCAAAGGCCTATAAAATATTTGGATATACATATTTTTAACCCTGTGTGGCTATTTTTATGGTAAAACTAAACTATCAAAATTTATTTATCATATAATGATTGTCATAAATTTTTGTCTATAGAACATAATAAAATTGAGTCGAAGAAAAAGTTAATATTAGTTTTTCGTTTCAAATAAATATTACCGTTGATGTAAATAATTTGGCGATGGTTGAATAAATATTATAACGACATGTTTTCATTTTGGTAGAGCTTTTACTATCGTACAACATATTAATTTTATGAAAATCTTAATCCATTATGATCCAACAAACGAATTTCTCACGTACTTGTTTGTTGGTCGTTTGGAAATGTTGACATTGAAAACAATATTATTTTAATATTTTTTCATTAATTAAATAAACTAGGTTACTACAACAGGTGAGAATTCAATAAACTGTAATATAACTGTAACGACTTAAAAGAATAGAATTAAACAAATTAATTTAACGTAAATAAAATAAATAACTGATTGGAAACCTAACAATGTGAACTGTTGGAACTATTGGAACTGTTACTTTTTTACCCAATTTTTTGGAGAATTATGGCATTATAAGTTTGTCAAAAAAATAATGTCAAGTGTGTCAAAAAATGATTTCATTTATTTTTTTAGCCAATTTTTTGGGGAAAAAATGTAGCTGTTTTTATGACGTATATGTAATTGCAAATGAAATTAGACATGGGAATTTTTGAATTTATTATAGTTTTTGAAATATTTTTAGATTTTTGAAAAAAGTTTGTATTATTGATTTTGTAATAATTTTTTTGCTATATTTTTAGAATTTTGGAAAAAGTTTTAATTTTTGATTTTGTAAGAATTTTTGGAATATTTTTAGAATTTTGAAAAATTTTGAATGTTTGATTTTTTTATAATTTTTGGAATATTGAAAAAAATTTCAATTTTTGATTTTTTTATATTTTTTGCAATATTTTTAGAATTTTTGAACAATGTTTTAATCTTTGATTTTGTAATAGTTTTTGGAATATTTTTAGAAGTTTAAAAAATTTTGAATTTTTGATTTTATTAAATTTTTCAATATTTTTTGATTTTGTAGTAATTTTAGCAATATTTTTAGAATTTTGGAAAAAGTTTGAATTTTTGATTTTGTCATAATTTTTGCAATATTTTTAGAATTTTGGAAAAAACAGAATTTTTGAATTTTATTTATTTTTCAGAATTTTGAAAATATGTAAGAATTTTTGAAATTTTTTAAGAATTTTGAAAACTTTTAAATTTTTGATTTTATTATAATTTTTGGAATAGTGAAAAAACTTTCAAATTTTTGATTTTGTAATAATTTTTGCAATATTCTTAGAATTTTGAAAAAAGTTTGAATTTTTAAGAATTTTTGGAATATTGGAATTTAGAAAAAGTTTAAATATTTGATTTTATTCTAATTTTGGGAATATTTTTGGAATTTTGAAAACAGTTTTAATTTTGTTATAATTTTTGCAATGTTTTTAGAATTTTGAAAAATTTTTAATTTTATTATAATTTTTGGAATTTTGAAGAAATTTTCAATTTTTGATTTTGTAATAATTTTTGCAATATTTTTAGAATTTCGGAAAAAGTTTGAATTTTTAAGAATTTTTGAAATATTATTGGAATATAGAAAAAATTAAAATATTTGATTTTATTCTAATTTTTGGAATATTTTTGGAATTTTGAAAAAGTTTGATTTTATTTATAACAATATTTTTGGAATTTTGATTATAATTTTCCGGCAACGTATTGATGTTTCGTGTTAGTTTTGTAATAAATTTCTAGACAGAGATAAACAAATACTACTTTAACAAAGAGTTATGTTTGATATACATCGCTGCCCAAAACTAAAAACCATGTCCTCATAAAAGTTTTTTGCCTATGGAAAACTATATCAAAATCCTAAACCTAGACCGAAGTCTTGATATCTCAGAGCTGTGAGATTTCAGCCCCTCCATATTTTTTCTATTTGTTTTATGAATTCATAGAGCCAAAAAGCCGTTTATGTACAGCAACATTAAGAGGTTATATTTTTTAATCATTAACTTTTAGCGTACATACACCTTTATTTGAACAATATACTTTTTCAAAATAAAAAGTGTTGTAATTGGATTTCCAATATGTGTCACAACAGCATGCATACTAAGGTGCTGATGAGGTTAGTTATTTTTTAAAAATGTTATAAAAATAAAAAACAAAAACAAGCAAGGACATATCACACCATCTAATTGCTATAATTTATTTTAATAGAGTGACTAAATTATGAAACCCTATATCACCTCAATTCTTCCTGACAAGTTTGGCCCTCAGAAATGTAAAGAAAATTCAAATATCATTATTTATAAAACTTAGTAAAATAATCTTTAAATTTTTTCCATTCCACTCTTGTTGATTTTGATTTTTATTGATTTTTTTTTTTGCTGTTTCAAGAATCTAAATAAAGCACATTTTATATTGCGCAAAATATGTCGAAATAATGCATTAAAAACAAAAACCGCTTTATGCACAATACTTTTTTGACAAAAACGAAACGATTTCAGTTTCGTATAACCTATTCTAGTTTAAAAAATAGAAGCAATAGTTTCCGTCAGTTTAACATATTTCATTTTTGCAAAACAGTCTCGGTAAAACTTCTAAAGTCTGGATATTGAAGTAATTTTTAGACTATGACAGCTGTGCTTCTATAAGATCTTTAAAGAGTTACAACCAGACAACTTCAATCCTAATGACAGCTAAAACTTCTACAATCTTTTTTTGGAAGCTTTATTTACAATTGTCTAGATATGTTTCGGTAAAGCTTCTAATATTAAATATAGAAGTATTTTAGAAGTGGAAGTTTTATCGAAACTTTATAGAAGTAAAATATAACTATAACTATATAACTTTTTTTTAGAGGGAAAAGACTGACAGAACGAGTGAAGGTGGAAGAAAATAGTGTCACATTTAGAATAGCCTGGACATTAAAACGAGCTGGTTCGTTTTCTTTTTGTGGTGAAGCAAATAAATAAAAATTAAGTATTGCTGTGTTGTAAAATAGTTAATAAAATGTTTATGAATTAAACTAGTTACTTGTGTTTTCGTGTGGGTATTTGGTGCTGAAATTTGTTTATACGCCATTACATTAACGTTGTTGGGCACATTTAAATTATTATCTTAGATCATATGTATATTGCACCACATCAGCCTTGTTTTTTTTTTTAAGGCGTTCATGCTCCATGTAGGAGCGTTGCCAGGCTAATCAGCTTTGAATATTCACCACGGTCATTCGCAACAGCGACATAATTACAATGGCAGCCGATTTTTTTAAGGTCGTTTATTACGTCAGTCTCTCATTGTAGTCGTGGTCTTCCTCGCGGTCTACCACTCCCTGGGGTACTAACGTACATTTTTCTAATCATTCCAGACTGCGAATCAGCTCGTAGAACATGCCCAAACCAAGCAATCCTGTTAGAACGGATACAACCTATTATATCAGGACCCTCAAGAAGGTCTCTGATCTCAAAGTTATACCGGGTTCTATACTCTCCATCGTCTGTCTTAAGTGGACCAAAAATGTAGCGTAGGATCTTACGCTCAAATACAGATAAATGCGATTCGTCATTTTGTGTAAGGGTCCACGTTTGTGACCCATACATCACAACCGGTCTAATCAATGTCTTGTATAACTTGAGCTTGGTGTTAGTTGATACATACGGTGATCCAAGGAGAGGTTTAATTGAGTAGAAAGTTCGATTACCTGCAGCGATTCGAGCTTTAATATCTGTAAGTATGCTGTTGTTTGAGTCAAGCATTGATCCCAAATATTTAAAAGATTCAACTCCCTCAATTCGTTCATCGCCGCACATTAAATCTTTCTTCTCAGCCTCTCTTGAAACATTCATATGTTTGGTTTTATTGTAGTTAATTTGCAGACCAATTTTCCTAGCACCACTCTCAAGCGACTTGAAAGTCTCACTCATAACAGCTTCACTTCGGCCGAGGATGACAACATCATCAGCGTAAACAATCATCTGTACTGAGTTTATTGACAAGATATTGTTATTAGTCGGTAGTTTCTTTTGACGGCACCCATATTCCAAGGCTAGATTAAAAAGTATAGGAGAGATAGCATCACCTTGTCTTAATCCGGAGTCGACTTTAAACATTTTTGATATTTCGTTCTCTACTCGCACACAACATTGAGAGTTCTGCACTGTCATTTTGCATAGTGATACCAGTTTACCAGGATTTCCCATTGACACCAGAGCAGACCATAGAGTCTCTCGTTCGAGAGAGTCGTAGGCCTGCCTGAAATCAATGAAAAGTTGGTGCACAGGTATGTTGAACTCTCGACACTTTTCCAAAATCATCCTTATCGAGAAAAGTGCATCGGTGGTACCTCGGCCCCGCCGGAAACCACACTGATATTCTCCAAACAGTTGTTCAGCAAAAGGATTGATTTTGGATAGCAAAATGTAGGAAAAGATCTTATATGCTGTGCAGAGGAGAGCGATTCCTCTGTAGTTTGCACATTGTAGGCGATTACCTTTTTTATGGATTGGTATCAGCATAGCTGTGTTCCAGTCCTGTGGCATGGTTTCAGTCCTCCAGATCATTTGAACAAGTTCAAACAATCTTGAGGATAGAGTTTCGCCACCATGTACAATCATTTCGGATGTTATATCGTCGATACCAGGTGCTTTATTGCATTTTAATTTTGACAGCGCCGCATCGAATTCCTTTTGGTGGGTTCGTCTCCATGTACCTTTGACGCACGAATAAGCTTTGCTCGTCGCCCGACTTGTTGCTGGTCACTTAAATTGAGAAGATTCTCAAAATAAGCGGCCCAAGTATCTAAAATATTTTTAAGGTCTACTTGTAGCTCCCCATCTTCGTTTTGAATAGCAGTCGATCTAGTTTGAGGGCCCTTCCTTAAGGTTTTAACCTGTTGAAAGAAGTTACGCGATTGATGTTCCTTATTGAAGCTTTCAATCTCCTCACACTGTCTCTTCCACCATTCTCTCTTCGTTCGATTTCGAGTGTTTCCATTCGGTGAGACCCAAGTCTGTTTATGAATCGATCGATGCGGAAAGAACGTACTGGCAATTCTCAAATTATTTGATAATGCAAACTCAGTCATTCTCTCACCATTATCATTCGAATTCAAATGCAGGCTGTTGGGACCCACCACATTTCCATAAGAGATATCTCTTCCAACCTGTCCATTAAAGTCACCAAGAACCATAATGAAGTCGCGTGTGGGTGTTTGTTTCATAACCTCTTCCAGTGCTATGTAGAAATTATCCTTCTCGTCGACGGTCTTAGCTTCAGTAGGTGCATGCACGGCAATAAGAGAAATATTGTTATATGTCCCACGTACACGTAGGTAGCAGATCCTCTCACTGACCGGGATGAATTTCATCACGGCCTCTTGTATGCGTGCACCAACAAGAAAGCCAGTACCAAATTCTCTTCGAGAAGGATGACCACTACAGTATAGAGAGTGACTATCTAAATCTTGTTTTCCGATTATCGGCTGTCTAATTTCTTGTAGAGCAATAATATCCATCCTATACCTCTCAGCCTCTGTTTCCAGACTTATAAGAGCATCAGGAGCGCTCAGGCTGCACACGCTCCACGTTCCGATTCGGTAGTCTGGTCCTTTTTCACGTCCAGGTAAAATTCTGTTTTTGTCCGGGTCTGTTATTCTTTTCTGATAACCAAATTTAACATATTAGTTTTTTTCCGGGGTTAGGGTGTTAACCTTAGGCCCAACCCATATTGTCGGGAATGGGTCCGTTCTGCATATTAAGGTCACCAGAAATAACCTTTTTACACCTTTATATAGCGAGCCGCTTGATTCAAGACAGACGCCCGCTCCAAGCCGCCCCTGACATGGAGAACAGACGCTCGTGTTGCATTGGTTGTAAGGCGCCAATTCGCCTTGATGTAGCGTCATTGACTAAGCAGTTTTTACTCTGCTTGTCTCCAATACACCAACCTAATTCTGTCAGCATTACCCAGGCAGCACGGCGGGGACGTCGAATTTAGGATTTCGCTACCCATCAGCCTTGTTAGGCACCGTTAAATTAGCATCAGTAATTATTTGTATATTGTACCACATCAGCCTTGATAGGCCCAACAAATTATTATTAATTGCACGAGTTTTTGTTCAACATTACATCAGCCTTGTTAGGCACCGCGTTTCATCAGGCTTGTTAGGCATCGTTAAAATTATCATCAGTAATTATATGTATATTGTACCACATCAGCCTTGCTAGGCCCAACAAATTATTATTATTACACGCTTGTTCAATAACTCATCAATCTAGTTAGGCCCACCAACTTTATTATCATATATATGTTTTATAAAATAGCAGCGAGATATACCAGGGTATGTTTTAATTTATGTATATTTAGGTAGATCATTAAATTGTTTGATTGAAATTGATAATTTTTTTTGTAACGAGGTGCCTACTTTTAATTTATTCAGTTTTTTTGTCAATGCTAATTTATATTTTTATGTGTTGGTTGGTCGTGAATGACCTACTGCAGCCAAATTCTGTAACTGGTGAAGTGTTAAAAATTTCTTCATTTCGATTTTATCTTTAATTTTTTACCATTTTACCATTTTTGCAATTCTATATGCGATTTGAATGTTAAAAAATTCGATAGCAAGCGCCGCAATATAATAATATAATATTGACATAATGTCAATAATATAATATTGACATAATGTCAATAACAACAAAAGAAACGATTTCATTTTATAGCCAAACAAAAAGTCAGTGTTAACTTTATAATTTTAAAACTTCACTCACTTAGAATTTTTGCGGTGAAGTGATAAAAAACTTATCACTTCACCGCTTCACAGTTACAGAATTTGGCTGGTTGTCGATCAGTTATTGATTCAATTAGTCCCGTAATGAGTGACTTGGTTCTGGGGGCTGTAGGGTGAACGGTTCACCTTGCTACCCCAGTTTGTGCCACGATTTGTCAATGTAGAAACTTAAAATAGGTTGTTGGGTCCGAGCGAGACCCTCCCACACCGCTAGACAACGTTCCTAATGAAAAAAAGCTCGACTAGCCCACAATCCTTACAATGTTTTGTCGGTTTTTTTTTCGAATTTTAACTTTGTAAATTAAAGAAAAATAATCAAAAGAAATAAAAATTTATTTGTTTGTAGCGTTATTGGACGCGTGAATGAATTCTTCACCACCAAAAATATAAATTTTTTTAATTAAATAAAAATATTGATTTTAGTCCAAATTTATTACTAAAATTTGTAGTTAATTTAAAAAAATTATGGTGAGAATAAACAAAAATTCTGTTATTATAAAATTAAACATGGCGTCTCCATATCATTTTTTATCTATATATATACAATTATCATTAGCGTTAAGTTAGTGCGATTAGTTTTAACATAAACAAAACCAATTGTTTAAACATCCAATGATAAAAACGAGTGGTCAGCAACAATAACACCGGTCACCGGTAACATGAGGTGGTTTTTTCTCCTATTACATATTTCTAAATATGTAATAGGAGAAAATAAATAAATTTCTAAATAAATAAAAAAATAAACATCTGATAGAAAGAAAACTTTTGCATCAGTTTTGATAATTCTTGTAATGAGTACTAGCCGTTTGGTACAACGATATTTTTCTTTTTTGTGTTTTATGAACAACTGTTCATGCAGAAGAATAATTGATGTATATTATTGATCACTTCTCATTTTTCAACAATCGCCTGTGGCTTTGGCGCAATCAGTTTTATTATATTGATTTATTATTATTCATATTTAACAATCGCAATCGCAAAGGTTGAGAAACGGTATAATCAAACTCACAGACTGCAGTCAGTCGCAAATTTAAATCGCAAGGCACGCAATTCCTCAAATGTTCTTGATAGCCATTCCATTATCAGGAATGCACAGTGCTCATTACAAAGTTTGAACACCAATTCGCATTAAATATCTTGTAATTTTAATATTTTACAACAAAATATGTATTACAACAATATCCTTTACCAAGAAATTATCTATAAAGGTCCAAACAGAATGAGAGGATTCATTCATCAGTTCCGTTCATTTTTTAACTGTTTCATTCCGTTCGTTTTATAAAACACAATAACACAGCTCCGGAGCGCCTTTAACTATCCAAAAAAATTATTTTTTGTACATAATATTTATTTAATTGTTTGGAATTAATGATACATAATAATAAGATACATTATAATAACTGGATTATAGAATATAATACATTGTTTTTTTTTTTGTTGTTCTTTTTACTTGTTTTATAAATGAATTTTAAGATAATTCAATTTAAATTGATACATGTTGGAAAGTAAAAAAAACAAAAATAAACCGATATTTTTTTTCTTTAAATATTCACATATTTAATTTTTGCTACAAATTTGATGCTTTCCTTTGTACTGAATGGCTTGTCCAATTATGCAAGTATTGTTATTAAAACACATAAAACTAAGACAAAAAAGTATTAATTTTCTTTTCCTACATACGGAATGAAAATCAATAATAAAATCAACTCCAAAGGAGTGAAATAAAAATATAAAAATTTTGTTCTTGGCTTCGTGTTTAATGAATTTATTCTCTCACAGACTTGCAATGCTTGCTCGTACCTCACTCGCTTACAAATACATTAATAATTACATATTAAAAAAATAACAAATATTTTGTCAAAGGTAACTTGTTCTACATATTTTTATTTCAAAATTTATGCAAATTTATAATTTTAATTTAGAATAAACATTTTTTTTTAAATATTTTGCTTGCGGCGAATAAATAATAGTATATGATGCACGGACGTAAGCTATTTTGGACTTAATGTGGGTGCAAATCTCGGCTAGCGCCTCGATTAGCAACTCCACATACGTCCAAAATCTTTAGCTTTACGTCCTAGCATCCTAATGTACTATTTTCGGCAAACGACTGTAAAGTTTAACTTTACTGCCGCAAGGGAGTTATAGTTAAAGTCTTTCTTTTTTGACTTATAGAAGAAAAATGTGTTTTAGACCGAAATGAGAAAACTTGACCATTTTTGGTATTCTTGAAACTTAGCAAATATAACTAATATGAACAAAATAAAAAATACAACCTATTTCACAATTTTTTTAAGGTGCATAGTTTGAGAATAGGGGGCTCCTACAACATGTATGAAAAATGAAAATTCTGCTAAGACCCTTTCGATTTCTACACAATTATGATCACAAGAGTTTTGACAATTAACCGAATGGCATATAATTTTATTTGGAGAAAAGTCTAACAAATTATTTTTCTTCGATTGCATTATGAATTTAATTTTTTAATAAAAAGTGTTGTGTAGTAGGAATTACAAAATGTGTCACAACAACACATAGATACCTTTTAAGACCTAGGTCTCACAACAACATGCGTCTTGAGGAGTTCGTAGACGCTTTTTTTTAAATCTTTGTGGATTGAAGGCACTCGAGACTATTGGCTTCTACGAAAATTGGTAATACATTCATTAATATAAATATTTTCATATTATGACTGCAATTAAAAAATTTGTTGGCTATTATTACAGTTTTTGTTTTTCTAACTTTAGCCATCACTAGTTTTTTGAATGATGATTTAGTGAATTTAACATTTATTTTTTCCGGCTTGTCAGGTGAATAAGATTTTGTTCTAAAACACTCATCAATATTATTTAAAGAGCATACACTACAAAAACTTTGATTAAAAGTTTTACAGACATTCTCCTCTATAGTTTCAGCTTTTGTGAGTGGAACCCCGACTAACTCAATTGACTTATCTAATGCGTTTTCCTCTAACTCTAATTGTTCAATCCGTTTTTCCAAACTATTGACTGGTTTTTAGTTGACTATTTTCAAATAACAAAGTTTTAACCATTTTTACGATAGGCATTATATCATCACATCGATTTTAGGTAGATTTCATTTAAAAATCTACCTGTTACAATGTCCGTCATCTCGGAATTTCGGAAAAAATTTGGTGCCAAATCAGTAACGACTATATATGATAAGCGGAGACGGAAAAAGAATTATATACACATACAATAATGATATGAGGAATAACGGAATTTATCGGCACTCTCACGGTCGCAATTTTTGACCTACTACAAAAAAATGTCTGTGTATATTGCGGCAGATAATCTCTTCGGGAAGTTCGCGAGCTGGCCCTATAGGGGTACCATTCAAGCGACTAGAGCCTTAAAAGCCGAATAATCTAAGGCATTATAACGGCCGTTTGAATCATAATGTTTAAATAAAATTTATAAATATTGAATATTTGGACCTTTTTTATCATTTTTTTTTAGATTACAACCTTGGCATTTAGGGTTCTTGAAAAATCAGCTGTTTTAAAAATTTACTAAACTTTGTTGTCCTTGATCTAAATGAAAATGACCAAACTCACATTTGAAAACTTTTGCACACGTAGATACAACATAAATCTTTCTCAAATTTTAAAAAAAATTATACAAGTCCAGAGATTGCGACCCTAGAGGTCTTGAAACGCATTCAAACGCAAACGGCCATGCTTTCATCATTTTTGAGTTTATGTTATTTAAACTCCTACTTTCTTTTAGATACACGTTTCATTTATAACCTCAGAGACTTTCAGCTTTCTAACCCAAGAGGTTTCAATGGAATTAGCGTTATACTAATAAAATGCACGAAAATCTCACGCCATACAATTACAACAACAAATCCCATAAGAAATAATATTAAATAAATTTTCTTTTGTTTCTGTAGAACATTTTATTTAGTTTTTATTTTTTTCGCGAAAATTTAAATAAAAATAAAAATAAAGTTGAGTCATCATTCTTTTTAGTTAAGGAATATTTTTTTTGGAAATTTGGAAAATGTTTAAGTTGAAATAAATATATGTATATTGATTACACGTTTACAAAAGTTTTCATAGCTTGATAGATATTTGTATTTTTTGAGGTTTAAAAGTTGTTTGATAATTTTTCAGTATAAATTATGTGTGATGGTATTGTCGGTGGGACGTAGTAAGAACGTTAATTTATCCTTTGGCGGATTTAATATTTTGTTAAAGGTAGTTTTACCCAAATTAAATGAAACTGTTCCGAAATGGCATTGATAAAGTAGTTTCGGTTAATGTATTTAAGTTGGTTTGATAATTTTTTTGAATTATTCTGTTTCTACTTAAATTTTTTATACTAATCTGACACATCTAATTCTATTTGTACACAAAACTATCTGACACCCAAATCTAACTATTTCTAGCGGATATACGTGCCGCTTGGACTTTTTTTTAATATTATATCTCTCAAAAAGATAATCAAATTTAGTGAACAATAAAACGTCGGGTAAGAAAATTATAACCTAGACATAAGAAAACCAAAAATAATATAAAACACACAGTTGACAACATACTGCGTCAGCCTCAAATAAGAAATAGAATTTACATGTCAAACGGCAGAATCGCCGTCATGTCGTGTGTCGCTTTGGTTGGACTAGTACTGTTTATTTTATGTGTGTTATCATTCGCCGTTTTCGTTCGAATTGTGTTTATACTTCAGAGTTGAAAAAGAACTTATACTTTTTTCGACTACCTCTACAATTATCTTCCGATCATACCAATAACACTTATTTCTATTTTTTCCCATCGACCGGATACAAAATAAAATATCTCCACTAAATCCAGCATAAACTTAAAAATTAAATCAAATTTTCAATCTACGTACATATGTACAACAAAAAAAAAATTTTCAAGAACGTATTATTTACAATATAAATTTGAAACATTAAAGTAAGAAACGAGAACGAATAATTTTGTGAATGGATTTGTATTTCCGAACTAATTATTTCATCAATGAATTTTGTTTCATTTTTAAACGTGAAGAAGTTGTAATTCTCTATTTCGTTTTGTATACAAATTCATGTGGAAGATATCTTTCGATCAAGATAACGTTTAATTACAAAAACAAGTTCAAAAAATGAAGATAGAGGTGGGTATGATATTACACTGGAGACTGGTTATATTTATAATAAAAACTATTATTATTATTACCTTTTTCGTCGTACCAGAACACTTCGTCGCTTCGGGGTAATTAATTTACTTGGACCGATTTCTGAGAATGGAAAAAAAAAATAAAATTCTTTTACCTTTTTTTCTCATTAACATACTGTTTACATTTTACAATAAAACCTTTTCAAAAAATCAACTCTTATCATTCAACATCCGCAGCATCTTATTTTCATCTTGAAATAATCCTTTTGATACAGAATTAAAAAAAGGTTGTCAGATCGTCACGTTAAAACAAACAAACAAAAAATAAAACATTTGATTAAGCGTGAGAACTAAGATGAACTCAAATCTTAAATTTATTGTAATTTTCTTAAACTTAGTTTTTTTTTCTTCCTTTTTATAAAAATCGTTGATTTTAATTTGACTCGAACAAGGAGAGGAATGGATGAAATTGTTTTCTGTTTCTGCATGATACGTAAACAGAATGAAATTTTTTTTATTTATAATATCCTACTGTGCGCCACTCTTATTCTTTCTTCTTGGTGGTTGTGTCTTTTATATACTTGATATCGCTTTATAGTTTCTTAAGTTATAATTTTATTTTTTATGTGGTGGTTATGTAGTTATATAAACATGCTTCAAGTGAACAATGATTCAATCAAAACAATATTACAATGTATGGTGTGGTGATCAAGATCCGTAACAACAAAATGTTACAGATGTTTTCTAAATACAATAAGCATAAATTTTATGCTTATTTATTTTTCTATTTACCACAAAAGAAAACGGATAAGATTTTATTATTGCACGGAATATGTTTACTTAAGATTTTATTTTTTGTTGTGTTTAAGACACGATTATAAATGAAATTTGATTATCTTAGCATTTCTTATTAATATTCATAACATTTCAATAAACTGCCATCAATAAATTTTTATGACTCTTTTATCGTAATAACTTGTAAAAATAAATTGTTATTAGTTTGTTGTTTGGATTATTTATATGATTTTCTTCGGCCACCAGAGGAGATAGATGCTTTGTGTTAGTTTTTGTTCAAATATAATTAGATTAGAAGTTTTATGATTTAATCATTTAGGATGAATGAGTAATAAAATGGATTGAATTTCTATAAATTTGGTTGTTGAAGTTTATTCTGGTTTTTTGATTGTGAATTGAGATTTTATTTGACTATGGAATTGATCTAGCGAGTTGGAGGAATAGCTGAACTTAGTTATAATTTGTATGTACCATTAAATAACAAATTGCTGATTTAGCGGGAATTTATTAATTTATAAATAAAAAAATTTTTAAAAAATATTTCAATTAAAGTGCAAGGAGATCTTGCTTAGTTATGAAATTAGCTTAGTCATCAATAAAAATGTAACGCTTTATTGAAAGTTTTTATTCACGAATTTTAATAGAAATGTTGTTGGTCAACTCAGTCTTCGACAGAGGTCATCGACAACTGTGTTTTATTGGCAATAAAATTGGCCAGATTTCGATCGCCCTTACCCCCCTTGGCGAAAATATTTTACAATCGCTTACATTAGCTTTTCTCTTTGAAGATAGAGAGACAAATAACTTGTGTAATGTACTAAACTCTATAGAGCGATTTTCAAGAGTTGGTTGATATAAATAAAAATTAGAGTAGGATTAAAATTTAACCTTGGAATACACTAGCGTAAATTAATCATATCTAGATATAATTAATTAAAAGTGTAATTCGTAACTAATGTTATGATATTCTGGTGGCGAGCGTTTGTCATAAAAACTAAAGGGAGAAAACCGAGAATTATTTCGCGTTATTGGAAACCCGTAAGTTGGGTCTATTGTTTAAGAGTAGAAAACGAGCAACATGCTACCGATTTGACCACCTTGCGCGAACGGTGGGAGTCGGTAGTCTACAAGCGTATCAGAAACGGACGAGGGTGGTGAAATACGGTTGGTTATGACTGATTAAATTGGAAATGCAACAGTTCAAGGCACTCATACTTGGTATTTCACGTAATAGCGTAAATGTTACTAACGAAATTAAAGTAATGGTCTTACGTTAGATAACAAGGTAGCTCATGGGATGCGTAGTCCAACAAGTCAATGCTCACTGAGTCATAGCAGCGTCAGTTTTAGTGACCGGGATACTCATATAAAAAATAAAATACATACAATAAAATTGTGGTTTACACATATACATGAACCCTTGGACTCCCATGGAAAATTTTAGTATCATCTGACCTTACAACACTTGAGACAAGAGCAGATACTGTCCACAGGTAAGAGTTGGTACAGTGGTGTTAT
Source organism: Diogma glabrata (assembly GCA_963693315.1). NCBI lineage: Eukaryota > Metazoa > Arthropoda > Insecta > Diptera > Cylindrotomidae > Diogma > Diogma glabrata. The sequence continues at coordinate 138,945,512 of OY856187.1, forward strand.
TTAACTCACGTAACAACGAAGTATGGGTAATACAGATACTAACCAAAACGAGCTTTATGTTACACCCCTACCTTAATTACTAGTGACAAAACAGGAGGTGTTGAAACGATAGAAAGCGTCAGCTTAGAACAGTTTCTAAAAAATAGAGTTCCAATGAGCACTTCTTGGCCAATTTTTATAGTATTATGATCACAAGTCGGTACAAATTAGGCAGATACCTCCATTTAGAAACCAATAAATATACCACTTTATGTTTATTGATTTCTAAATGGAGGTAACTTCTATTTCTACTTCTAACTATCTTTTTAAAGAAAATTTTCCGAAAAATCTACAGCAAGTAACATTTAGAGCGACTGTTGAACACTACACTACACTGGAACAATCTGTAGAGGAGATAAATCTTGCCATCACTAAAGGAAACGGAGTCAACTGCTCAGTTACCAATGCAAAAGAATAGAGGAAGTACAGAGACTTTTAAATAGAGATAAACTATTCAGAAACTGTGAAGAATGTCTAAGCAAATGTGACTAGTCTCTGACAATGTCTCTGATGCCTGCTATCGCTAGGCTGCATAAAACGAGGATGGAGCTGGATTATAGCTGATTATTTAAGGCAGATTACCGTACTAAAGAACCTATAGATTTGTTCAGCCATACATATCACCGAAGGGTATTCATTCCAACAAGTAGTAAGGAAAGATATCAACTAACTATAGTTCAATAGACCACCAGCTTACCATCATTTATATTAAAATAAACGACGATGAAAAAAGTAATTGTCAACTATATACGAACTAGAATTCTGGTAAGATCTCCTTTTCAAGATCGTCAACACGCCTACAGAATGTAAAGATCAACAAAAACCGTGCTCTTCAAGCTAGTTAAGAGGCTTTTGACAGCAAGAAAGTTGCTGAATGTATCTTTTCAAATATAGTGGTCAGGAAACCTTTTCCAAAGAGAAAAACCATGAGTGCACCACAACGGATATGTTAGATGCTGGGAGCCAGGATAGCCAAAACTAAGGCGGTTAATTATAAAATCAGCTATTGGTTGGCACTACAAGAGGTCGTTCACCTCTCATGTGGAGCTTAGTGAGAGATAAAATTCTGGATTTTTGATGAAACGACTGCATCAAATAAGTCAAGAGTAGGGTTTCTCAAACGGGATCCCGTTTTCTCCGGGATCCCGGGGGTAAATTTTCATCCCGTTTTCCCGGGATTTCATCCCGGGATCACGGGTATCCCGCTAATTTTTTTTAAACATTTTTTTGTACTTTTTTCAAAGATATTAAAAGTTTTCTCACTCGAAAATCGAGTAGTTTTTAATTCTTTTCTCTCTGTAATAATTAATTTCGTTCAAAATTAGGAAAACGTTTTTTTTGACACATATGGTATCATGCTTTTTTTGTATGGTTTTTTTGACACATATAAACACAACAAATTAAAACCAATAAAACTTAAAATAGGTAGATTTTTCTGAGAAATCTACCTAAAACTTGCGCTTCATTTCTCTTAATTTATGTTTAATGGTTCTCTTGGACAGATGGTGTTCAATGGATGGTTCAATGGACGTTTCGTCACGAAAATTCGGACAAAATTGAGTGATGGCGCCATTGACAACCTAGTTTTTTGAAAAATTGTTTAAAAATTAGTATTATGAATTTATTTTTGTTTTGTTTTTATGTATTCTTTTTTATTTAATTTTTGAAGTTTTTTTAATTAAAAATAATTTAAATTTAAAAATCAATAGCGCATTTTTTGTGCTGTTTTAATTTTACACATTTTTCTACCACCCAATTAGAAAAATCTAGCTTTTTAGCGGTTCCCGGGATTTCCCGGGATCCCGGGAATTTAATATTTTTTGTCCCGGCTTCCCGGGATTTGAATTTTTACGGGAAATGAGAAACCCTAGTCAAGAGGACTTAATATGTTAAATATGTAATGCAAATATGTGGGACTAAACTCACTTTGAGTCAACTGATAACTAAAAAAAAAAACCTATCATCATAAGCGCCCCCGTAGCTGTTTTTTACAGCATCAAAAAAATATATGCTGAGTTTTAGATAGCATGTTTCGTTCCATATTATCGAAATGGTTAGAGTTCTATTGGTGTGTAAACCCTGTGGGTACAGTGTGCTGATGTTGTCACTAATCTAGCATAAACGTATACTTTGATATTCATATCAGCTATCAGAACCTTTTAGGAACTGATCAATCCCACTTACAGATTAAGAGAATATCGAGGCAACACACCACTTAGGTTGGATCTCGGGTCGATCCCTGACTGCAAAGATGGTGAGTGCCATCACGATCATGTCAAATTCATAGCATGTGCCGATCTTTAATTTTAGACGCTGGACAAAAAGACGATCAGTCTTCTAAGCGAGGTTTGGAGGTGCCAAACTGAAAGTGGTTAATGTAGAAGATATAGATAGAAATTCGACCGAGAGCTCATACTTGGATACCTATAAAGTTCGAAAATCCAGATAAGGTATTAGACATGCGAAAATACAGCAGTTTATGACTTTCTTCAAACAACTAGAGGAAAGCTAGTCTTGATTCTATCAAAACATGATGACGGATCAACTATTTTGTGACAAGCTTCAACTTTGGAGTAGTCACTTTGCAAGAAAATAAGAAGAATTTGGCTAAGGATAAGACAGGAGTAGCTTAATGGATTGAGAATGCTTTCTCCAGGCAGTGCACATCGGTTGAAGAAGGACGAGTGACGAGCAGTCTCAAACAACTAGTACCAATAGTGATGCTTGCTCCACGCATACGAAGCTATCTTTTTACGAACGACCTGTGTGAAAAACGTAGGTAAATTTCGTTCCTGTATCTTGGTTATACGCAAACTAAGCATATGTCTAGTTACAGATCATAGCAATGCTGACACAACGGAGGCCCGTTGTGGGCCTGGAGCTCCATAACCCTGATTTTCTCGATAATCTCCACCTACTTACTATATGAGGGAGGTCTTGAACCCTTAAAATGAAAGTAATCTTGTCTCGGTGGCTCATAGGCGAAAAGTCAGAGTTATCATGCGAAGTGATGCAAATGCATGTCATACGATTTGTGGCAACAGCAACATCAATAAACGATGTGAGTTAGTTTTAGATTTAATTTTCAGCACAAATCAGGACGAAAAACGCACCCTTATCCCCTCTAACAAGCAAGAATTATTGGATGTCACTTTTGTGTCTGACTTCATGTCTAACAGACTACTTAGCCGGACAGGGTCTTAAGCACACTTATATTCTAATCATCGTTATCTGCAATTCATATTGGTTTTTGGTTCATATCGGTTTTTTCAAAAATTTCTGGTTAAGAAACAGGAAACGGACAGAGTAGCACAACTTCACTGAAAGAAAAAAGTAAGTATTTTTAACAGAAAACACATATTAATTTAACAGAAATTTATCTTACTTTTCAGCCACCTTAGCGCTTTGTTAATGAAACAGTTTTTGCCATGTTAAATTTACATAATATAAAAATCTCATTTTTTGCAAAACGACTTAGTTTTTAGTAAAGAGAACATAATATTTTGTTATAACAACATAGCCGATTTTTAAAAGATAAGTTAGTCTAACAAACATATATGTACTTTTAACATAGCTTTTTAGAAAACGACACAGTTTTTTGTAAACAAAATATAATATTATGTTATACCAACAAAGCCGAATATTAAGATTTAAGCTAGGCTACATAGATATATGTAATTTTAACATAATTTTTGTAAAATTTTATGCAACTATGTAACTTGGCTAAGTTAAAACAATAGAATTATTTGTTAATTATACATACGAATGAAGGGACTGCCATAGTTAAAATAACTATATATTTTATAGAAGCTAGGTTAAAATTAACATGAGACGCCTTCTGAAATTAGCAACAAAAACAATTTTTCAATGTATTCAAAATTAATTTATTTATTAATAACAATTATTTATATATAATATAAAATTGGAATTTTACTTTAATCATTTAAATTCAATAAATTGATGATTATTTAAATCATCTTATCATTTTTATCTATTTTAGCTATTAATATTATATTATAACTATTATAACGATTATAACTATTAAATTTTAAAGCATTATGTATAATAATATAAAAAAAAAATTTACATTAAATAATTCAAAATAAATACCATTCTTTGGATTTTCAACAATGAAATAAAATTTATATAATTTTATATAATGAAATAAAAATATTAAAAATATAATTAGATTAATAATAAATATTATTTATCATTCTTTGACTGTTTTTTGGAAAAAATCATTGATTAGCGTAAGTACAGGTGGAATTTCTTCATAAAATTTGGTTGTAATGCTGTATAAAAATGTTTGAATGAATAACCAAACATTTAAAGATTCGCTTGGATACCTTAAATTAAAAATTTGAAACACCTTAAAACAACAATCAAGGGCTTCCAAGAAATTTGCAAATTTAAAGTGCTCCTTATCCAATATGACATAGAACTCTTGATAATCTGAAGTACTTCCAACAGCAACGAGAATTTGTTGAAATCGTTCACTGTTACTCAAACACTTATCGTTTATTGTTTTAAGCTCGTTATTTACATCGTATCGTCAAACATTTAAATATAAAATTATTCTGGACGTCCTTTATAGTAGGTTTTTTTGAATTATTATTTGCTGCTGTTTTGAGCTTTTTTTAAAAATTAGATCTATGTATTATCGCCGGTAGAACATATAGAAGTTCTAAGTTAAAAGTATCTAGAAACAAAACAGAAATACAAAAAATTAATATGTTTACATTCATATATAGTGTTTATTATATAATTTACCAGTATTTATTTTATCTTTTTTTAATAAAAGTTGTTGAAATGCTACTTTATTTATCTTGTCCCGTATATTTGTTTTCAATATTTCTGGAATGTATTTTGAAAATATATTCCAGTTTTGGTACATCACATCTTTCTCAGGGTAAATTGTTAAAAAATCGGTGTTTATCTGTAATAGACATTAAATAATATATATATTTGATCACTATATGGAAATTATAAAGCTCATTACCAATTCAGGCGCAAGGGTATGTTGATACAATGGCCATTCTGTAAGAATGTTTGTTATAGTGCTGTCATTATTTGCCATCATAAAATCCATTCTAAACTTTGAGGAAAGGTTCAATTTGCAATTTTCACTTCCTCTCAAGGACTTCTGAAGCTTTTTAGAATTTCTTTAATTTTCATATTTTCTACATTGTTTTCAACTGAAAGAACGTAGCCATTATAAAATTTGAATTTATGCTTTAAACATTAAAACTATCTACCTGGTCTACTGGGCTATCGTTGACAATCTACAATAAACTATCTACAGGGCTATCGTTAACATATGTTGAATATGTGTCAACAATTTTTCAAAGCGACAAATTCCTTTTTTAACATCTATTTCCGATTTTGGTACCGATCGGACAATTTTCCTTTTGGAGGAAGATGACCTCTTCCAACAAAATAGGTACTCTGAAATAGAAAAATAAATGAAGTGCTTAATCTTTACACGCTGTTGAAGTAAAACTTCTTTGGCTACTGTGGCAGGTATTATTAATAATATTAAATATAAAATAAAATAGATATGTCATATACTTACTGGTGATTCAGTAGGAAACAATAATATTATTTCTTCTCAAATTTTTCCACATTGTGAGACGCTGAGTTGCAACTGGTAAATTTTTCTACGTTAAAACTCAGATTCTAACTCAGAATTCAGATTAATTTAGTACAGTTTACGAAAACGTAACAATTTTTTAACAAAAAGCAAAGATTTATTAAGAATTTAACTCACCCATTCTTTATTAATTCCTTTCGGAAATTCCTACTATCGTTTTCGGAAATTCATATGCATTACGCTCGAAATTTTTTTTCCCGAAATTTATTGTATTCCCTACTCTTAAAAAGTTTATATCATCAGAAATCGATCTAATAGGATTTAGTAAATAATAATATATAATATAAATGCTTGCAATATTAAATAAAAATATTCAATTGCTTACCTGTTAAATATTTAAATAATTTAATGTTTTATATTTATTTGTCTTTTCTTCAGAAATCTATAATTGCGTTCCACTTCACAAAGAAAACACGTTTTAAATGGAATTAAATTTAAATGCAATTCTTAAATGAAGCTTGGAATTTAACAAAATGCTCTTTTATTTTAAAATAGCACTACATACGTATAACAATTCTTTCAATTTGATTAACATAGTGCTCTGTTACTTTAACTTAGAATCGTAAAATCAATTTGTCTTAACAAAGCGCTCTGTTATTATAATATATTTTTAACAGAGTGTATGTAAAATGTTTTTACCATTGTTAATATTTAATAAAAATAAAGTACCGCTATGTTAAAATAACTAAAGCCATATAATTTTAACAAAACCAATGTTTGTTTGCAAAATGTTTTTGCTTAGGTAAAATAACGAAGCGATTTTTATATTAATAACATAATTGAAAAAAATTAGCAAAGTCAATTTTATTGAAACGTAACAAAAACTATGTTATTTTAACAAAAATACTTTAACAAAACCAATTTGGTTATTATTACGTAGCTTTTTTTCTCAGTGTTTGGTGATATTCTGGGCTACTCCCTTTCAGTTGTAGTCCCGAAAACACCTGAATATACTCGAGAATTGGTTAAATTGGTAGACACGCTGACTGATTCTTTCAGTGAAACAGCATTTGGGTCTTGGCACTCTAGGCTGACCGAAGGGTAAATCATATCTACAATGGTGGACGTTGAAACTCAAAACTACTAGCCAGGAATATAAGACGCTTTTCAAAAATACAATGAAAAGTAGTGCTGTGTTGGACTGGGACTCCTACAGAGCAGTTCATGAAACATATATATATATGAGCTGAATATATGCTCAGAATATTTCTGCAGCAATGCAATACAGGGATTCTCTGAGACATCAAGACTTTGCAAAGTATTATCTACTGGTCCCACCGTTTCGAGTTATATTCACCAACCGGATCCCATCCTGCGCGGAGTCCTTGGAAAGGCTATTTCCGATCGGCTCTTTGATACCTGCGGTCACGACGCATGGTAATAGAACTAGTCATGACTTTGCCGAACATTATCGAGAGCAAAATTTTGTGGACTTTAAAAAATTTTAAGCCCCATAAGTCTCCTGAATCGATTCGAGTGCTCACCCCTGCAGACCCTCATTATATCTTAATCTTAAATCACAGCCAATAATAATAGAAGACTTTTTGAGAGGTGCAAACAAGCGTGTCAGCTCTGAACATACATACTGCAAGACAAGTTCGTCGTAACAACCTTGTACTCTCTCATACCGCCCATTAATGATCTATTGCCAAACCTGGAAGAACGAGACTTTAGGGAGATCGGTTATGCGGAAGATGTTGCAGTGAATCCTTTTATAAATATCCTGGTACTCTTAAGAATATAACGCAAAGTTCTCTTTGCATTCTCTCCAAATGGAGTGAAAACTGTCGTAGAAACGTAAAACACCGAATTTGTCCCCCTAATTCTGAGTGTCACTGATACAAAATTTTACTTGGGGCTCATTCTTGATAGTAAAATAAATTTAAACTCAACACTCTCAAAAGAGTAAGGAATGCTACTATAGCACTTTAATCGTGCAAAAGTGTTATTTTCCGAAGAGGGGGCTCGAGCCCCACGTTGACCACTGAATGTAAAACTCGATTGCTAGACCAATCCGGGTTCCAAATAAAATGGTAAATCGGAAACTCTTGATGAAAGTTTATAGATCCTTTTGTATTAGTGGAGTGACACTCTAAGGAGAAACTCTTTTACCTTACTTCTATCGATATATTAGCTAAACAGATAGTTGTCACTTGTCAGCACGGTGTTAGGCTGAAATCTATTGGAATGTAAAGTTGTAGTAATAAAGGACACCACTTAATTCTGGTAAGTAAGAATATTCTCTCGAGCATAAACTATTCCATTCTGAAACTATCACCGGAAGGTGACTTCACAACGGCCACTCTTCACAGAGAACTGGGAGCTAGAGGTGATGTCAATTTCTACACGGATGGGTCAAAAACGAATGGGTAGGTAATTTTTGTAGCATTCTGCAAACAACTAAATTTAAACCTCTTTTTGACTGCTTGATTACTGTAGTGTCTTTTAGGCTGAATTGTAAAAGCGCCATCAGACTAATTAAAGTACATTGAAATATCTGTAAAGGAAATCGGCATTTTTACAGACAATCCGGCTACAATAGAGGTTTTAGAGTTAAACCTCATCACATTGAAAGTAGCCTTGAACGATCTGGCATCTTTTAAAGAGATGACAGAACAGTTCAACATCCATCCGCCTTGTCTGTTTCTCAGAGGATTTCGGTATAACTGGGAACTATCTCGGCTGGAAATGCTTTGTGACACCAAGAATAGTAAGTTCAGGAATTCCACTTGCTTCATTCGAACTGCTACTTTGAAATGAGACACATATGCGTACAAATATAAGACGATCAGAGGGCACCACATGTTTGATTGTCAAGCAGATTGCCATACACATCAGCATGGTTGTGGGTGTCATTAGGTGACATTGTCTTATCGGCCAACATGCGAGCAGGCCTTCTCCCATGTCATAGCTGAAATGACGTGAAGGAGGAGGAAACGGTTCTTCATCTTCTGTGCTGAGACCCTGGTTCCAACCAGACTCAGGTTTTTGAGTACATGCACTTTGCACTTACTGACAAACGTCTTCGAAAAACTCTGGTTGGTTTCCAAATGGTGGTGTTGGAACAGAAAAATTTATTAACCGTTTGGCTAGTGAATACGAATTGCTGGTGTCTATGCCGTGTTCTTTTGGACAGCCATTCTAACTTAACCTTACCTATCCTATCCTGTAATCATAGTTGTAAAAACACCTTTCGTGAACTCTAATTTATTAAACTTTACAATGTTTCTGTAAAATTTATGGCGCTTTTGTTAAATTTAAAATAATTTACAAACTTTTTTGTGTAATTTATAAAAAATCGTGTAGAGTTTTAAGATAATAGTTAACGGCCAAGAACTTTTTTTCCAAACTTCTGTCATCACATTTTATAAAACTCGTATTTTAATATTTTGAAAATAAAACTAAAAAGATATTTTTGATTTTCATTTGTCATCAAATCTCAAAATGTATATAACAGTTTTTTTAAATAGCAAAAATTATTGTTGCTTTATTTATTAAATTAATCAAATGTTAAGAATCTTCGATGTTTGTTTTACAGAATAAAATTATTGCCGTCTTTTGCAGTGAACGTTCAGTATAATAATTTTACAAATCTTACTGCTGAAAGTTAGGTAAATTCATTGGTATTAATGCGCATTGTTGCCGTTTTCAAATCAATATCGGCTAAGTGCCACCATTTTTAATTAGTTTATTTATCATGATTGCCGTCCATGTTTAATCATACATCAGTTATGCTTCTATGTATAGAATTTGTGCGATTTCCGTCTCGTAATTTTGATCTTTAAATCGATATAATCGATGTTATCAACTATCAAGTTAGAAGTATTATGTCTTCACTTAATTTTAGAAACATGTATTACATACCATTCCAAACCAACAACATATTTGGTGTAGATGATAAAATTTGTAACATCATGATGTGCTTAACTCCAATACATATAATTTTGATATACAAATATAATTGTTTCAGTGGTGGTATGATTGAATAAAAAGCCGACTCGGAAATATTATAATTATTCGGAAATTTAAGGCATATGATTGAAAGTATTTTTCGAACATTTCTGTTGGAAAAATTTTCGAATCCATTTCGCTTGTCGGAAATTTATATTTCACGTTTTGTTGTAAATTATACTAAGTTAAACGTTATGTTTTTTTATATATCATTTTTACATTTGTTTAATAAACATTTTACAACGGAAAAGCTATCCATAATCATAAAACTAAACTCGCCATTTGAACTACTAATTCTATCAATATCAACACAAAACAAATGATAAATACGAATATTAAAAGGTTTTGAAATTCTGTACTAAATGGGTGCGTTTATATGAGAATCGAAAATATTACGAAACATTTCAATCATACGTTGGAAAAAAATTTATCGTAGTATTTTCGATTTGTTTAAAAATTTCCCATCAAGTTCAATTATACCGTACCAGGTTATATTTTCTTTCTTACTTTATTTTTAATTTCATAAAAAATTATGTTCAACAAAAAAAACATTGACCAAAGCAAACTACCGTTTAAAACGATATTTAAATAAAAACCAAATTAAATAATTACAACATTTAAGCAAAATCTCTTAAGATAATTATAACCTCAGGCCACAACTTCCCAAATTTTCATGATGATTAATGTATTAATGCATAAAGGACAAACAGACATATTTTCAATTTTATATATATTCAATATTTATTCAACATGAGAAAGCGAATGCAATTTGCACAAGACAGTAGCAATATAACTTTAAAAAACTGCCTTATAGATCAATTTTTTAAAATTCGTAAAAAGAAGTTTTTATTATTTTTATGAATTCATAAATAAAAAAAATAAATTTTAATGATATTTAATAAAAATTAAAAAAAAAAACAATAAAAAATATACCAACTCCAGGAATTGAACTCACGACCTATAGAACATCAGTGCACAACGCGCCTAAAGAAGTTTTCAATTCAAAAATTAGTGAACTAAAAAAATTCCAGATTAAAAGAAATGTAATAAAGTTTACCACATTTTAAATAAAATTTACTATTTTTAATAAATTAACAAAACAATTATTGTAAGCATTTTTTTATAACTCAATTTTATGGGTATTTCGGCGAATTTTTTAAAGTAAATAAGATACATATTTAAACACAGTTTAAATAAAAACTAGATATAAATTTAATTGGGACAAATTGGATTAATGAAAATAATTTTTGAAGTGAAAACTTCTTTAGGCGCGTTGTGCAATTTTGTATGAGGAAAAATTTATAAATTTACCATTTACCATTGAATTACCATTTTTAAAAGAGCAAAATATTTTTAAACATGAAATACATCTATCATTTCTTAACACTTCAAATTGCGGTGTGGATATCGAGGTCGACTGAGGTTCTATAGGTCGTGAGTAGAGTTTCTGATTTCTCGAACTTTTATGAATCTCGAAATTCGAGAATTTCGATTTTATCAACAATCGTGTTTCTCGAGAAATCGGGAATAATTATTTGAATTTCTCGAGATTCTCAAGAATCATTAAAATTATTTTAAACAAGAAATTGATTCATAACAAAAAACAATGCTGAATAAATAAAATAATTCAATATACGTTATCGAAGTGTCTATTGACACCCACCACGGAAAAATCCGTAACTCTAATTTCAACCATAGAGACACGGACATTTTTAAAGAAATGAGCCGAATGAAGCTTTATCCGTTTGGCACCCACCACGGAAAAATCCGTAACTCTAATTTTAACCATAGAGACACGGACATTTTAAAAGAAATGAGCCGAATGAAGCTTTATCCGTTTGGCACCCACCAAGGAAAAATCCGTAACTCTAATTGCAACCATAGAGACACGGACATTTTTAAAGAAATTAGCCGAATGAAGCTTTATCCGTTTGGCACCCACCGCGGAAAAATCCGTAACTCTAATTGCAACCATAGAGACACGGACATTTTTAAAGAAATTAGCCGAATGAATCTTTATCCGTTTGGCACCCACCACGGAAAAATCCGTAACTCTAATTTCAACCATAGAGACACGGATATTTTAAAAGAAAGGGACCGAATGAAGCTTTATCCGTGTCTCTAATATCAGCCGTGAATATTACAATAATAAGCCTTAACTCACGGATGAATACTGTCCACGGATAAATACCATCCACGGACAAATATCATCCACGGACAAATACCACCTACAGATAAAATCTGACATATATGCCATTTCTAATCCCATATATTTTTTTCATTCATTTAGAACGAATTATACAAAAAATTTATTAATCAATAATTTGATTGTAAGAATAACCTTAGTAATAAAGAATTGATGATACTGCTATGAGTATATCTCGTAATTTATTCTCTGACTCTTATTTTAAGCTTGCTGATAGTGCACCACGTTACACGAGTGACTAATATCCGTGGCAATTGGACACGGATGATTAAAAATTCAAAATTTGAATTGAAAAATTCAAAATTTGAATTGAAAAGTTCAAAATTTGAATTGAAAAATTCAAATATATGTTTACTATCAATAATAATTTAGCAACAACATTATATTTTTCCTAAAAATAAAATAAAATAAAATAAATAAAAAAAATTGTTCATAAATGATTCAGGTAAAAAATTAAGTTTTAACGCTATTATGAAGCACAAGCATAAAAAAAAGTAAAATGATAAATAAATTCTTTTTTATTCGCCTACATATTAAAGTGTTACTTTATTACTGTGATTTGCGGCTTTAAAGTATCACTTTTCAACTATTTATTTTATTGTCATAGCTACGTCCAAAAAAGTAAAAAGCATTTGTATTTGTTTATATTCTATGAAAAATAAAAATTTTTCTCAAAGCAACACTAAAATTCAAAATTTCATTATCCAATTAAAATAGTTGTTATCATTTGTTGTCATAGTTACACAATAATTTGGAAAAAATAATAAATATTTTGTCAAAGGTTACTTGTTCCACATATTTGTATTTTAAAATTTATGAAAATTTATAATTTTAATTTAGAATAAACAACTTTTCTTAAAATATTTTGCTTGCGGCGAATAAAAAATAGTATATGATGCACGGACGTAAGCTATTTTGGACTTAATGTGGGTGCAAATCTCGGCTAGCGCCTCGATTTGCAAACTCCACATCCGTCCAAAATCTTTAGCTTTACGCCCTAGCATCATAATGTACTATTAAGAAAATAATTTTATCATTTTGACACTTACGTTACTTTAGAATGTTTTTAACGGTTATTTAAAATTGTTTACAATTAAAAAGTAATGTAAGATAAAATATCTTTTCAGTATCATAAATTTCGATAGAAATTGGCGAGTTTTTTAATACAACAAAAAAATTACTCAAAAAAAAAACTCAAACTAAAATTTTGACGAGCACTTATCTTACAGCTAACCATGAAAAAATCCAATTTCGAATTCCTTTATTTCACCATTGTAATAATATTATAGTCATTATATGGCTCAAAGCATATAAATATTCTTTAAATCTGAAATTGTAACATATTTTAAAACTAAAAAACTGAAAAAAACAACGAAAAACAGAAATAATTTAATATTTATGGAATGCGATTTTATTTTCACTTAAAATTCGCCGTAGTTACATAATTTTTAATAGAGATGGCATTGATTTCCTTTTTCCGAAATACATTTTACATTCCTACTTTCCGAAACTACCTTTCCTATTTGAAAATTTTGACAGCTAATTTGTATTTTGAAAACATTCATAAATATTATTTCTTCCAAATCAAGGTTGCTTTTGTTATTTTTAATATAATTATTATCTTAAATTACTACAGTTAACTGAAAAGAAAAAGTTAAGTTAAACTTAAATGATTAATAATTATTAATTATTAAACTTATTTGATTAATAATTGTATCGTATCATATAATTGTATAGTATCAAGTATGTGTGGAATTATGTTTTATTTTCTAGTTTGTAACAAGTGCGACGTATTTCTTCAAATTAATAGTGAATCAGCAAACTCTAATAAGCTACCATCTGTTAAAAATTATATTTTGTGACTGGAATTCCAACTTTAGCTTTGTTAGAACGTTTGCTTAAGTTTTGTTTATTTATAAGATCAGTAGATCTATAATATCACGTTCTGTACAACATCTACTCTCCGAAACACACATACTAGATATTAGATAACAATAATAAGTGTGTAACTTGTTAATTATATTTAATTTCACTTTTTCTTTTTAGTTATTTTAATTATGACCGTAGAACCCGGTTTTAGTGGTCAAAAATTTATGAGTGAAACTCATATGATGGTATCGAACCCAGATCAGTGGATAGAACCAATGGCCGATGCTGGTGTTGATCAATATACTTTTCATGTTGAACCGGTTCAAACAATTGTTGCAGAAGTTTCAAGGAAAGTTAAAGACGCTGGAATGAAGGTTTTAGCTTTAAAACCATGCACTCCGGTTGATCTTGTGAAAGAGTACATTCCCTTAGCTGATATGATTTTAATTATGACCGTTGAACCCGGTTTCGGGGGTCAAAATTTATGAGTGATATTATGCCAAAAGTGGAATGGCCACGTTAAAATTACCCCAACATCAGATATAGAGGTGGAGGAGTTGGACCAGAAACAATTAATGAGTGTGCTAAAGCTGGAGCAAATATGATTGTTGCTGGTACAGCAATTATTCGGGCTACTAATCAAAAAGATGTAATATCACTTTTAAAAATTCTTCAGTAGTTTACACTGGTAGTCTCATAAATATGTTATTGTTCCTAATTTTAAGATGATTTGTTAACTTGGGCTGGATATGGATTTAGATATGGATATGGATGTGGATATGGATATGGATATAAATATGGATGTGGATGTGGATATAGATGAAGATATAGATATGGATATGGATGAGGATATAGATTGGACTTCGTATGGGTATGACATGGACATGAATTGGATATGGATTGGATATGTATTAAATACAGATTGGATATTGATTTGATATGGGTTGAATATGGGATTGTATATGGATTGGATATGGATTGGCTATAGATTGGGTATGAGTTGGATATGGATTGGATATGAATTGAGTATGGATTGGAGATCTATTGGATATGAATTGGATATGAATTGGATATGGATTAGATATGGATTGAATATGGAATGGATATGTATTGGATATGAATTGGATATGGATTAGATATGGATTGGATATAGATTGGATATAGATTGGGTATGAATTGGATATGGATTGGATATGGATTGGATATGAATTGAATATAGATTGGATATGGATTGGATATGGATTGGATATACATTAGATATGGAATGGATGTGGATTGGATAATAATTAAAAAGGGATTAGTAATGGATTAAAAATTGGATATTGATGTTATATTTTTTTTATATAGACCAACAAAAACAAATGTTATCAACGGAAAAAACATTAGAAATGTAAATTCAGCAGTTTTTTTAAGATTTTTAATACACAATGTACGAAAACAAAACAAACAAAAAGAAATGATATCTTAGCGGAAAAAAACATCAAAAATGTAAGTGCAGCAGTTTTTTAGGGAGATTAGGTACACAACGTAAAAAAACAAAAATCCCAGCGGCAAGTATATTCGCTAGAAATAGGTAGATTTCGGGGTCAGACGGTTTTGTGTCCAAATAAAATTAGATAAGTCAGATTAGTTTAAATAAAAAATATAAGTAGAAACAGAATAATTCAAAAAAATTATCGAACCAAATTAAATACATTATCCGAACTAACTCCATCAATACAATTTCGGAACAGTTTTATTTAAGTTGGTTTAAACCAGGGTTGTTCCTTTACGCGTAATCTAAAATAGATTACATTACATGTAATCTATGTAATGTAATCTATGTCATCTATGTAAATTTGGTGTAATCTATTAATTTTGATTTAAGAAGAAATATGTGGAAATATTGTATTATCCCTACTGAAAATTTTTTTCGATTTTTTCGCAAAAGACATGATCAATATTATTGTCAAAAACAAGATCTTGCGATCTTGAAAAAAGTTAATTTAATTCCTAAAAAAGTTTAGGATGCACATATCAATTAAATAGATTACATTATAGTTTACATTACAGACTACATGAAAATATCTCGCGTAATTTACACGTAATCTATGCGTAATCTATACATGTAAAGTAATCTATTTTGTCTACGGCACAACCCTGGTTTAAACTACTTTTAATAACATATTAAATCCACCAAAGATCAAATGAACTACGTCACAACTACAATTATACCATCACACATAATTTATAACATTATCAAACAATTTTATTTCAAAATCATCTTTTGTTGTTGTGTTTTTTTGTTCTTATTTAATCTTTTTTCAAACGGTTACTTAGTAAAAAAAATAAAAACAAAAGAGATTTTGATAATTTTTATATGGTATTAAATGGGTTGATATTTTTCTTGTAAGGGTTGCATTATAATGCTTATAAAAATGGAACCTTTTGGGTTAGAAAGCTGGAATTTTTTGAGGCTATAGTTGAAAAATATGTTTAAAAGCTAAGATGAATTTAAATAACATACACTGAAACATGATGAAAGCATTGCCTTTTGCGTTTGTTTTCATTTCAACAGCCCAAGGGTCTCAACCGTTAGACTTAAACTATTATTTTTGAAAATTTTGGAAAGATTTATATTTTAAGTACGTGAAAAAAAGTTTTCAAATATGAGCTTGGCCATTTCAGCTAGATCAAGGGCAGCAAAGTTTAGTAAATTTTTAAAACAGCTGATTTTTGAGGAACCTGAAACGCCAAAGTAGTCATCTGGATAAAAATGATAAAAAAAGGTTCAAATATTCAATATTTTTAAATTTTATTAAAATATTATTATTCAAACGGAAGTTATAGCGCCCTAGATTTTGACTTTTTAGGCTCTAGCCGCTTAACCGGTACTCGGGTATGGCCAGTTCACGAACTTGTCCAAGACATTATTTGCCGAAATATACACAGAAAATTATTTTGGTGTAGGTCGAAAAATGCGACCGTGAGAGTGCCGCTAAATTCCGTTATACCTCATATCGTTATATATATATATATATATATATATATATATATATATATATATATATATATATATATATATATATATATATATATATATATATATATATATATATATATATATATATATATATATATATATATATATATATATATATATATATATATATATATATATAATTTTTTTTTTTTTTGTTTTTCCATCGCCGCTTATCACATATAGTCGTTTGGCATCAAAATTTTTCCGAAATTCCGAGATGAAGCCCATTGCAATAGGTAGATTTTTATATGAAATCTACCTAAAAAAGCAATGACATCTTATCACACGCATATTTCAGCGGTAAGAACGTCAAAGGAACCAAATCAGGAGTTTGTTTTTAGGGTTTAATACACAACATAAAAGTACCAAACCAAAGAAATGATACATTTTGATAAGCAAATTGGATACTGCGACAATAAAAACATTTCATGTAACTATTCAAGCTAAAATTTTCAATAAACATACCAAGCTACAAAAATGTATGTACATTTTATGAACTAAAACTTAAAAATAAAAAATATATAAACAAATAGTCCCGATGGTCGACACAATTAAGTTTACAAAGTATAAATTTATTTTTTTTCGAATTCTAAATGCACAATTAGTGTTTCCAATCCGGCTTAAGCCGGATTGAAATTATCCGGATAATGCGTAAAAATCTTGCTATACGATATCCGGTTAATTCACAAAAAATATCCGGATAACTAAATTAAAGCAAAAAAAATTGTTCGCGCTATTTACCTTTTTAAAAATTTTAATCAGCTACTACTAATTTTTTCATAATAGACGATTTCGTTTTGCTGATCTAAGATTTATCATTCAAGCAATTGTTTTGTATTTGAATTTTTAGAAGTTTAATTTAGACTGGGTTCCAATAGAATGCGAAATGGTCTCCGCAATACTAAAATGATTTAGCACATTTTCAAGTTGACTAAATCCAATACTTGCATTGTAGACTTATTTGAGCTGACAGTTAAACATTAACTTCAAGTTTAATTTCAAAATTGTTAAGAATTTTAAATTCTATTATAAAATTTAAAGTTTTTGTATTATTAAATATCGGAACAATATATTATTGAATATTGTGTATCAAATCAGTTTTTGGTCATCTTTCGTTAGAGAAAATTTATTTATTTTAATTATTTATTCACTTTGATGTTTGAAACTATGTATAAATTATTTTCTAGTTTTTAATGCAAACAACTCAATAACAATTATATGATTTTTGTCACCGATGTTCAAGTTTATAATTATTTAGAAGAAATAAATTGGAACGATATCATGCTAAATTTTTAAATTTAGCACGATTTAGAATTTGGAGACCATTTAGCATTCTATTGGAATGCAGTTTTATATATACAACAAAAAACAGTATTTTTCCGTGTCATAATTAACAGTTCAATTTTGAGTAATTTATAAATATTTAAAGTTAATCACATTAAGACACTCTATTAACAAAAGGAAAAATGTTGAGCTAGTTTCATTAATGATGTTTTTGCAGGATTCAACATTATCCCGAAATGATAATTTTAACGATTTTAGCTATGTTTCTAAAACATCAACTATCATTTATGCAAAAAAGTTAATATAAAGATTGTTTCCGTATACCAAAACATCCGAAAATGTTTAGTTAATAATGGCGGATCAATAAGATAAGGAAAGGAAAATTCTTCAAATCCGACCGAGCTCACCGAATGTACATTAGTCAGGGAATTGAAAAATACGATTTCACCAATCAAAAATAGTAAAGTTATTCGTTCAAATAATTATTCATTACCAGACAAGGAATTTAATTTATATAGCCCATGTAAAACACTCATTCCTACCCTAGAAAAGCTAATAAAAACTAGAAATCGTTTGCAGTTTCCAATGTTAAACGCTCTTGTATTTTTTAAATATTATTTTTCAGATGAAAGTAAATTTTGATTGCTTTTGATTTGATTTTAATTTTTTTAAACTATTGTTTTTATTAAAGGCATTATCCGGATTATTATCCGGATATCCGGATAACTACTTTACATACTATTCGATATCCGGATAGTTAAAATCACGGATAATTGGAAACACTATGCACAATGCATTATTTGAAACTTAATCTGAAACGAGAGAAGTACAAGCCAAACGCAAAAACTCTTTGAAGTGCAAGGGATCTTTTGTCATTAAACGCCCAAAATTAGGCCTTTTAAAAATAAGATACTGTGTACCTTCAAAGAGTTTTCGCGTTTGGCTTGTACTTCTCTCGTTTCAGATTAAGTTTCAAATAATGCATTGTGCATTTAGAATTCGAAGAAAAATAAATTTATACTTTGTAAACTTAATTGTGTCGACCATCGGGACTATTTGTTTATATATTTTTTATTTTTAAGTTTTAGTTCATAAAATGTACATAC
Organism: Diogma glabrata; assembly: GCA_963693315.1. Taxonomy (NCBI): domain Eukaryota; kingdom Metazoa; phylum Arthropoda; class Insecta; order Diptera; family Cylindrotomidae; genus Diogma; species Diogma glabrata. The sequence continues at coordinate 138,964,639 of OY856187.1, forward strand.
ATTTTTGTAGCTTGGTATGTTTATTGAAAATTTTAGCTTGAATAGTTACATGAAATGTTTTTATTGTCGCAGTATCCAATTTGCTTATCAAAATGTATCATTTCTTTGGTTTGGTACTTTTATGTTGTGTATTAAACCCTAAAAACAAACTCCTGATTTGGTTCCTTTGACGTTCTTACCGCTGAAATGTGCGTGTGATAAGATATCATTGCTTTTTATTTGTTTTTTTACGTTGTGTTTTAATTTAGCGCCAATTGTATCTTTTAGTATTCGTATTTATCGCTGTAAAAAAAAATTTTTTTTAAATATTTTAATTATTTTCAGGTTGTTTTATAAAATCAATTTCGATTAATCTTCTATATAAGGCTCTTTAATAACAATTTTAAGCACATTATAGACAAAAAAAATTTTTGTTTGCTAAATTTTATAAGTCTAGAGTTATGCTGCGCGTGCAAGCACGCGCGTTGCATGTCTGTCCAAAAAAATAAATTTATTTAGTGTACAGCATATGTTGGTGATAGTAAGAAATAGTAGATTGTATTACTAGTGCGAATGCGTTTTCCAAACAAGAGTTAGTTTTTTTTGTAACAAGTGCGTAAAATTTATAAATATTTATTTAATTGTTCATTTAATCATTTATTTAACAAAGTTATAAACAAATTTAAGCTTTTAAATAATTAAAGTGCGCCATCTTCGTTGTAATAGTTGTATATTATACTAGCTCGAAAATATATACATAAGAATCCAACTAAAACAACACATAGGAATCCAATAAGAGCTGTCAAAATTGTAAACTTTGAAAACCTAAATAAATTGTTTTTTCTTGTAATTCAAATGATGCAATGTGTTTAAGTTGTTTTTACTATATGGTAAGTTATTTAAATTATTATTTTGATATTTTAGTGCTATAAAAATATTATATATAGATAGATATATGGATAGATTTAACTACAAATCTCACATGCAGGCGGCGTTACGGTCCAGGCTTACAAAATATTTTGTGGTCATATATGCGGAAAAGTAGTTTTTTCTTGTATTTTATTCTAGTACAAAATTGAAAATTTTTTACGCATGTGTTACAAAAAGGTATATTGTTGTTTAAATTAGATATATTTTTATGTTTTCGACCAATCACGTTACGAATAGTTTGTTCCACATATATTTTCATATTTTTCATCTAAATTATACTTGAGGATTTTTAAAAAAAATTCCATTCTGTTATCATCAACCCTATTTCGTCAAAAATTATAAATTTTGATTATTTTTCGAATTCACTAATTAATTTTACTATAAGCTATGGAAATTCTTGAATATAAAAATAATTGACATCCTTATTGGACATCCTTGTTATGTCTTCAGGTGATTTCCTCAGTTTATGTCCTATCCATCTCCATCTCCTTTGTTTTATCTTGATCTCAATGTCTAACTGCTCTGTCTGCCGTAGAAGTTCCTGGTTACTGATGGTGTTCGGCCAGAAGCATTTGATCAGTCTTCTCAGGCATTTGTTCACAAACACCTGTAGTTGATTTTTGATCTTTCTTGTATTTTTCCACGTTTCACACCCATACAGCAGTACTGACTTGACACATGCATTGAACATTCGTAGCTTTGTCTTTCTTGACAGGACGGATGCATTCCAGATCTTGTGAAGCATATTGAACGTATTTCTAGCTTTGTTAATACGCTGACTGATATCTTCTTCAGTCCTGCCTGTTTTTGCTACAGTACAACCAAGGTACACAAATTTGTCGACTTCATCCACTTGTGTTTTGTTGATGGTAATTGGTGTTATCGTTTTGGTGTTCAATCTCATAGTCTTTGTTTTTCTGATATTAGTGTGGAGATCAACTTCATGTGCAAGGGTTGATAGCTTCTGTATTTTCTGCTGCATGTCCGAATGTGTGTGTGTAAGTAGACAGATGTCATCTGCGTAGTCAAGATTATTGAGCCGTTTTGTTGTGTTCCATTGGATTCCATTTGGACTTGCATCATCGAGTTTTCGCATGATACTATCTAGTACTATTAAGAACAGTAGCGGGGATAGTACACAGCCTTGTCTCACTCCTCGGTGGTTGTAGTATTTATCACTTTGCTGTCCTTTGTATTGTATTCTGTTTCCAGCATCCCGATACATTTTTTTGATTAGATCAACTATTTTCTTCGGGACGCCCATTTCACAAAGTGTCTTCCATATCGCGCTTCAGTTGATTGAGTCGAAGGCGCGTTCGAAATCCAGGAAGAGGAGATACAGTGGTGAGTTCCATTCGTTTGATTGCTCTATGATGATACGGGTTGTGTTGATATGATCAGCACAGCTTCTTTCTGTTCTAAAGCCGGCTTGTTCATTTCTTAGTTTCATGTTGATTGATGGATATATTCTTTCGAGAATGATCATCGCTAGTAATTTCATTATTGTGTTGAGCAGAGATATACCTCTCAAATTTTGCATTCTCTAAGATCACCTTTCTTTGGAATTGTTATGGTTAAACCTTCTTTCCATTTGGTTGGTATTTTACCTTTGTTCCATACATCAGCTAATAGTGGTGTTATAGCTTCTGCTGTTGTGTTTACATCTGCTTTGAGTAATTCTGCTGATATATTATCTGTACCAGCAGATTTGTTATTCTTGAGTTTTTGTATGGCATCTCTAACTTCACGTTCCGTTGGTGGATGGGTGCTGATAGTTTCGTTATAGTTGTCATCCGGAGACTGCAAATTATCTTCATGTTGGTGGCAGTTGTCTTCAAAGTATTCTTTCCATCTATTTAGCTGTTGTTCATGTGTTGTGAGGGTTTTTCCAGATTCACCCTTTATTGGTGGGGTGTTTGTATACTTGTTAGTGACCTTTCTCACGCATTTGTGTAGTGTGCGCATATTTCTATTGGCTGCTGCTGTTTCTGCAGTCTCTAGGATGCTTTCTGTATATCTTCTGCGTTCATTCCTTGCCATCTCTTTAACTTGTTTTGCTGTACTTTCATATTTGCTGAAGATCTCGGTTGTGTTCTGATGACACAATTGCAACTTGAGCTGTCGACGCTCTTCGATTTTCTTCCAGGTATCATCACTAATTCATGGTTTCTGTGATTTGTCTTGGTATCCAAGCACATCTGTAGCAGTTTTGACGTAAACTTCTTTAACTTGTTCCCATTTTTCATCAATGCTGGTGGTTTCGTTGTTTGTTAGATTGAGCTGGAGCGATTCTTTGAAGATGTTATTTGTGTTTTTTTTGCTCAATCTGCTGATGTTAAATTTCCTCTGACATGAGTTGTTGTGTTTTACAGCGGCTGGTTTAATTTTGAATGTTGCAGTTACCAGTTGATGGTCGCTGTGTATGTCTTTCTTTGCAACACCTAACGTGTTGTTAATATTCCTACGCCTTGTTCATGTGTGTTGGATTTACCAGAGAACCATCATGTAATATCCTTCACTTGTTGTTAGTTCTCCGCTGTTTTTCCATCTTACTTCACTGAGTGACGTATCTCGATGTTATATTCTTCCATTACTTTCTCGACTTGTGCTAACCTCGATGTTTCTATCAGAGTTCTGATATTCCAGTTTCCTACTCGTGTTCGGGTACGGTAGCCAAGGGTCGATATTTGATTTTTTCCGGTTTGGTTTATTTTGTTTTTCTTTCTAGTGTACGTTTCTTTAATCATTTGAATTTCGGATTCACCTTTCGGATTAACGGGTGATTGGGCCATCGAATCCTAGCCAGTTTCCAGGGCTGCTGGATAAGGTATAGTGGCATACCGTGGGCGAGATATTCCGGCTTCAATGTGCTACAATCATATTTCCGTATTTTTGTAAATAATAAATTTTTTGGTTAAAGCCAATAAATAAAACAATATTTCTTAAACTGTTTATCCAACAATTGTTTCGGTTTTCAAAAAACCATCTTCAGGGATAATATTTAATAAAAAATTCGGATACAAAAATAAACAACAAATTGACACTTGAAAAACTTATTATGAAAAACTAACAATCGAAAAAGAAAAAGCTTACTATATAAAAAATAATGAAAGAAAATACAAAACAATAATACAATGAAAAAAAAAATTAGAAAATAGAAAATGTAAAGTAGTAAAAGCTCCATGATGTTTAATTTTTTTAATTTTGTAGAACAAAATCGTATGTATTATGAAGAAAATCCGTATCAGTTTGTATATTCATACAATTATTATGTTGTTTGATACGAATCATTTCTAAAATTCTTCGCTTATTTAAATTTTTTTCTTTATCCAAAATTTTAAAATTTTGCAGGGGAAGATTTGTACGGCAGCTTTTTTTGTGGTTAGATAATGCACTCATATTGTCATTATTATGTTTTTTGGCGTCGTTTAAATGTTGTTTTATACGTTTTCCAAGATATTGTTGTGTTTGGCCAATGTACGATTTACCACATCCACAATCTGCTTGATACACTAAATTGGATTCAATATTCATTGGTATTTTATCTTTTAATTTTGAAAAAATAGTATTATATAAACTATTATGAGATGTTCCTACAACTTCAAAGTTAAAGTTTTTCAACAAGTGCTTTATTTGTTCGAAAAGACTTTTGACATAAGGTATAGTTATGTAAATTTTGTTGTTATTCTTCAATGTTGATTTTTCCAAGACAGTGTTTTCATTACTATAAATTTGTTGATTTACTAATTTACGTATAAAATTCTCTGGGTAGTTATTTTTTTGAAGAGTTTCAAAAAGTAAATTAAAATTTTTGTTATGAAATTTTGGATCAGAAAGGCTCAAAATTTTTTTAAACATAAGTGTAACGGTGTTTCTCTTATAAGATTGTGGTAGCCATGAATTAAAGTTCAAATATCTACCAGACCATGTTTTTTTATGGAACCAATCAGTTATTAATTTTCCATTACTTTGCCGATGTATCATCAGATCTAAAAATGGTAGGCAGCAATCAATTTCTGTTTCAAGCGTGAACTGGATATTGTTGTTAAAATTATTAAATTTATTGAGAAATTCTTGTACTTTGTCTTTGGGACAAGCAGTTAGAATGTCATCCACATACCTAAAGAAAAAGGGTGGTTTGAAGTTCATATCATTTAAAACATTTTCTTCAACATATTCCATTATCAAATTAGCACAAGATGGACTAACAGGTGAGCCCATTGGACTACCAAAAATTTGCTTATATGCTTGTTGATTATATGTGAATTCACAATTTTTCAAAACCATTTCTAATCCTTCGATAAATTGTAACTTTGTTAATTTAAGTTTGTTCAATTTTTTGATTTCCATCCAGTTTTGTTTTACAATTTGAACAACAAGATTACTGTCAACGTTTGTAAATAAAGACACGACATCTAAAGAAATCAAAATGTAGTCATCAGGCAGTTGATATTCACCTAATTTTTCTTTCAGATCTTCTGCATTTTTGATAAACGTGCTAGTTCTTCCCACAAATTTATTTAAAATATTAGACAAAAACGATGACAGATTGTAAAGCGGTGTTCCAATAGAACTCACAATTGGACGAAGAGGTGTACCAGACTTATGAACTTTAGGTAAACCATATAAACTAGCAGGAACACCATAATAAGACCTTAACCACTTTCCTTCATGTACAGATATTCGTTCTTCAGTTTCCCAAGTCATTACCATTTTATTGAGATGTTTTTGAATACTGGAAGTTGGTACTTTAGAAATTTTCAAATAAGTTGTATCATCTTGTAACAATGTTTGTATTTTAAAGTCATAATCACTTTTTTTCATAACTACTGTGATATTTCCCTTATCAGCTTTTAATACAATTATATCGTCATTTACAGTCAGAAAATTTTTTGTATCTTTTAAATCATGAAGTAATTTTAATTCTTCATATGTAAGCAATTTTTTATGGTTGTGTTTATGTTTAAAGTTCGTTAATATGTTCACAAAACGATTACGTAAATTTGACCTTGTTAAATCATTAAATTGATCTTCACAATTTAGAAGAACACTTTCAACACCACACACAATCTTATAAAAAATTGCTTACATATGAAGAATTAAAATTACTTCATGATTTAAAAGATACAAAAAATTTTCTGACTGTAAATGACGATATAATTGTATTAAAAGCTGATAAGGGAAATATCACAGTAGTTATGAAAAAAAGTGATTATGACTTTAAAATACAAACATTGTTACAAGATGATACAACTTATTTGAAAATTTCTAAAGTACCAACTTCCAGTATTCAAAAACATCACAATAAAATGGTAATGACTTGGGAAACTGAAGAACGAATATCTGTACATGAAGGAAAGTGGTTAAGGTCTTATTATGGTGTTCCTGCTAGTTTATATGGTTTACCTAAAGTTCATAAGTCTGGTACACCTCTTCGTCCAATTGTGAGTTCTATTGGAACACCGCTTTACAATCTGTCATCGTTTTTGTCTAATATTTTAAATAAATTTGTGGGAAGAACTAGCACGTTTATCAAAAATGCAGAAGATCTGAAAGAAAAATTAGGTGAATATCAACTGCCTGATGACTACATTTTGATTTCTTTAGATGTCGTGTCTTTATTTACAAACGTTGACAGTAATCTTGTTGTTCAAATTGTAAAACAAAACTGGATGGAAATCAAAAAATTGAACAAACTTAAATTAACAAAGTTACAATTTATCGAAGGATTAGAAATGGTTTTGAAAAATTGTGAATTCACATATAATCAACAAGCATATAAGCAAATTTTTGGTAGTCCAATGGGCTCACCTGTTAGTCCATCTTGTGCTAATTTGATAATGGAATATGTTGAAGAAAATGTTTTAAATGATATGAACTTCAAACCACCCTTTTTCTTTAGGTATGTGGATGACATTCTAACTGCTTGTCCCAAAGACAAAGTACAAGAATTTCTCAATAAATTTAATAATTTTAACAACAATATCCAGTTCACGCTTGAAACAGAAATTGATTGCTGCCTACCATTTTTAGATCTGATGATACATCGGCAAAGTAATGGAAAATTAATAACTGATTGGTTCCATAAAAAAACATGGTCTGGTAGATATTTGAACTTTAATTCATGGCTACCACAATCTTATAAGAGAAACACCGTTACACTTATGGTTAAAAAAATTTTGAGCCTTTCTGATCCAAAATTTCATAACAAAAATTTTAATTTACTTTTTGAAACTCTTCAAAAAAATAACTACCCAGAGAATTTTATACGTAAATTAGTAAATCAACAAATTTATAGTAATGAAAACACTGTCTTGGAAAAATCAACATTGAAGAATAACAACAAAATTTACATAACTATACCTTATGTCAAAAGTCTTTTCGAACAAATAAAGCACTTGTTGAAAAACTTTAACTTTGAAGTTGTAGGAACATCTCATAATAGTTTATATAATACTGTTTTTTCAAAATTAAAAGATAAAATACCAATGAATATTGAATCCAATTTAGTGTATCAAGCAGATTGTGGATGTGGTAAATCGTACATTGGCCAAACACAACAATATCTTGGAAAACGTATAAAACAACATTTAAACGACGCCAAAAAACATAATAATGACAATATGAGTGCATTATCTAACCACAAAAAAAGCTGCCGTACAAATCTTCCCCTGCAAAATTTTAAAATTTTGGATAAAGAAAAAAATTTAAATAAGCGAAGAATTTTAGAAATGATTCGTATCAAACAACATAATAATTGTATGAATATACAAACTGATACGGATTTTCTTCATAATACATACGATTTTGTTCTACAAAATTAAAAAAATTAAACATCATGGAGCTTTTACTACTTTACATTTTCTATTTTCTAATTTTTTTTTTCATTGTATTATTGTTTTGTATTTTCTTTCATTATTTTTTATATAGTAAGCTTTTTCTTTTTCGATTGTTAGTTTTTCATAATAAGTTTTTCAAGTGTCAATTTGTTGTTTATTTTTGTATCCGAATTTTTTATTAAATATTATCCCTGAAGATGGTTTTTTGAAAACCGAAACAATTGTTGGATAAACAGTTTAAGAAATATTGTTTTATTTATTGGCTTTAACCAAAAAATTTATTATTTACAAAAATAATATACAAGCCAAATATCTCATCATATAATAATCATATTTCCATATTTTTTCTGATGAAGTGTCCAAGCGGTCACCCGTTTAAGTTGTGATACTTGCCAGTGTTGCTTAGCTTCCTTGTAAGTGATGTTGTTGACTTATCCACTTCTCCATCTCGCCCACCAATATATAATTATATTATAATAAAAATATAATTATAATTAATATTTAAATAAAAGTTCATCCCTGGCCTTCAAACCAAACGGGCTTGGCAGATCAAGTGGTGGTCTTCTGTTTCTTGCTTAAGATAGAACTCTCGTAACATAGAACTTTTAACATTGCTCTCATAATATGAAAATTCATCACGTCCAAACTTACTATCATCGTAGCCTCAGTATATCTTTCCCCAACTCTTGACGACGAACCTGCTCCTGAAACCCTGCAAGCTGCCGTACACAACATTCAATCAACTCAACAATTCGACGTATTCATTGTGGCTGGTGACTTTAATTCTCGCCTGGGATCCCTGGGTTCCCTATATCCCAATGCCTTACTCTCAACTATACTTTTAGATATTAGTTCAGCTGTAGATTAGTGTTTCAATGAAAGAGGCAAGTTACTGGTAGATTTTACGGATTCAAATACTTTCGTACGTACTTTCGGATTCAAATACTTTCGTAATACGATGTACTGGAATTTCTGTAGCTTATAGTTAGGATATCCATTCCTTACAGCTACAGAAATCCGTAGCTGGTGTTTACATAAAAAATTTCTGTTGCTTAAATCTACGGATATTTATTTCTTCCAATTACGGAAATCCGTGGCTTGTGATACACTCAAGTCCGTTTCTTTTAAAATTTCCGTGTTCCCAAGATTAAAATTACGCCACGGTCTTATCCGTGGTAGGTGGTGATTTTGGATCATATGGTAAAATTTAGAGACACGGAAAAAGCTTCATTCTGATCCGTTTCTATAAAAATTTGAGGGGCTATAAGGATAAAATGATGACCACGGATTTTCCGTGGATGGTGGCAATTTCGAATCAGGCGGTAAGACTTAGATATACGGAAAAAGCTTCATTCTGATCCGTTTCTATACAAATTTCCGTATCTCTAAGAGCCACGGAAATTTCCGTGGTGGGTGTCAATAGCAGCACCGATACGTTATACAATATATGTTTTATATATGTCGGGATATGTCGATATAATGCTGCCATTGTAGTTGGAAGAGTCAATTTCCCGACTTACTTTTAAATAATCTTCGAGAGATAGTTTTTGCTGTTTTTATAATTTCTCTTCTAAAGAAAACAGAAAAAAATCGTTTTTCTCAGGGTGGCTAAGTGACTTGGGATTTTGTAGGAAGTTGAGCTATATCTTCTATTAAAAATTTGAGATTGTATTTAAAATAACAATTTGGAGCTTACGTATGTCAAATTTGAATAGAACTTTTAGGATTCCCCCTACAGATAATAATGAGGCAGCCTAACGGTTGAGAGTTTCTATTGATGTTGTGTCTTGTTGAATCACATCATCTTTTTTTTGTATTCCATAAATGATTTAAATTGGGAATATTTGAAGTTTTTCTGATGGATTGACTCGCAAAACCGCTCAATTATGGTTTCAATAAAATTCCATCTAATCCTGCAATGCATGAGTAATTGCAACTCGTTTCTCTCTTGATTCAATTCTTTTATATTATTATGCAAAGTATTATTGCGCACTGACGAGTTTTTGTATACAAAATTTTACAATCACTATAATTTTGGAAATCAAATAGTAAATTGTCAGTTAAAATTTAATTTTGTTATAGAACTGAATCGGCAACAAATATTAAATCATTTATGGTGGTTTGTTAATCCTCGAGATTCCTTTCAATATTTCTCGAGAAATGAGAATCTCGAAAATGTGGAATTATATAATTTCTGGAGATTTTGAGAGCTCAAAATAACAAATCTTTCTCGAGAATCTCGAAACCGGATTTTCCCGAGCAGAAACTCTAGTCGTGAGTAATTCCTGGAGTTGGTATATTTTTTTATTGTTTTTTTTTAATTTTTATTAAATACCATTAAAACTATTTTATTTTATTCATGAATTCATAAAAATAATAAAAACTTCTTTTTACGAATTTTAAAAAATTGATCTATAAGGCAGTTTTTTAAAGTTATATTGCTACTGTCTTGTGCAATTTGCATTCGAGTCCTCATGCTGAATAAATATTGAATATATATAAAATTGAAAGTATGTCTATTTGTCCTTTATGCATTAATACATTAATCATCATGAAAATTTGGGAAGTTGTTGTGTACACTAGCCCAAAGGTAAGTGGCAAATTTTCTTTTTTCAAAAACTGCACCTCAGGCCCCTTATAATTATCTTAAGAGATTTTGCTTAAATGTTGTAATTATTTAATTTGGTTTTTATTTTAATATTGTTTTAAACTGTAGTTTGCTTTGATCAATGTTTTTTTGTTGAACATAATTTTTATGAAATTAAAAATAACGTAAGAAAGAAAGTATAACCTGAAACAATTACATTTGTATATCAAAACTATATATATTGGAATCTAACACATCATGATGTTACACATTTTATCATCTACACCAAATATGTTGTTGGTTTGGAATGGTATGTAATACTTGTTTCTAAAATTAACTGAAGACTTAATACTTGTAACTTGATAGTTGATAACATCTATTATATCGATTTAAAGCTCAAAATTACGAAACGGAAATCGCACAAATTCTATACAAAGAAGCATAGCTTAGGTATGATTAAACATGGACGGCAATCATGATAAATAAACTAATTAAAAATGGTGGCACTTAGCCGATAGTGATTTGCAAACGGCAACAATGCGCATTAATACCAATGAATTTAATTTAAATTTAGCTTTCCACAGAAAGATTTGTAAAATTTAAACTTGTTGATCTATGGGTGTGACAACCACGCGTACTTTAGTTTCTGCTATTGGCATATGAGTTATCTTGAGATATCGTATACCACTGACAATAGCAGTGAAATCTCATTAGCCAAAGTGATATCTTAGGAGTGCTGGCGGATGAAGTTTTTTCAATCAACGATACCACCCCTTAGTCTTAGTTTTGGAATATTCTTTGTTGACACGCTATTTTTAGATTGAAAAATCGTGTCAAATAAAATGTGTAAAATGTGTAAAATGTGTTAAATAAAATGTGTTTGGTAGTAGAAATTACAATGTGTTTCACAACAACACATAACAAACTTTAAAGAACAAGGTCCCACAACAACATGCTTTCTAAGGTGTTGATAGACGCAAATTTTTATATGACATGTTTTAATTATTTCAAATATAAAAATGTATATATTAGTTGCTTGGAATGCTGATAGATGTGAAACCCAGAATAATTTTAATGATTTTAATTTAAACATTCTGAAATTTTTATTTGCAATGCTACAATAATTGGAAGATTTGGAAGATACAAAAAAAACACAGCTATTTTCACTTCTGTCGGCAGTCCCAAGACTGCCCTCTTTTTTTTATAACTATTTCTTTATATAAAAGTAATTGTCGAAGTCAATAATGAATTACTATACACTCGTGACTTAGGATGTTAAATATAATAGCCACAATGAATTCACACAAAGTAATGTCTAGAAATTTGAAAACATAATTGTTTTACTTCAGCTATTTCTGGTTAAAATTAAAGAGCTGTTTTGTGAAGTGGATATATTATGTGTTGAAGCATAAAATAGGTTTATAATGCAAACAATCCAGTGTTTTGCATATGACGCTAAAACTCATATTTTTGGAACCAATCCAATTTTTTGAAAGAATTCCAACTAATATTTATTGCACAATCATAAAATAGTTGAAATTTTCCCATGGTTTTTATTTAAAAGTTTATAAAGTTTGGCAACATATCCTAAATTGTACTTGCTGTGCAAAAATAAAAAATTCTCAACATATGCTTCTTCTTGATTAAAAAAAAAAATTTTACCACAGCACCAAATAATATACAAAAAACATAATTCCTTATTATTATTCTTCATCTTAAACATTATCTTATGATGTTTGATGTAAGAAGAAATGACAAACAAAAAAATTGTCAAATTATAATTGTTGTTGAATTTTCTTTGCTTTTTCTTTCAGAATCATATTTTACTCTTGTGCATGTATTCTAGTTTCGCGAAATTCATTTTAAATTATATTTTGGTTTTGCCAGAAACTCAAACTTTTTTTTTTGTTTAATTCAACAACGGAAATAAACTTTTTTTTTAAGTTAAAAGTAGATTTATAAAAGCAATTATTTTCTTAAACTTTTATTTTTTCTTAACAATGATGACGGATGTATGTTTTTAGAAAAAAAAATTCAAAAGTAAGAAATTCTTAATTTTTTTTTCTATGAATATCAATCATACTCAAGACGCCATCGTTCTAAGAACTATTACCTTAAGTTAAAATATATTTTTTCTTATATATGTCTCATCGTTTTATTAATAAATTAAAAGTCATTTAATTACTAATAATATTTTTTTTGTAAAATTAAATTCCTCGTACACGCATTTAATAGTTAAACGACAAGAAAATACAACAACAAAATTCATATTAATGAAGTATCAGATCAGTCAGTGAGTGACCTTTTGTAATCGAATAAAACAAATTGTTATATTAAAATGAAAAGAAAACGTTCGGTTTAAACGTTTTGAAAAATTGTACAATTTAATTTAATTTATTACAAATTTAGTATCAGTTACTTCTCATAACAAACAGTCGCGACTGTATATCACAACCACTATAATTCTATAAAATTTGGTAAGATATAAACCAAATTTCCACAATCACTATTGTAACTTCGTTATTTTATTTTCAGTAATATGACCATTTTGATGTAACGCGATGAAATTTAATTTGATAAATTACATTTTTATTGTTTCGGAAAATTAAAAAAAAAACTGAACAAGTGAAAATAAAATTAAATCTAATTTAATCAAATTGGAATAGAGGAACAAAAAAAAATTTGAATAGTTAGATTGAAACTGATTAAAATTCCGTTTAAGAAAAGTTTTTTATGATTTTCATAAAATATAAATGAATAATCATAAAGAATTTTAATTTACTATATCAGAATGTCAACTTTTGATTTTTCTGTTAATTTAATTAATTTTCAGGTTGTTTAATAAGTTTTGCCCGTTTTATTAACATGGATCAATTGGAAGTTTAAATTATCAATTATATTGATGCTGGGTTCTAGGTAGTATGGATACAACCACCGAAACCGATTTTATAATTAACTCTCTTAATTAACCCAATTAAGTGTTCTAGTCAATAAATTCTAACAGGTGCGTCGAACGAACTCGAGTGCCAACTGTAACACTCCTATTTTCTATCGTACATTCCTAAAGTAGCACTTCACCTTTATGGCGCTTTGTTGTTTAGTTTTATGACTTTAAAAGATTGTTATTGTTACTGAAAAAAGAAGGCAGTTTGAGGACTGCCGACAGTAGTGAAAACTTAAAACTGTGAAATAGCTGTGTTTTAACGTCTAAATACAACAAAATGTTTACCACACTTACACACTGTTATTAACTGAGAAAAGTATTCAATAATTCAATAAAAAAGAAATAAGCAAAATATGAATCAAGAGAACGAGAGTAAAATTATTTATAATATATTATTACTAATTTAAACAATACTTAGGTTATTCTTCCGTTTTCTTTATTAAAAAGCAAACCCCTCAATATTGTAAGCCTGCTTGTTTCTTTAGCACAGAAAAAATCGTGAACTTGTAGCACCATTTTGAAATTAAAACTCATTATAAAAAAAAATCAAAAACTATTTAACGCCATCTGGAAAAATAAAACTCTATACAAAAAATTTCAAAAAAATTTAATCAAAAACACTAATCAATTTTTTGCGCAAATGGCAATGTTCATTGTTTTTTTGTATTTGGCGTCAATCAATCAGGATATGAAGAATATAGTTTTGCCGAGTAGTTTTGTAAAAATTAGAAACAAAAAAACAAAATCAAATGACAAAAACAATTTTTTTTATTCTACTTAAAAATACTACAAAATCTTTACTTACTATACCGCATTTACACACTGTTATAAACCGAATAAAAAATCATATTCAATAAAAAAATAAAAAAAAAAAACAAAAAACAAAAAGAAAATAAGAAAAAGAAATCAGAAAATAACATATGATTACAATTTATCTCTCTCTCTTTTAATATTTATTTAGCGTGACGATGACTCGAATTTGTAAATTTTTCAACGTACAAAATCGCACAACGCGCGAATTTTCACTACAAAACTATATTTTGTGCTTTACAATTTTAGTTCAACATAATTAAATTTGTTGCACTAAATTTGTTGCACTAATGGCACATAAGTAGTATGGACAAAATAAAAAATACAAATTATTTTAAAATTTTTTTAAAGTGCATAGTTTGAGCATAGGGGGCACCCCAACATGCATAAAAAATGAAAATTCTGCCAATCCGATGTAACTTTGAAATTGAATTGCTCAAGAACGGCTATACCGATTTCGTCAAACTTTTTTTTGTTTGATAGATGATTAATTAGTCGTTTGAAAAAAAATTAATTTATTGTTTTTATAATTAATTTTTAAATAAAAATATTAAAAAAACTTTTTTAAAGATGGCGCTAGGGTCAAAGATCAATTGGAATTTAATTAATTATTTTTCAGAAAATAGTTCTATCCTTACTCTAAAATATATCAAATTTACAAAGAGGCTAAAATTCTTGTTCTTGAGATATTTAATTTTAAAGATTTTTAGTACGGCTGAATTGCGAATTTTTCTTTATTTTTTCAAACAACTTCCATTAACAAAAAATTTTAAAATCAAATAAATTTTAACTGTTTTTATTTTTTAAATATAGTTCTAACCTTCCTTTAAAATATATCAAATTTACAAAGAGGCGTTAATTCGTGTTCTTGAGATATTTAATTTTAAAGATTTTTAATCATTCTAAAATTCTAATGCTGTGTGCCTCACACTAGTATTTTTTGCTAAATCACTGACTTTTCTAAATTAATTGCTAGTGCACATATGCTATTCATAGATTTCACTTGTATCAAACGTACAACCTGTGCCTGACCTCATATTAAAATTAGAATCTTTTTGAATGTCAAAATTTGTAAACATTGTCATAATGAAGGATGATAATGAAATTGTATTTGGGAGCTTGTTTTTTTAAAATACTTACATCATACCGAATATTTTCTTTTGTATAAATTTGAATTATTTTCCATTTTTTTAAAATAATTGTTTTTAAATATATTGACGTTGCAATGAATTGACAACTAAATTGAAAAGCAAGCTGACGAGGAGACTTTTCGTCCGCCGTCTGGTGGTCAATAGCGCAATTTGGGTATGAAATGAAAAGTCACTGATTTAGCTCAAAAAGTTGGTGTGAGGCACACAGCATAATTGTTCATTATTTTTTCGAACAATTTTTATCATCAAAAAATTTGAACCATTGAAGTTCGATACCGAACGAAATGATAAACATGATCATGCAGAAGATGGCTGTATACTGGCTGAAATTCAGTTATTTATAAAACAAATTTTTGGATTGAACAAGCTTCGATTTATTTGAATTTTCGTAAGAGCTAATTAACAAAAGAAACTTAAATATATTAACTCTACACGGCTGCACTCCCACCATACCTTAACTTTTCTATATACATTTATATTTCTTTTTCAAATACCCGAGTATCCGGGTACCCCGGGTATTTCAAAAATTAATATCCAACTACCCGGGTCCTTGTAAAGTCAAGTAATTTTATTACCCTAATACCAATTTAAAGGTAATAAATAATCCTAATTATTTTTTGGCGAATCGAACCCCGTATTATAGGTTATCTCTAAATTCGGCATAATTTTTAACTAGAAAATTCATTCAAAGGCTTCAGAAACAGCTACAGTTTAATGAAAAAAATTCCGAAAAAACTCGGTCACTACAACCATTTTTGTGTCAACCGAATATTGCCCGTCACACTGACATAAAATTCATATGTTGTTCCTTCATTAAACCTTCAATAATTTTATATCAATGTGGAAGGGGATAGTCGTTCAGTACAAATATGGTTTTAGCGGACAATTTAATTTAAATTATTTTGAATTGATCTTTATGAAACTCGTTGTTTTTTTGGCGTTTATGATCCATGTAGGAGCGTTGTCAATATAACAAGCTTTAAATATTAATTATGGTAGCTCGCAACAGCGATACAGTTACCATAACTCGCAATTTTAAGGTCGTAGGCTCCAACTTCTCTTCTGTATTGCTGCAAAAAAATTTGGTGTTTAAAAGATCTTTTAAACTGATTTACGCTGCAGACGATATGGAGCAGATAGGATCATGCAGCAGACATCCTTCGTTCAAAAAATTATGGTCACTGCTGAGTAATAGGTACAGCTTTATTTATAAAAATTTATCTTAATGATTTGTAAATATCCGAATATTTGGTTTGCACCCATGTTAATTTCTAGGTCAAGAGATCAGTGATCTTCTAAATCAAAAACCATCACTGAAAACTTAAATTAAAAAAAAAGAAAGCGTTTTTCCCGTGACATTGTAAACAATATAAAAACATAAAAATAAACATAAAACCAAACTACTAAAAATTCACAAAAATAAACATTAATATCCAAAAAGCATTAATATCTGTAACACAAAAACTAATAAAAATCATATGCACATGGGATTTTCCTTTTAAACCTTTGATAAACATAAAATTTTTCACGGTTCAATTTATTGTTATTATTATTATTTTTTTTTTATTTAAAATAAACATTTTTAATCATAAAAATAAAAATACTGAAAATAAATATACAACACACGCACATAGATTTATATTAGAAATAATATTACACACAAGTATTTCATAAATTCATATAATAATCCAATTAGATTAAATTAAATTACATAAAAAAAATGCGGAAATTTAACACGTTGTATCCCATAATTCTTTCAATAATACAACAACAAAATAGAATATAAATAAAATTTTATTTCCTTTCTGGGATTATTGAAATTCGAAAGGAAATCGTGTGTGGCAAAGACCAACAAAAAAAACTACATCATAAAGTATATTTGAAAAGCGAAATAATTTTTTTTAAATAATAAATAATAAATGAAAATATTTCTGAAAATTTTCCTCAGCATATAGTCATTCGAATGTAACAGATTTAAAAAGGAAAATAAACAAAATTTTGATGAGAAAATTAACATATTTAATTATTATTATATTTACTTAATTTTACTCTATTCAAAATATGAAAAAAAAATCTCTAGCTAAATAAATAAATAATATTTTCTAACAATTTTTTGTTTTTAAATATTTATGAAAATACTGGATAAACAATAAACAAACAACGTCTAAATTAAACAAAAAAAAGAGAATTTTCCAGGTTGTAAAATGTTTTTTTTCCTACAAATTTTCCCACGAATTTTAGACAGTTGATTTTTGAATGTTTTAACCGTTTTCTATGCTATGGATTTAATTTTTATTTCAATATTAATGGATTTGGTTTACTGTTTGTTTCTCTATAAGAGCTTTAACCTTTTTTGCATTTAAATAATTCTCCCGTTAGAACGAAAACCGAAAATTATAAAAAAAAATTAAATTCCTTTAAATCGATATAGTCCTTCTTCAGGCATTTTAATTTAAAAGTTCTAAACTGTAACAAGATCCTTCTTCAGCCATTTATTTTCAAAGTTACTTCGGATTGACAAAATTTTCATTTTTTCATGCATGTTGGGGTGCTCCCTATGCTCTAAATTTGTTCATACTACTTATATGCCAAACGTCGGGCAAATCAAAAATGGTCAATTTTTCACAACTCGGTTTAGACAAGTTTTTCATGGGTAACTGTGTAAATGTATGTTTAGAACTTTATTAATTTAATAACTTTAATAACTTTAATAACAATTTATGTTAATAGTTTTACATTTTCTTAGTTTAAAGATCTAGAGTTAGTTTTTTTTTTATTAATTAGTTAGACATGTTTAGCATACTAAATATGAAATATTCATTATTTAGACTCTTTGAATATCCGAAGGTACCATGTCAACTATAAAGGAAGGAGATGAGGAAAATGGAAGGAATGGGGATATAGGGATATTTATACTAATTTTTTTAAATGATGATGGACATTTTCTTCAAATGCCTGAGGGGAAAATTCATCGGGAAATACAGAGGCAGGCATTGAGTTCCACAATTTGGCCACTCAATAGTCGTTCGGGAAGGACACAGTTCTACAACGAGGTATTTGTACAACAAATGGATGGGATAACTCGGCAGCTCTTGTTTGTCGATTATACTGCGCATACGATGGAAGGATATTTTGAATTTCCTTAGAGGAGAATTCGCTAAAGTTATATTTAGAGTAGATTGACAATTCAGCCACATTTTTTCTGTGCTGGAGTGATTCAAGCTGGTCCGTTAGTTCGGTATTACCAATCACCGTATTGCTTTTCTCTGTGCAGAGTCTAGACATTTTATTGTTGACTGATAAGCACCTCCCATAACATGACAGCAGTACTCCATACATGGACGAATAAAGGACTTGAAGATTAGCAAAATTTGCTCGGGATTGAAATACTTTTTACATCGACTCAAGAATCCTAATTTTTGCATTGCAGATTTAGCGAGGTTGAACACATGTTTATTCCATTTCAGGTTATTTTGAATATCCACTCCAAGAAGTTTAACTGATTCAGCCTCACGCAATTCCTCATGGTTTATTTTAATAGGAAAATTTTTATGTCGCTCTATTCGTTAAAGACGGCATAATTTGGTTTTGGTTGGATTAAATGAAACAAGATTACGATCGCCCCATTCCATTATTCGCTCCAGATCTTTGTTGATGGAATCAATTAGCAGCTCTCTATCAGTGGTAACTGCAGTATGAGATCGAAATTTAGGAGATGCATGTGATGCATGCAATGTGCTGTCATCAGCAAAACTGTGGATTGGGTGCACTGTGGTAATAAGTAAGTCATTAATGTATAGAAGAAACAAGGTTGGTGAGAGTGCAGAACCTTGGAACCCCAGCATTGGTTGTGAAAATATTGGATGTGATACCATCTAAATTAACATGAAATTGGCGACCTGTAAGAAAACTATGAGTCCATGAGACAGTAAGATGGTCTATGCCGTAAGATTTTAATTTAGCTATAAGATTTTTATGCCACACTTTATCAAATGCTTTAGAAATGTCAAGTGAAATACTGAATGTTTCACCATGGTTTTCCAGCGATTTGTTCCAAAGATGGCATACGTAGGCTAGCCGATCACCTGTTGCATGTCTTCTACGAAAACCATACTGTTTATCATCAATAGTTCGTGACATTTCCAAATAATCTATTAGATTGTAGTTAACATATTTTTCAAATATTTTAGCCAAAACCGACAGAATTGCAATTGGTCTATAATTGTTAGGATCTATCTTACTGCCTTTCTTTGATATGGGTTGAACGCTGGCCAGCTTCCAAGAATCGAGAAATATTCCGGTTTTATAAGATAAATAGAAAATTTTTGTTAAAATTGGAGATAGTTGTCTAGCAAAGTTTTTAAGAATGAGGGGTGGAATACCGTCTGGACCAGCAGATTTGTTGATATTGATAGAAAGAAGCATTTTCCGTACAATATTGCAACGAAAAATAATTGGTTTCATTTTCGTTACAACTGGATGAATGAGTGTAGGAGAGTGGGGGGTTCAAATATGTTTGAGTTTTCTGCGAAAATACGACCCAAAAGATCCGCCTTCTCTTTCGAGTCGCTCACGGGAATGTCATTCAGAACTAAGGTTGGGATAGAGGATCGAGTAAAATTGCTCTGGACTGATTTAACTGCCTGAAAGAAACTACGTGAGCCAGATGGGTGCTCGGCGAATTTCTTTGCTTTCTTTTGGATAAACGCGTCTTTGTCCAAGTCTATTTTGAATTTACTAATATTTCTGGCTTTCTTATAGGCGCTATGGGTTTCAGGTGTTTTACTAGCGTTATACGTCTTGAATACTTTGCGTTTATTCCTCACTGCCTCATCAACATCCCGTGTGAACCAAGGCTCAGTTTTAGGAGTGATTAATCGATTTGGAATAAGCCGCCGCATTCCTTCTTTTATGATTTCAGAAATTCTTATTGCCGATGTGCTAGGATCTTGCTCAACACAACAAATAGTTTTCCAATGCGTTTCATAAAAGTTTCTCAGTCCCTCTCAGTCAGTGCGTTTATAGTTCCAAACCCGACGAGGATTTGCTTCAATTTGTGTCGGTGATGTAAATTGCACTATTGCTGATATTAGTAAATGGTCCGATGTTCCGAGGGGTTGTTCAACTTTTGTCTTCGTAGTATCTGGTCCGTTTGTCAAAAACAGAACCAGCAAATTATTGTTATGATGTGAATTGTCTGCGATTCTAGTGGGACACTCTATCATTTGCGTCAAACCGTGATAATCTGCAAGTATCAGTTCGCCTTGCCTTCCTACGTCGTCAGTGCGCGATGAATACTTAAGCCATTCTTTATTATGAATATTAAAGTCTCCAAGAATGACCAGTCTTGCTTTGGGGTAGTCCGTGGTAATCTTGTCTAGATTAGCCGATATTTTATCGAAAAAGGGACATCCTGCGGGTGAATTTGGGGATCTGTATAATCCTATTATAAACATAGTTTCTTCAACACCTGAGATCTTCAGTGCTTTAGAATTATGGTGCTTAAAGTTCAACTCGTAAGCCTTAATTCTCATACATGAAAGTGAATCTCGAATAAATACACAGACACCATGCTTGTTATAAAAGGAATGTTCGAATTCGTTACTAGGTATTCGGTATTTATCGAGATCCAATTTCGATGCTTTGCCACTAACAATTGTTTCGGTAAGAAACAATATGTCAGGTTTATTTTTTTCGATGTAGTGATGAACCTCGTTTAGATTCGAATTGAGACCTCTTATGTTGGTGAAGTCAATGCTAAGCTGTTGGTTTACTCTGCTGCCTTTTTGTTGAGAGAAAGACTTACCCTTTGACATTACAGGTATAGATACTGAAAATCGGCCAGGCCTAAATTTCAACACTACACAGTACAAAAGAAACTGGGTATCTCTGTCACAAAAACACGATAGCAGGTTTCATGTAACAGTAGCTCGATAAGAGAAAATCGAAAAAAATGGGGACACAAAAGACACTAACAAAATTGAAGAGTACAAATAAAGGGTTAAATTTGAAATTCCCACTAACAACTAAAACGAAATTTTACCTTTCCTGTTACCAAGCAATATTAAACAAATTTATGCTTTAAAATAATAAATAAATTTATTACATCAAAGCAATAAAAGGTAAAATTTTACCTGCCTATCTGGTAACGGCAAATATAAAATACCAAATAATTATCTAAAAAAAAAGAACAATCTCACCAATTATATAATTGTACGCCTCCGTTCTCCAACCATTTTTATTTTCATAAACACTAACACAAACACAAACACTATAACATACACTTATTTTTCTATTTTCGATTTTTTATTTTTTTTCCTTTAAATAAACACTAACACAAACACTATAACTTTTTTTTTTCTATTTTCGACTATTATTTTTTTTTTTGTATTTTTTCCTATAAAATTTAGGAGACAACCTTATTCGTCTGATTCTGGTTGATGAATGATTAAGTTATATTAAGTTATGTTTACAGAGACTTATTTTAAAGTATTACAGAGATTTATTCACTAGTTTCCGTTTATTTCACCTATTAATTTTTTGTTTTCTGATCGACTCAAAACTGATTTACTGACTGACTAAAACTTTAGTTTTTCCAATTCATTTTAGTTGAACATTAAAATTCTATAATGCAATTTTCTCGAACTTTACATTTATTTTAATTAAATTTTAATCAGTTTTGCAATTTTTTAAAAAATATCTCAAATTTTTAATGAAATCCATTTGATGCAATATAGCAAAATTAAAATGTTACTCAGCTTTCTTTTTTGGGTTACAAAGTTTATTTATTGTTGCTGAAATGTTCAAATTGTTAATTTGTTAATTGAATTATTGTTTAAAACTACGTATTTGGTTTTACAACATCCCTCCCCACGAAAAAAATTTTTGTTCATTAACAAATAAAAGCATTTTTTAACTAAGATGAACACAAATTTTACTAAAGTATGTATGTATTTCTAGTCTAAAATTTAATTTTAAATATGTATTTGAAATGAACTAAGCAATACATATATGTTTATAATTATATTAGTAATTAAAATTTAAATTTACTTATTTTGTTTTATATATATTCGTAAAATCCGAGAATATTATTTATTATTACTTTTTTGTGTTTTGTATTTTTCTTTAAAATATAATCTATTATAAAAACTTCAATTTTTTATATTTATTTGATATTTGTCAGATACTTTATTAGATTTTCACTATTTACGATCATTTTAAAAATTAATAATTTTTAAAATAAAAAGACATAATTATTGTGTAAAATTTGTGTTAATCGGTAGTAATTTTATACAAAAATTTTTACGGGGATATCATTAATGCTCTAAAAACTAAACGATGTCGCTGTCTAAGCCCTTAGTCGCTAATATGTGAACTTACTTGCTGCGAGTACTATTCTAAAATATAAAGTTCACAAAATTGGTTAATCAGCGCACCGAATTGGGCTACGAGTTATCATTCATCGTAGATCTGGTCCTTTATTATCTGGCTTTCAATATTTGCATGATCCCGTACACAGATTTTGTGACAAATTTGAATTTTGCCAGACGTGTTCTAAAACACAATTAATTAAATAATGCAAAACATAACACTTTCGTCTTTTTTCTACAGATGGAAAAATTGATGGAAAACAAGCACTATCTGTAGATTTTGACAATTATGTCAATGCCGCCAACAACAAAAACGAAGAATAAGATCTCTCAGAACCAATGCAAAAAAATATTTAACAACGCTCATAGACAAACGCAAACATAGGTCAAACGAATTTTGCCATTTAGAAACGAATGAAATGTAATTGAAAAAATTAGTACGGAATTCTGGATTCCGGGCGTCCTACAGTTTTAGTATAGCCTTACCACAGCACATGGCTCTGTTATGACGTACCTCTTACACTACCTAGTTTCATACCACCACTCTATGGATAATTATCTACTTAAAAATATAGACGAGATCGATGATTCTCCAATCGCATCACCAAACACTTTAAATGCAAATTCGTGTTCACCGGAAACGAATAACATGTACGATTTATCAGCACATTTTCATGCAGGCAACACAAAAAATTAAAGTTGACGGTAGTAGCATACCTCACCAACCTTTATAAGGTTATATCAGAAATGACACAACGTGAGCCAACCACAACAGAGTTCTATTGCACTCCAGGCCTGTAGAAAGAAAATCATCAGTTCGAAAACGATTCTGATTTCGCTACGGAATCGACAATCGACAAATCTGCAAGGTAGTTAATATTTACATGTTTTATATTATATAGTCGAATTAAGTGACCCAAAACCGGACGTCCTTCGACCCGACATCCAGCCTCAATACCTTCTTGGTACAAACAGAAAGCGTAAGATGGCACTTATAAATAAAAGCCTCTCTGAAGAGGAAGTCATTCAAGTCTGTACCCTTCCCAAATCTTTTGACCTAGCTACCCTGGTTAAGGGAGGGATAACCAAGCAGCTAACTGTGAAGGTAGTAAATATAAGGAAGGACACAGGTACCATCCAAGGCATCGCTAGACTCTCCACAGACAGCTACATCTGGTGTCAAACAACCTAAGTCCTCTACCAGCGACCGAAAACAGCATGGACTAGGACACACTGCAAGCAATGCTGCGATTACAATTGTTCCTTGAACATTCAGCTATGTCGCCCAGCGCATTAAAGTGTACATCACTGCTGAAGATATTCCAGCCACCCTCCTGAGTTCTGAGCAGCTTAACGAGGTAATTCAACAATTCATGAATTTGGTAGTAGAGCAGTAATTCTAGGCTAAACGTCAAACTCTCTTCGAATACTAGCATCAAAAAATGATGGTTTGTTGCTCAACTGTGCCGATAATGTATTGGCGCAGAGGGTGGCACATGCGTAACCGAAAATAATGAGTTACCTCGACCTTCTACCTCCATAGCTTACCCTCTAGACTGCCCTAAAGAATCAACAGAGAAGATTTTATGGCGACAGGGTGCCCGAAATCCGGATATTAGGCCTAGATCAAGGACCATCCTGAAGCACACTGTTGAGAAGGATCTCGCGATGTATGTTGTTCATTTCATTCCTGACTTATGCTGTGTGCCTCACACCAACTTTTTGAGCTAAATCAGTGACTTTTCATTTCATACCCAAGTTGCGCTATTGACCACCAGGCGGCGGACGAAAAGTCTCCTTGTCAGCTTGCTTTTCAATTTAGTTGTCAATTCATTTAAACGTAAATACATTTAAAAACAATTATTTTAAAAAAATGGAAAATATTTCAAATTTATACAAAAGAAAATATTTGGTATGATGTAAGTATTTTAAAAAAACAAGCTCTCAAATACAATTTCATTATCATCCTCCATTATGACAATGTTTACAAATTTTGACATTTAAAAAGATTCTAATTTAAATGTAAGGTCAAGCACAGGTTGTACGTTTGATACGAGTGACATCTATGAACAACGTATGTGCACTAGCAATTAATTTAGAAAAGTCAGTGATTTAGCAAAAAATACTAGTGTGAGGCACACAGCATTAGCATCCGACAAACATCTTAAACGTTGCCTCCTTCTGCATGGAGGGATTAGTTTTTATTGTTTTGTAAATTTTTTTTTATTTTGAATCTACGGGTGTGACAATCCCGCGTACTCCAGTTCCTGCTATTGATATACGAGTTAACGTGAGATATCACATACCACTGGCAATAGCAGTGAGATATCACTAGCCAAGGTGACATCTTAGGGGTGGTGGCGGTTGAACTGTATTCAGT
Organism: Diogma glabrata; assembly: GCA_963693315.1. Taxonomy (NCBI): domain Eukaryota; kingdom Metazoa; phylum Arthropoda; class Insecta; order Diptera; family Cylindrotomidae; genus Diogma; species Diogma glabrata. The sequence goes on from OY856187.1 coordinate 138,989,629, forward strand.
CAACGGTAGCACCCTCAATCTTAGCTGTGAAATAATCCTTGATGATGAGACGCTATTGCTTCTTCGAAGAACCGAGCCTTCATATAACTATGTGTGGCTTTAATCATAGAGAAAGACAGTGTATCACAAGATCAAGGAATATGCAACCAGCTGGATTATTGGCATACTACATTTTTGGTCTGTTTCAGCAAGCTTTTGTAAAAACTTGCTTTGTACTTTTAATTTACTTTTATTTTCTCTATTCTATCATAAAATATAGGCCTATGTCATATTTTGTAAGTGATAGGATTTATTGTTTAGTTATCCATTCTTTAACAAAAAAATATAAAAAAACAAAAAAAAGAAAGATATACGTCCATCAACACCTTTGAACGTTTGTTGTTGTGGGACCTTGGTCTTAAAAGGTTTTCATGTGTTATTGTGACACATATTGTAATTCCTACTACACAACACATTTTATTAAAAAAAAATTCAGACTGAACTAGATGTTCGGTGCGATTTATGCAAGAGTCGCAAAGTACACCAAAGTTCACCAAGAACTGCCTAGTGCCTACAATTGTGATACCGGAAGAAGTAGTACTCAGTTCTACCGAGAATGAACTGGTAGCACTACTTCGAGGCTTTAGGTCGTAAGTGAACGACTATCGACATCTGTGTCTGTAAGGAGCGGTTCTAGCTCGGTGTCTGCTAACAAGCAAACATTGATAACCAAATCCTCCTCAATCAGAGCCAAACACCCAAGTCTCAAACATATTAACACAACCGAACGAGTGAACTTTTGTGTCCATGGGAACTAAGGTAGCACCACCTCACCCACTGGACCACCATAACGGTCTGAAGGGAAAAAAAATATCTAAAGTATGTTACGTTCCAATTAACCTGCACAGGTCAGCAATGGCCTCACTTAATTTGAATCTATTTTTCTAAAAGGTCGCTTACGATATTGTGTTCATTCAGAAATTTTGGGCAGACAGCAAAAAATAAAAGATCTATCAACAAAGAAAAGCATACAAGTGATACACCTTTCAGACCAGGAGAGATCCATAGCTGCAGTTCTCTTCACAAAACGTTTAAAAGTAATTCCCTCAACAGAATTCATTTGCAGAAATCGAACAGCTGAGCAGATTGAAAGCCCTCTTCCTTCTCCCCAATAGCGAAGTTGGCAAGTACATTTCCAGTAGATGAGAAAGAAATGAAAGAAGCATCCAGGAGATGAGAAAGAAATACCTTCTGATAAAATAAGCAAGCTAATTTGGCACTGCAAGGACAAACACTACAACTTAATAATTGCGTTCGATGCCAATGCTCATCACACCGTGTGGGGTAGCAACAGCAACACAAAAGGTGAGTCTCTGTTCCAATGTTCCAACCTGTATACAAATAAAATGTTTAAAGCTTACAGCAAACCCATCTTTAAAAACGCAATCAGGAACGAGGTCTTGGACCTAACTCTGAGAAATAACATCACCGAGAATTTTATCAGTAGCTGGTTTGTCTCAGATGTAGCTTCTATTTTGGACCGCGCACACATATGATTCAATATAGAACACCAACCGGAGAGTATTCTCTACTTTAGGAGGCCCAGGAAGATCAATTAAGATCGTTTCAACGTAAATATTCGGGATAATGTAGAGTGTAGACGATTGTGGCAGGATCAACTTCACCACTAAGAAAAATTTGAACATGCACATTTTGGTGTGGGTCATTAACAAAGGGAAATTACATTGCTATACTAGGAAATACATCGGTAGCTTTCAAGGCTTCTAGAGAATGTCCCCAGAGCGGAATACTCTCTCCGTTGCTATAGCTGATGCTCGATGATGATCTTCTATATAGGCTGAAGAATTCTGACTTTACCCCTGTATGCTACGCCGACGATATAGCAGTCATGGTGAAAGGTAAACATGACTCTACTGTCGGTGAACGTATTCAGGGAGGCCTAAACCTCGTGATGAAATAGTGCAACGAAGTACGGCTGTCTGTTAATATGCAAAAAACTAGTACCGTATGGCTAGTACGGTAGAACTAGCACTGCATACGGATACAGGTTGTTAAAGAAATTAAGTATTTAGGTATACTCTTCGATAGCAAGCTCACTTGAAACTCGCACCTAAAACATATCTCGGACAAAGCAAACAAGACTTTCTTCACTTACAAAGTTTTGTTAGGAAAAATCTTAGGATTAAGCTCCAAAATGATACATCAAAGTATTATAACAACCAAAAAAATATGTACAATAAATATTTTATTTTAAAATCTAAAACAAACAGTCCTCCCCATACTCATACTACAAATCATAATCGTTAATTATTGAGTAATAATAATTATTGACTATTTTAAATGCATTCCCTAAGTTAATATCTGAGCGTATACAACGTTCCACTGTTTACATAAATTCATATTTTAGTGTACTACGTCATATGGTAGCACGTCACAAATCATTTAACTTATTGTTATATGTCATACGTAGTCAATTTTTTTATAATGTTTGACTGACTAAAATTTATTCGTATTACTAATAATTGATTGAATTTTGAAGGACCTTATTGTTATGATTTGATGATTTTCAATGTAATGTTCATTAACGTAATTTTCATTAATTCAATGCAAGTCTTTTTTATAGAAAATAAAATCGTTCTGTGAAACGATTTTTAATTTTAATTTGAGTTAAGTTTTAATTTTGGTCAGATGAATTAATTAAAATAAAATGTTTAAAAAATAACGAATTGTTAAAATAAAATTTGAGAAAAAAGAAATTAAGTGTTGCCAAAATGTTGTCTTTCTTATTTATTTTGAGTATTAAAATAAAAATTAATTTTTGGCCATAAGTGGTGAAATCAATAACTTTTACATTTTGAACAAAAAATAGGCAAAATAGGGGCCAGGAAAGGGATCGAGAGCTACTTACAAGCATTACCAACCAATGCCAGCACCTGGTATACGAAAGGAAATACACTAACACAGATATATACATTATATACAAAAGTAACAAAATGTACAAAAATTTAAAAAAATCAAAAAACGGCTTTTAGTGGTCCAGGTTTCGTTTTCAAGTCCTCATTTAAATTGAAATTTACTTAACAAAACAAAGCCTTGAAATACAGGCAGTGTGGAGAAAGCTTCATAATTTAATCAGATTTCATAACGTTTTTGGACAACTTCTAGATATTGGCCATCTTTAAGCACGATAGAAAAATTCTAAAAGCAAAAGGCAGATATTTTTAAAAAATTCCAAAGTGCAAAGAACCTGAGCAACAAGTCCAATATTATTCTGATCATATAATATAATCTCTTCTCGGCGGTAATTCATGTATTTGTTTGAAAACAGTAGCTACAAATATTATTATTAATTTCAATCAAAAATTCAGGTGGCGCTTCTAAACTCTATTGTCTTGATTTTAAATAATTTTACTTTCGAAATTTACAACTAATGTTGTATTTCGAATATGTAATAACATCAATAAATATAAACTAATGAACAAGATAATCATTTAAGTTGTTATTCAATTATGTTGTTGGATCGAGTAGGTGCATTCATTAAACATAATACACTAGATTGCTGCATGTTGATTTGTTTGATATCAACCATACTCATAATAATAATTATTGATTATTGATAAATTATTTTTTACGAAAAAGATGTAAATAATTATAAATTCCAAACCTACTATTACAGATATCGATCAGAAAATTTAATATCTTTACTAATGTTTTATAAATGTGAGCCCCCCCGATATTTAATAACTATATTAAATATTTTAAGAATTGATTTTCAATCAAAATTTTTTTAGAATAATTATTGTTATAAATCATGACATTTTGATCAAATCAGTATGGGGTCATATTTATCTGATTGACTTTATGATATTAATATTAATATTTTTTTATATATCATGAAGATAAATGAAAAGTGAACTAAGTATAATAATTTTAATAACAAAATAAATTAAATTGTCTCAATATTCGTGTGCGTTTTTCCAAAAAATTTTGAACTCATCAACACAACCTAATAATTTATTTATCTAATTTCTAAATCATCAATTTTGTGGTTAAGTTATATAATTTCATGTTTCGTTTCGATAGATAATTTGATGGTAGATTTCATGAAGATTAAACTTATAATTGATTATTTTGAAACCTTAGATATGGAAACTGTGTAATTTAAATTCAAGACATATAGCTAGATAGTTTATTATTATTATGACTATTAAATTGTTTACATACCTCATTAGATTAATGTTTTCTGGAAATAAAAGAAAAAAGAAATTTTTAGAAATGCGTATTAAATGTAGAATTATTTAATTGTGAATTATAAGAAGTTTATTTAATTTTTCGTTAGAGCAACAAATTTTCATTCCAAGCAGCAAGTCAGGTAACTGACCTGAATGAGTGTCTAAGATAGATGAAGATACTCAACAAAAGCAGAATTTAATATGGTATTCAAATCTCAAATCTTAATCTCGCTGATATTGGGCAGCAATACAAATACTTTCTATGTCAGTCTATCTTTCCTATATTTCCATCAGCTTCTACCGAAATTCACAAAAGATGAATTGGTTGCACCTTAGGGACTTAAGAGTCTTAGCAGAGTAGCGAGGAAATGGAACGTATTGCCGTTCGGGATTTAACTCAGACTAGTGAACAACTCAACGATCTATTAATTCGTAGTTTTGTAACGAGACAACAGGCACATAAATAGGTCAAGCGGAACAAAAATCTCGACAAACTAGATCAATCGGTTAGTACATTTCTAAAACGAGCATTAAAAACTCATGATAAAGTTGATTGGACTCTGTTCAGTTAAGCAGGGAAACCAAAAGAAAAATTTGAATATCAAAGAAAAGATCTTATAAGTTTTGTAAGTTCATTAGACATCAACTGGATAACCTAAAATTTCAACGGTACTTACACTTCCTTAGAAAATAAAACATATACAGCACTTTTCAAAAACAAGGACAACCAAAACTAATCTCTTTTGCGGGGTCACGGCAAAAAGAGTTGTTTGTCTTTGTGCATTGTCTAAAGCTCTTAGCCTCTTTGAACCCTGCAAATGCTCAGATCCAGACAAGATCCTAACTAATGCGAAATAAAAAATTTCAAAACGTTTCAAATGTTTTTTCAAAATGATAATTTCAAAACGATTAATGCCTAAAATTGTAATTGCTCATTATTTTTCGAACAATTTATATCATCAAAAAATTTTAACCACTGAAGTTCGAGAAAATAATGAACAATTAGAATTTTAATCGGACTAAAAATCTTTTAAATTAAATATCTCAAGAACACGAATTAACGCCTCTTTGTAAATTTGATATATTTTAAAGTAAGGTTGGAGCTATATTTAAAAAAAAATGTTAAAATTTAATTGATCTTAAAATTTTTTGTTGATGGAAGTTGTTTGAAAAAATGAAGAAAAATTCGAATTTCAGTCGTACTAAAAATCTTTAAAATTAAATATCTCAAGAACAAAAATTAACGCCTCTGAGTTAATTTAATATATTTTAGAATAAGGATAGAACTATTTTCAGAAAAAAAATTAATTTAATTCCAATTGATCTTCGACCCAAGTGCCATCTTTAAAAAAGTTTTTTTAATATTGTTATTTAAAAATTAATTTTAAAAACAACAAATTAATTTTTTTTCAAAGGACTAACTAACCATCTATCAAACAAAAAAAAGTTTGATGAAGTCTGTATAGCCGTTCTTGAGCAATTTAATTTCAAAGTTACATCGGATTGGCAGAATTTTCATTTTTCATGCATGTTGGGGTGCCTCCTGTGCTCAAACTATGCTTTTTAAAAAAATTTTAAAATGAGTTGTATTTTTTATTTTGTCCATACTACTTATATGCCAAGTTTCAGGAAAATCAAAAATGATCAAGTTCAAATTTCGACTTTTTCACCTGCGTAGATCACGCTTTTCATCAGGTATTGATAGACATAAATAGGGGCTTAACCTTATGGTGCTTGAACTAACATAAATAGTTCTGATGTTTTGCCTCTCCTCACAATTCATTATCTTTTGTTTATATTTTTCTATATACGTACACTGAAAAAAAAAATTGAAGTTCATGACAACCTCATCTCGAAGTTGGCAGTTGATTATTCATGCAAAGAAAAATTATTTGCAAACAATTTCACTGTGATTGGGCTAACTACACGATAACATTTTCCTAACAACAAAATGAGGTTTATTTAAAATATAAAGGGTTATATCCAATATAACAGTAGTTGAATAAAGATAATAACTATTTCCCTGAAAAAAAATTTCTTTGGCCTTATATCATGAATTTTTCATTTTAAAGTTTAAGTAATTGAGATTTTTTTTTTTTTTTTTAATAAAATGTGATGTGTAGTAGGCATTACAATATGTGTCACAACAACACATAAAAACCTTTTAAGACCAAGGTCCCACAACAACATGCGTTCTAAGGATGTTAATGGACGCAAATCTGTTTTTTTTTTGTTTTTTTTTAATATTTTTTTGTTAAGTAATGGATAACTAAACCATAAATCCTATCACATATAAAATATGACATAGGCCAATATTTCGTGATAGGATAGGGAAAATAAAAATAAAATAAGAGATAAAAAGCAAATTTGTTTTACAAATTTGCAGGAACAAAACTAAAATTGGTTTGCCAATAGTCCAGCCAATAGCATAATCCCCGATTATGGGACGCAGTATATTTTTCAATGATTAAAGCTCAGATATGTAGTTATATGAAGGCTCGTTTCATCGAGCAAGCTACAGCGCTCCAGCATCAAGGAATATTCATTAGCTAAGATTGAGAGTGCTACCGTTGACTGAATACAGTTCATCCGCCAGCACCCCTAAGATATCACCTTGGCTAGTGATATCTCACTGCTATTGCCAGTGGTATGTGATATCTCACGTTAACTCATATGCCAATAGCAGGGACTGGAGTACGCGGGGTTGTCACACCCGTGGATCAACAAAATAGAAAAAAATTAACAAATTAATAAAAACTGATCTTTCCATGCGATGCGATGAGATTAATTGAACTATGTTTTATTTTCACATAAATATTTCGTGTGATTGTCTCAACTTCATCGATTTATAATTGTAGAGTTGTTGAAGCAATTTCGTAGTTTGATTCGCCGTATGTGACCGCACGGTGAGGTTGAGACAATTGCATTTCGATTGGAAATAGGACATGTTATTTTCAGTGTATAGAAAAATATAAACATAACTTGTTTATATTTTTCTATATGCGTTTTTCTGTATCGATCCAATTCCCAACTTCGAAAACAAAAATGGAAATTATGCTTTTCTATTTTAAAATAATTCTTTACCGATGTTTGAGAACGACTGAACTTTTAAAATTATTATTTATGGCGCAATAAATTAAGTAAAAAATTATTTTTTCCAAATTTTGAGTTTTGACTTTCTTTTGGAAAACTTGAATAACTTGCAAACTGCACCAATATTCGTGTCTTTTAGCTTAAAACAAAGAAAATTAAAGTTACTATAGGCTCCAAGAAATTAAAAAAAATTAGTGTCTTTATTTGTTCAAAATTTATGGCGTTGAAAATGGAAAAATTTAAAAAAAAACCTGAATTTTTCGTATTTTTTCAACTTCTTTCGACTGCTACTTCCAGAATCCTTAATGGATTTTTACAAAATATAGCTCAAAATGTTTGTTGGTATATTTACTATGCACATGTTTTATTAATATTTTTAATTTGTTTGTTTTGTAAAATATGAGGCTTAAAAACCGAAACAACATTTTTGATCACCAAAAAAAGTGGTTTTTCGTGAATATCTCAACAACAAGAGCTAAAAAAAAAAAATGAATATGATATTCCTGTTCAGAAGGTCCAAATTTATAAGAAAAGTTGGGTTTTATTTCGGGAGATTTTTCTTGTAACCTAGTGAAATCGGTCGGTTGATTTTGATAATAATTTATTATAGAATTCTAAAATTCTGGTGAATCTTGAAGAATGCATTGGCGACAATAGCACCTTTGATCGATTATTTACCTTTATATGATTGTCAACAATAGCACCTTTGATCGATTATTTACATTTATATGATTATCAACTTTAGCAACTTTATATGATTGTCATTCATTGTGAGTCATTCATTTATTTTGCTCGTTTTTATCGAAATAACTAAAATGTAGTTTTGGCATGTATGTGACGGTCTTGGCTTCTTCGATGCTAGTCCAGGCTCTGATTATATCAGTTAATTTGTGCTGGAAATATGGACAATCTTTTTTGGGCTCACGTGACTTAAGCTAGTTCGAACGAAACAAATCTCTAAGCGCACAGTCCATCGCTTGCTGCCTATTGTTATCCTTAATAATGGGTCCAGTCTCCATTAAATTGTCATTTGGCATAACAGAAATATATGTATCAAAAAAGGTCGCTTGTAACACGATTGTCAAGCGATTAAGTTTATGCGAACGGAAATTTTGCCTTGAAGAGGGTAAAATAGTCTCTCAACAGTCTCTCACATTGTGGAATAATGGTTGGCTTCTTGAAGCTCTGAGTGTAAGCTACCAGGCGGGTCGCAGGTGAATGGCGTAACGCCTGTTCCGATATTATTGTTTACTTACAATACGATCGCGTACAAGATAGATCCCGAATATCAAATAGGGACCCCAAACCATACACTCTCACTTAATCCAGTGGTGTGGCGGCCGTACCGAGGTGATCGATTGGCTGATGGTGATCTTTATCAGTTGTTAACGGCGCACAACTCAGGGCTCGGTCTCTCAATGCAGTATTGTGACTTGGTCAAATAATACATGCATCTCTTAATACATGCATTATAGGTAAATCAAGCAATAATTCAAAAAAACACAAACACACAGTTACACATAACAGCACCACAACGTCCAAAAAACACAACAAAGAGCCAGAGGAACATTCTGTGGACGGTAATACGTCCACAGTAAACTTTCCAAAATCTGGCAGCAACTCTACCTCTACTCCGAAGGCTTGTGAAAATCTTCGAGTCGTGTCACACATGACTCTTTGAGATTTAAACAAGTCTCTGGAAAGTCTCCATCTGGTGCAGTCGGAATTGGAGGTCAGCAAATCTTCGGAGATGCAGGCTTCCGAGACCACTATTGGAAGAAAGAGGAAGAGGAAAAACGTTTGTGGTTCAGTGGGGTCGCGCGTCACAAGGCGAGCCTTTGTATGGGTCATAATAGGGCTACCTGTAAAGGCAGTCCAAATCCACTACAAGGGGATGACGACACGACTCATCTTGAGGTCTTGAAGCACAAAAGCGGAAAGGCTTCTAGTGATAATGTCTCAAAAATTCCATCGAAGTCGACGACAACGACGAGTCCGAACAAGGTTGCATCAAGCTATGCTAGTACAGCCAAGAGGGGACTAGTTGGAATTGTTGAATCTAACAATCAGCCAGGAACAAAGTAATTTGATCCAGCAACGCCTGTTTGAAGATATGCTGAAACAAACAGGAACTCGCGCTTGGCGACATAAGCCAATATCACTGTTATGATGGCAGTGGATAACCTTGAGTTTCGACAAATCAATCTGCAACATAGCATAAGTGGGTCATATAATCTCATGGTATCACTTGCTAAAAAGTAGCAAACAAAAATATTAATAATTCAAGAGTCCTACATTATTAAAAACAGAGTAGCCGGTCTTTCATTGAAGGGCTGGAACATTCTGTATAAATGGGGTCCTGACAAAACCAGAACCTGCATAGCATCACACCGAAGTCTTGATATGCATCTTCTGGCTGAGTTATCCTCAGGTGATTTAACCGTAGGAATGCTCAGTTATGGAACAGCTACGGAAAAAAGGCGGATATTCATTGTGTCTTATGAAAGTACTGTGAGTCGATTGAGACTACCACAGAACGTGCTACACTAATGAGTGCCTTGAAAAAGGATCCTTTAGCGAGACTGGATAATATTAAATTATCCAATGATACTCATACTTCTTCAAATGAAGAAACTTATACAGCACTGTTTCAACACCATTTTCCTGGCTGTGTACTTGGGGAGATTCCTCAGGGGACAGCCGCGGAAAATAAGGAAAATCAAACCAAATTGACTGGATAATGACAAAAAAAGTTGTATCGCTCGAGGCCCTGTCTTGGGCTATCGGCTTCTTTGAGCCATACAATTCCAGGTCCAGATGGAATATGGCCTATTATGATACAGCAGTGTCTGGACATAATAGGAGACGGGCTCTTAAAGATCTTCGTGGCCTGCATAGCTTTCGGTTATGTACTACAGGCCTGAAGAAACGTGAGAGTTGTATTTATCCCAAAACCACGGAAAATCAACTATTGCGAAGTGAAAAACTTCAGACCGATCAGCCTTTCCTCATACTTTCTAAAGTCTCTGGAAAGGTTGATCGACCCCGCTAAGCAATAGGCAACCCGCTTATTAAGCGGGAAAGTCTACGGACACAATCCTTTCAGAGGTGGTCTCTGACATTGAAGAGACTACCTCTAAAAAGGCTATCACTCTAGGCGTTTTCCTTGACATAGATGGCGCTTTTGATGAAGCCACTTTTGAGTCACTCCTTAACGGAGCGGAAAGGTATGGTGTGAATAAAACACTCCTAAGGTGGATACGACGGGCTCTGGAAGATCGATGTCTGCTTATTCACACGAAGGACAACACCACAATCCAGGTAGGTGTGAAGCGTTCTATCACCCCTGCTTTGGAACATGATGGTACACCAATTCCTAATTGAATTAAATGATAAAGGGCTAAACACATATGGCTATACCGATGATATTAGCATTCTTTTAAAAGGAGACAACATAGGGCACCTCTGCCGAAAAATACAGAATGCCCTGGAAAGTACCAACAGCTGGTGTCAGAAAAATGGTCTCTCAACCAATGCTTCTAACACAGCTTGTTGCGTTTATCAACAGAAGGAAACTAAATAATTTCACTCTTCCTTCAATCGGTAATAACACATTAATACTCCAAGATAATGTGAAGTATCTTGGTGTTCCTCTCGAACAGCGGCTCAATTGGGCTGTTCATGTTGAGTGACCTGTTCTGTGGCAATGCAGGAGGGCTTTTGGTGGAAAATGGGGGCTGACTCCGAAAATGGTCTACTGACTGTATAAAGTAGTTGTCAGACCTGTTGTTAGCTATGGGTCCCTTGCATGGCTCTCAAGAACTTTTGTTGGGAATGCGATAAAAAAACTGGAGGCGGCACAAAGGATTGCTTGCTTATGTATCACTAGTGCTTTCAGGACATCGCCCACAGCAAGTCTGCAGGTCTTATTAGGGCTCTTACGGAGGCTCTTGAGGTTACAAATCGAACTCCTGGGAAACCCAAGGCACTGTAGGAAAAATTATCAAGCACTAATAAGAGATCTGGAAGAACACCTGACAGATTTGTCCATGCCGACTGATGACACAGTACCTCCAACTGCCTTTCAAAAGCAGTATAGAGTTGTAATTCCAACGATAGAGGACTGGTCCACAGCTAATTTGCTCTGAGACAGTGCGGCCAATACGTTGGAGATCTACACAGATGGATCTCTCACTGAAAATGGTGCAGGAGCTGCGGTTTACTTCAAAAATAAAGATCTAGGGCTGCAACTTCCACTTGGCGAATACTGCACAGCCTTTCAGGCTGAGGTATTCGCCATAAATGCAGCATCGAGGCGAGCGACGGAGCTTAAGTGGTATGGCAAGATCATTAATATTTTTACTGATAAGGAGGCTGCTCTAAAAGCTCTGGGAAATTATACTATTAAGCCAAAAATAGTGCAAGAATGTTCTAGGTCCTTGAATTATCTTGGGCTCAAGAACAGCATATTACTGATATATATCTTGAGAACGAAAAAGCTAATGATTTAGCAAAGAGCTCCGCAGGGAGGCCCATAGGCCCTGAGCCAGCAATTGGTATATCGAAAGGTAGGATAAGATCACTAGTCGAACAAGTTCTGTTTCGGTCCAGTAACTCTCAATGGATGATCACAGAAGACTGCAAGGTATCTAAGATTCCCATTCTAGAGTTGAGCCCGTTAGCTACCACTACTAACAGGTCACCATCATGTGACCAGTCACCATATGCCGTAACACGCCGCTTCTTGAAGAGGATGAAACAGTATCTTACATTGTGGGAGAATGTTTGACTCTCTAAGGGCTCCGAATCATCCTGTTAAGATCAAACTATTTAACGATAGAAGATTTCTGCAAAGCAGACCATTCAAGACTGTTGGGGTTTTCAAAAAGGTCTTCAGCTCTTGAATATGAGGATGGCGTAAAGGACTTAGCAATCTACATGTCAGACTATGACTACATAGTCGCCTCGCAAAAAAAAAAGAAAAAAATGGTTGGCTTTCTCAGAGCATTAAAGGCAACATGAAAAGATTTCCGAAGAATCAGAATATACAAGCTTCTACATCTACGAATCTTCATGAACATAAGAAAGGTATAAAAGACTTAGCAGTCTACATGTCATGGCCAGGCTATAACCATATTGTCACCTCAACAACAAAAAATTTGCTGATATTATCGTTTAATAGTGAGTCTCTGCCATAGAAAAAACTACTTTAAAAAAACAATCGTTTTCGACGCCTGTCTTGACTTAGAAAGGGCTTTTGATAAAACCAATTTTAAGTCACTCCAATACAAAGCGGCGAAATTAAAAAACCCTTAAGTTGGATATAATGCGCGATCAAAGATCCATGTCTGTTCATCTATACCAAGAAACCTATCACAATCTAGACATAAGTATAATAAGGATCCTTTTGCCAACGATGTTAGTATTGTTATGAAGGGAAGCAAAATAAGCAATCTCTTTGGGAAAATGCAGAGTTTTCTCGACATTCCCAACAGTAAAGAAACACAATGAAGTTTTCCAATTGATAACGACAAAATGACAATTTAAGACAATGTGAAGTATCTTGGTCAACCGATCACCACAACCAAATTTTAGCGCACACATCTGTCAAATCGTTTTTTTTTTTGTTTATTTCACTCTCTGGGAAAACAAAATTTTTTACCATCGTTGGCATTTTAAATTTATATTCTAATAAAAAAGATTGTGGTGTTAAATATCAACATTGAAAAAGAAATGAAAATGAAAGAAAGATAAATTGAATTTAGCAGATTTGTAGTCTTTAGTCCAGGAACTTTGTCGCCCGAGAGTATGGGGTTGTATGCGTCAAATCCGGTAGTTCTGATTTTTTGCAGACTTATTTATGATGTTGGCCTAATGAATAATCCAAGCTTGTGACCTCGATCGCCGAACGCAACTTTGTCATAAATCGAAAAAACCGCGAAAAAATCGTTATTTTTTCAAATCTTGGCGATTATAACCCTAAAGGACTACTTTTTTCTTTACACTTTCACAGGACGGTTTTAAAGTAGACTACATTTGCTACAATTTGATACCAGAACTGTCTCTGTAGACCCAATAGTTTCCGAGATTGAGCCTTTCAAAGTTTATCATATTTTTAACTTTGCAATATTTCGCAATATTTTGCAATATTTTGAACATTATTTTAGTCACTCGAAAATTTATTCAGAACGACAGAATTGCAAAAAATTGCGTATTTCGAAAAAAATGATAAACTTTGAACTGCTTAATCTCGGAAACTATTGGGTCTACAGAGACAGTTCTAGTATCATATTGTAGGAAATTTTTATTCTTCTTTAAAATGTAGTCAACTTTAAAACCGTCCTAAAAAGTATAAAGAAAAAACTAGTCCTTTAGGGTTATAATCGCCAAAATTTGAAAAAATAACGATTTTTTCGCGGTTTTTTCGATTCATGACAAAGTCGCGTTCGGCGCTCGAGGTCACAAACTTGGATTATTCATTAGGCCAACATCATAAACAAGTCTGCAAAAATCAGAGCTACCGGATTTGACGCATACTGTGATGTATAAATTTACTGGACTACTTGATTTATTTCGTTTTCTTGATTTACTTCATAGATTTTTGTAATTACATTCTCTTTATAATTTTATGTACTCTAAGACCTTGCATAAACGTTTGGCCAGCAAATCAACAGAGCAACTCATGTTGAGACCAAATGCATAAATACAACTAGAGCTCAGTGCACGAGGCATTTTGACAACAAATCGGGTCTGATCTGTAAAAAGGGACTGTCATACTCATTAACAGCTATGCGGCAAATAAACTGTCTACAAACCTTATAGAAGGACCAGATGAAAAAAAACCTCTAACAACATAATTCCAAAAAAAGGGCTAGTTTGCAACTAATATGCTGTCGGGTCGTCAGACCAACTACTAAACAATTAAAAGACTCACTGAAAATGAAGAGTTTGGACTTTTCAATTGGCAATAATCGGTTTTTCAGGCTGAAATTAAAGCAGCACCGAGGCTAGTGGTAGAGTTTATGAGGTCCTGCCGGGGGTTCATTAATATTTTAGCTGATCGCCAAACTTCCCTATAGCTCTTAAAAGTACTCAATTTAATTAGAGCAACAATGCACATGGTTTTTGAATTATCTCGGGTTCTGAAACTCGTGAGGAGCTAAAAGGCTAACGAGTATTTTATATGCCCTGAAATGTCCTGAATAGCAGGTGAAGAAGACTGCAGACCAATGAAGCTAGACACATGTGGCTTGAATCAGGTGAAGCTTGAAATGATCTAACATGCTTATTTCATTTTGAGGAGGGCGAAACAATCACTCGCGTTGTAGCAGAGTGTGTTATGCTCGAAATTTGTGTCTGTGTAGGATAGATTAACTGGAATCTAAGGCTTGACAGATCAGACACCTAGACCGGGTGCATTATCAGCAAAGATTGGGTCCCAGTTGATTCTTCCTGCACATTTCATCCTTGAACTACCTGCCTACATGTTGTGTCACATCGTAATTCCAATTCGACAGATCACAATGTACATAAATTAAATCGGGCGTTGCACACTGCAATAGAAAAATTTGTTATCAAACGTAAATAGAGAAATAATGAAACGACGACGCACATTACAATAGAAAAATATCATATTAAACGTAATCACATAACTTTTCTTTTGTAAATTTTTTTTTATCTATTACATATTTAAATGAGAAAAAATGAAACAGGAATATTAGATCTTATCTCTTACAATTGTTTTTATCGTTTTATACAAAGGATGCTTCAAAACCTCAACAAAAACTAGTTTTCCATTTTGTAAATAGAACGGAAGAAAGAGACGACCTTGCAATGAATCAACTTTTTGTTTCGTTTACTTCTAAGGATGAAATATTATCTATTCTAGCACATTGTGTAAATTTAGGCAGTTAGTGTTTTGATATGAGATCAATGCAAAATCTATTGATATTTTAATTGTTACGCGTTTGTATATCGAAAGAATTAAAATTGTTAGCCAGTCGGTAATTTATTTTAAAAAGAAAATTTTTCTTTCTTACTTTAACTTGGGATCGATCAATATAAAGTTTAAAAAGTTCGAAGCTTGTAATTTAATAACAAAAACAAAAAGATCAAAACGTCGTGGTGAATTGTATTAGTCATAAAGTGATCTAGTAAAAATTAGAATTAAACATGTGAGTCTTTTGATAAAAAATGTTCTAGAAAAAAAAGCTCTTAGTGATTGTGTTACAATGTTTAAGCAAATTCACCTTTGCATTTTTGAATGCCGCGTTAGAAATAAAAACAGGCAAAAATATCAATTGCGTTAATTAATAACTAAAAACAAAATAGTTAGAAATATTAAAAATTCATGTATAAAGTATAAGTTAAGTGTATAACAAGTGTATAAGTTAAAAGTAACCAAAAAACAATAAAAAAATCAATATATGTATATGTACCGTGTTAAATTGTTTCTTTTCTATATAACAAAAAACGAATCAAGAATTAGACTGTGGCATGTTATTATTGACTTAATAATGATAACAGTATAGGTTGTCTGGATCACTAGCAATATTTATAATACCTATAGCAAGCACAAAAGAAAAACAAATCCGTTTGGGGATCCGAAACTATTGAGCTGTACCAGATTTTATGGAAAAATCAACTATATGTATTTTTATGAAATTACCAGTTATAAAATGAACGGAATTAGCTGTTGTACGGATTAATTGGAACTAACAGTAACCGGATATTGAGAGATAATCAACGCAACATACCCGGACGAAAGTTGCGGACATATTACCACTTCTATCAACGATATTAAGATAAGTTCCCTTTTTTATATATAATTTTTTTTATTAAATTCTTTGGATTTTTTTTTGAATTGCTTTTACTTTGCGACCATAATGGTCATGTGAGTAGTTATTTTAGATTTTTTCGGGTTTTTATTTTAGAGTAATTTATGGATTCATATGTAAATATATATCCTTGGCATAACGTTGTCTTTAACAACGTTATAAGTGTTTGACTCTTCTGGGCTTAAAAGTTACAAGCTGTAGCAAATTATCTACGAATTAAAGATTTTTGCAAAGCAGACTATGTAAGGTTATAAATTGAAGAAAAATCAAATCAAGACGATGATGATATTAATCTGACAATTTCTGATTTCCTTGAAACTTCCGTAATCGTTAGCCTTATTTAAGCCTTATTTAAAACCTTTTAAACAGAAAATAGTTCAAAGAATTGGTAAACTTGTAAAGAATTTTAGTATGTTTGGGAAAATAATAAATCTTAAAAATTTAAAAAAATGAAAGAAAAAAATTAAAATTAAAAAAGTTTATTCAAATCGTTTAACCCGTTTGAGAACAATTTAACTTTAGACTTTGCTTGTCACCAAATTTCTTAACAAATATTGACCAACCCTGTGTCAAAACGAATGGAAAAAAAACAAACAATAATACTAACGGTTACCGAAGTTTTAAGAAAATCGAAAATGATCAGGCTCAAATTTTTTATTTTAGCTGTGTTTTGATTCGACTTTTCATTTACTACTAAATTGGAAATATTAGATTCAATAGTAGAGCATACTTTTGTTACCGCCCAACGCCAGAAATAATAGACAAGACTATATGTTGCAGGTTCTTTTTAGAATAAATTAAGAACTATTTACGGCTCAGACCAGTGATCAACTCAGCGATCTGTTAATTCGGGGTTTTAAAAAACTCGTTTCCCACGTCACAACTCGTTTCCCACGAAAAGATGTAGTTACAAAAATATCTTGACAAACCAAGACAAACGAATATTGCACTTCTGAAAAAAAAAACTTTGAAAACACATGAAAAAACCAATTATACTCCAAAAAGTGAATGGTATGTAATATCTAACGTTAACTGGTATGCCTATAGCAGGGATTGGAGTATCAACCCCGTGTACACCTGTAATTCAAAAATTTAAAAAAATACAAAAACAAAAAACTCAAATGCACTCAATGCATATTGTGATTGTTGTACAACTTTATCGAAATACTAAGCGACTTTTAATGTTCATAAACATAGGTTAAACTAATGACCTTACAAACTTTAGGATAAAACTGTCACAAATCTTACTAGCCACTGAATACTAACCACTACAATAGAAAGTCGAAAATGTTAAAAAATTTGAAATATTTAGCGACTCTTAAAAATGTTAATAGAGGATACCGCTTTGAACGACGCGAGAGATGTAACGGTTGTGTGCACGCATATAGTTGTAGGAATGAGAATAAACGAGATGGCGCATATAACGGGTGCGGTAATATAATGGAAAGTAGCTTAAAAGTAAATAAGCGGATATTAGCCTTTGATGAGCAGGGAAACGAGCAGCACTCCAAGTGGATAGCCAACCAGTCGGAACAGGAATAGGTAAGGTAAAGTAAACAGACTTTATTTTGACGAGAGGAATGAAAATGGCTTATATGTGAAAATAGATATACATAGACTAAACATAATAAAATTTTTAACAGACACAGGGCATCGGGTTGTACATTAAAGAAAAAGGTCATGGACGAACGTAGGCTAAACAAAGACAAAATAACCTTGATCCAGGGCAATAATTTGAATTTTGAAAACGCAAATATCAATTATGAATTTCATATAGTTGACAACGAATTCTCTGTACCCGTAGACGGTATATTAGGTGCAAACTTTTTGAAGAATTTTGAGGCTAAAATTGATCTGGAAAGGTTTATGTTAACTCTAAACGAAAACGGTAACAACATGGAACTACCAATTATAAGTGAGGAAAATTCGAATTTAATAAGTATTGAATAAATACAAATCATAAGAACACTCGTGTCTTTAACCAAATGGAGTTATGTGAAGGAGTATTTATGGTAGGATGTATAGCGAATGCCGTAAATAGAAAAATACCAATTAAGATCTTTAATACAAGAGAGACTGAGGTCAAACTAAAATGGGTAGAACCAAAATAATTTAATATTAATGAATACTATACGTC
This sequence comes from Diogma glabrata, assembly GCA_963693315.1. NCBI lineage: Eukaryota > Metazoa > Arthropoda > Insecta > Diptera > Cylindrotomidae > Diogma > Diogma glabrata. The sequence goes on from OY856187.1 coordinate 139,007,928, forward strand.
CGACTACATGAAAACTACACGAGTCGAGAAACTTTTGAAAGAAATTAACATGGATACATTGAATAGCGAAGAGAAACAAGATGTCATTGCGATCTGCATGAAATTTCAAGACATCTTTCACCTAGATGGGGACAAGTTGTAATTCACAAATACAGGAGCGGGAAGAATCAAAATCAAAGCAGGAATAATGGCGAAATATAAGAAACCATACAAAATGCCTCAGTCCCAAAAAATAGATGTTAGGAACGAGGTACGAAAAATGATTGAAGATAAGATAGCGGATCCTTCGTTTTCGGCGTGGAATTCACCGGTCCTTATTGTTCCGAAACGAAAAGATCATGTTAGAGGACTACAGAAATTTCGGTTGGTAATAGAATATTGTAGAATTAATGACGTCACTGAAGATGACAAATTTCCACTACCCAATATCATAGATATCTATGATATTCTAGGTGTTTCATCTACCTTGACGATTTAATAGTTTTCGAAAATAGTCTTCAGAACCATAACAAAAGTTAATTGGAACATTTCAGAGATTACGGGAAGTGAACCTAAAAATTCATCCAAAGAAGTGAGCTTTTCTAAGAAAAGAAGTCTTATACGTAGGACACGTCATTTCAGAGAGAGGCATATTTCCTGACCCGGAGATATCCGAGATTTTTAGCATTTGCCAACTATTATAGCATATTTATTTCGAATTTTTCTTCAATAACGAACCCTTTGAATTAGCTATTCAGAAAAAATCCCAAAATTTAATTTTTCAGAGAAGCGCTTGAGATAATCAGGTGCGTCATAGGCTTCAACGCTCTACCGGCACCGTAAGTCATCTCAGCTCTTGGGTCTTGTTCAACAATCCTGGTTAGACTTAACCAGCAGAAAACCAGGATGCATCAAAAATGATCTTCACAAGACAACACTCTGTTCTTCCCAAAGCGAGCCTTACACGCATTGGTCATCACATGGCGACCTTGCCAGGAGGAAACATCGTTAAACAATGAACTTTGCCAACTCTTTTCAACGTCTGCAAGAACCATTTTGTCTCAACAAATTATTTAATTCATATATAGAGATGCACTCATCTTACATATCACCATTTTATGCCAACGACTATACTCACTTATGTAACATACATAATCATATATTCAAAACAAAACAAAGCAAAATTAAACAAACAAAAAAATTGAAACAGATTGAAGTATAACAAAATTAGAATACACAAATGTTGTACAAATTTTATTGTATTGTTTTGAATTACAACAAACCGGAATCTAAAACTAAACCCAAAAACTAATAGCAAAAATAGAAACCAAAGTAGTAATTTTCTATTATTAAAAGACATTTTAGGGGATTTTATTGTATATCTGAATAATTGACGAATTTATTTACATTACCATATATTCTAGGCTCAGTTTAATTATAAGGTTTTTTGATATGAAAATAATAATTATATGATCGTTTTTGGATATGTAAATGGAAAATGTAGAAATTATTTAATTGATAGATGTTGAAGTAATGTAATGGATTGATGAGGATAAAAGTATACCCAAAGTTAGATCATAAAAATAAAACAACCAGCCCGATTATTAAACACAACACATTTCCATGTCAATAAGTTTTAAAATACCCAAACCCTTATCAATGATGATTGAAGGTCAATTTTTTTTTCAAACCCAATATTAGTTGTTTTACAACGTTTCTGTCACAACAATCAACACCATTTTTCTTGTTTTTAAATAAAAAAAAAATATACCCAAAAGATAATTAATTATAATTTTATTTAGATCGTATACTATAAACGTTCCTTGTTCTTAAAAACCTATTAAATTTAATTACTCGTTTACTCAATCATTCCAACACTTAACGGTTTAAAATAAATTAAGATGAAGAAATTTTTTTGTTTATTTATCCTTTTTTTATTTATTTTGGTTCAAATGTCATAAAAATGTTGACATTTTTTTAATATTATCTTTATTGGTTTTTAAGAAAATTTTTAAGAACATTAAATGATTTGAAAATGTTTCTTTAACGAACAATTCATTTACCAATACCCAAGTTGAATGCATGAAACCTGTACTAGCGCTGTAACGACTTTTGGAGGAAACAACAGAGAGTGACCGTTCAACTAATTAACCGAGATTGCCAACCGGCCGGCGTTAATGCTCCCAACACAGTGCTAGTATTATCAGTAACGATAAGTTTTTGACACAAACCGTTAGGATGTACTAAAATCTATCTTTTTCGATTTCACTCCTTTGCAGTTTTTATTTTATTTTGCTTTTCTTTCATTTCATTTGCAATGGAATAAAATTAGTACATTTTCGTCATCTTTTTATATATTTTATTGTTATAACAATAAATTCAAAATTGAACACAACATTCACAAATATTATTTAATTTTAACGTTGGAGAGCATCAATGTTGAAGTGAAAACAAAAAGTGCGAGGAGTTGAAAGGAAATATTTATTTCAATTTCGGAGATGGAGAACAGGACACTTACAAATACATGTTTCCAAATCCAAAAACTCAAAACTGGCAAATTCGTGGTTTTAAAATTCACCCCCAGTTTCGAACCGTCTCAACTTTTTGCATGAAACTACTAACGATGGAAAAGCAACTTGCTGATTTTCTGTTTACTTTCTATACAAGTACTACCAACCTCCAAAAACCAATAAATACGTTTATGGAATTGAGAGTTAGACCAATTCAAAGGAGGGTTTAAAAACGTGACATTGGTGACATCGGCAGATTAGTAATCTGTGAATAATGCTTTTCTTAAACGAGTTAAAAGTTCCTGAGCTAATAGTCACGCACTGAAAAAAAATTGAAGTTCATGACAACCTCATCTCGAAGTTGGCAGTTTATTATTCATGCAACGAAAAATTATTTGCAATCAATTTTACTGTGGTTGGGATAACTACACGATAACATTTTCCTAACTACAAAATGAGGTTTATTTAAAATATGAAGTGTTATATCCAATATAACAGTAGTTGAATAAAGAAAATAACTATTTCCATGAAAAAAATTTTCTTTGGCCTTATATCATGAATTTTTCATTTTAAAGTTTAAGTATTTGAGATTAATTGAACTATATTTTATTTTCACATAAATATTTCGTGTGATTGTCTCAACTTCATCGATTTATAATTTTAGAGTTGTTGAAGCAATTTCGTAGTTTGATTCGCCATATGTGACCGCACGGTGAGGTTGAGACAATTACATTTCGATTGGAAATAGGACATGTTTTTTTCAGTGCGTCAAAGAATAAAACAGGCAATATTCATAAGTCCAATAACCATAAACGAAATGGAGAATCTCTACAGAGTTATTTTTCGGCAGTGGAACGAATTGCTCAGAGAAGATGTAGATGAAGATCGAGGCAATTGACCGTATCCAAGATCCGGAAACCAGAATAAAAGTATGTAATAACTACACTTAAGGTGACTTTCCATGAAATAGTCGCTTACACAATGCAATATGACATGAGACAGAGGAAGTGTATGCCATCTGTTGTATGCAGAACAATGAATGTACAGGGAAACATCAGAGGAGAATTATTAGCACACGGAGGTGGAAGCGAGATCAGGTGATGGGTATGTGATGCGGAGGGTCACATGGAACGGGAGTTCCAGGAGGGTTCAGGAGCAGCAGAAGAAAAACTCCTGTTTTCGATATGTATATAGGAAATTAGACCATATCTCACAGGACTGCTGGAAGAGGAAGCGTGACAGATATTCGTCTTCTATTCAACGGCAGACCGTTGAAGGTATACAACAAACAAAGGTATAAAACTTCCTGGCAAAGCCAGGAACTGAGGAAAATATTCCAGTTTCAAGTATGGCGGTAAATGGTCAAGGTTTTGGGATCGAAGAACAAATTGAAGGTGAAAGTTGCTTCATGACATTGGATACAGATTCAGATCAAACAATTGTTCGCAAAGGTTTGATTGACGGTGTTTTGGAATCATCAGATGGAATGAAACTCCAAACAGTAACTGGAGAATGCGCTGAAATAGTATGTAAAACAATCACTGAAATAAAAATAGGAAATAACTGCTATGAACAAGAGGTGCTAGTGAGTAGTGGCAAATATTATGGATGTAGTCGTTTTGGAGATGGATTTCATGAAGGCGAAGGGATTCATCTTTGATTTTGGATATGGGATTCTAAAGGTTAATAATAACGAAATGCAGCTACTGTTGAATGAAGTAGCGTCCACAGATATTGGCAGCAAAGATAAACTATACAGTACAAATGCAAATCCAGAACCATCTTCCAAACCGATGAGGGAAAGAGACTTCAACCGACGCAGACGTTTAAACAAACGTCGCAAGTTAAAAAGGAAACAAGTTCAGGTGCATAAAGAAGTGAGCAACGTAAATGAAGTGGTTCGTAAATGAAGATAGGCAGGGGTGAAAAACTCAAAGTAACCGGAAGTAGTTCTAAACGGTGTGAGAAATAGAAAAAAAAATGTAAAAATTGGAGGTTATATTTAGAATTTGTTCGGGACGAACAGGCTTAGGAAGTGAGTAATGTTAAAAAAAGGTTCTTCATAATCGCAATGAAAAATAAATTATATTCAACGTCACATTTTTCCAAGAAAAAGCGTTAAAGATAAAAACATAAAAATAAAATTGAATTATTTTATGAATTAAATCGAACATGCTAGGTATGTTAATGTTATCCAATATTCTTAGATTTTTTCGAGGTTTCTTCGAAAAAATGTGACATCGAATAATCGAGAAATTAAGCAGAATTATATATAACGAATTCCTTTTTGAAGAATGAAATTAGTTTTATTTTATACTGCGATGATGTTAAGTTAAATTAATTGTAATCGATACGCTATATCGTGTACATAAAACCGTGTAAATAGAGACAAAGTTTTATTTTAATTGTTAATAAAGATTTAAGTTGTATTAAATAGAAATTCGAAGGAGTTTCGAAGCTGTTGGAAGAAAATTTTAAAAACGAATATTGTAATTTGCTGAATTGTGGAACAATTATGGTGTTGAATACTTAATACAAATTACTGTTTTTGCTTACTAATCAGTGATCGAATCCAGGAAGATATTTGGGAATAACGTTTAATGAATTGTGAGTTAGGCCAATTCGAAGGAAGGTTGAAAAACGTGACAGTATTTTAACGCAAAAAAGATATATTAATAATAGTATGGTATGCTACTAGGTAACAAATTCCAGTACTAGCAGCTCGCAATATTTTTTTTACTTTAACAAATATTTTGATGGCTTATGAAATTTTGAATTGCAAGGTTGCTTTAATAAAAAAATTTATTTTTTCGACAACTACAAATTAAATGTTTTTAGAGTTCCGTTTTTTATACGGAGCACTATTGGTGAGAGTAAAACGAGTTTTTCACATTATATCGATTATCTCATAAACTATAAATGCTATGGACTTGAAATTTGAGGTGCGTATAAAACTAATCTGCTCACATGAAATGACGGATACAAATAAAACTAAAAAGGTTTTCGTTTGGTTTACAGGGGTTCGATGTGAGACCTTTGAGAAAATATATTCTTTTATAGATTCAAGTAGGGTATCATATGAAAGGACTTCATTTCCGTATTCCTTAAAAATTTATTTTGGAATTTTACACCTCACCATTTTTTGTATAACTTGGAATAATGACGTTTTTTTCGTGTTTTCTTACCTCGATTAGCTCCGAACCTAACTGATCAAAAATTTTTAAATTTATTTGGAATGATAGAAAAATTAGTTCGTTTTTAATAAAAAATATAAAAAAGTGTCATATTCTCATACCTAGATTTATTAAGGGGGTGGATATGAGGAGGGGTAAAATCACTATTTAAAATGGGGTCAAGTGGGGTGTCATTTGAAAGAGCACTTTATTTAGAAAACATAGCAATTTTTTTTCAGAATTTCGCGATGCACAGTTTTTGAGTTATTTTCAAAAAAGGTGCAACTTTCAGACCGTCCCCCCCCCCCTACGTTTCGACACTGATTGACAGAAAAATTTGTAAAAATTTACAGAGTTAGGAAATTTGGTAAATTTTGTATGAAAATTATAGCGAGGTCTCAAATAATTATACTTCTGTGTGTTTAGGGGACCGGTGTAAAGAGGGTAAAAAAAATGTTTTTTGACCCAAGCGAGTGGGGGTCATTTGAAAGAACACTTAATTAAGAATTTGTTTCAATTTTTTTTAGAATTTTGCGGTGCACAAATTTTGAGTTATGGACAAAAAAGTGCAACTTTCAGACCGTCCCCCAAGTGGGGTGTCATTTGAAAGAGCACTTTATTTAGAAAACATAGCAATTTTTTTTCAGAATTTCGCGATGCACAGTTTTTGAGTTATTTTCAAAAAAGGTGCAACTTTCAGACCGTCCCCCCCCCCCTACGTTTCGACACTGATTGACAGAAAAATTTGTAAAAATTCACAGAGCTAGGAAATTCGGTAAATTTTGTATGAAAATTATAGAGAGGTCTCAAATAATTATATTTCTGTGTGTTTAGGGGACCGGAGTAAAGAGGGTAAAAGAAAATCCTTTTGGACCCAAGCGAGTGAGATTGCATTTAAAAGAGCACCTAATTTATAAATCATTGCAATTTTTTTTAGAATTTTGTGATGTAAAGTTTTTGAGTTATTATCAAAAAAGTGCAAAATTCAGATCGTTTCGCTCCCTACGTTTCGACGATGATTGACAGAAAAATTTGAAAAAATTCGCAGAGACAGGAAAATTTGTAAATTTTGAATGAAAATCATAGCAAAATCTCAAATAACTATATTTCTGTGTGTTTAGGGGATGGGTGTGGGGAGAGTAAAAAACCACTTTTGACCCTAGTGGATGGAGTGTCATATGAAGGAACACTTAATTTAAGAAACATTACAATTTTTTTAGAACTTGGCGGTGCACAGTTTTTGTGTTATTGAAAAAAAATACTTTTAGTATATAGCCTCTCCACACCCCCTAAATTTCAACACTTGATTGACCGAAAAAATATTCAAATTTAAACCATTTACAAGCTGGCGAATCTTTCTTGAGTTACCATAAACATTTATGGATGAGATTTAACCTAATGTAACATTTTTTGAGTTATTTTTGATCAATGTGGATTTGATTGTAATTTACTATTGACATTTACGATTAAACATTAATTATTTTGTTATGCGTCTATGGTCTGGAAATATAAGGACATTACAACACAACTTTTTGTCAATAGTTTTTGATATTGTGTTCTTTTACATTCACGGAACCCTTGACGGGCGAATTTTGTTCGCACTTGTCTGACTTTTTTCTTTTTTGGACGTAATTATAACGATAATAAATCATACATTTTTATAAAAATTTCGATGTTTTAATTTCATATTTATATAAAAAATAAACGTTTGCCAAACAAATAGTGTATATACCTCGGTGCTAAAGTGACTTTTTGTATTTTTTTTATTATTGTCGGTCTCCTTACGGTCGGTCGCCAAACTATAGACTCAACACAAAAAGTAAAACTTTAGCTCTTAATTCAAGCGAAGTCTCAAATAATTATATTTCTGGGTATTAAAGAGATGGCTGTGTGGATAAAAAAAAAGATTTTAACTTCAAGACACATTTTTTGTATCATTTTTGATCGATGTAGAAGTTATCGACATATACTATTGACATTTACAATTAATCATTTATTTTGTTATGCGTCCATGGTCTTGCAATAAAATTTACATTCACGGAACCCCTGACGAGCGAATTTTATTCGCACTTGTCTGACTTTTTATTATTATTTTTGGTAAGAGCACGTTATGTATTTCGCAAGGAGCCACGATGACCACAAAATAAAGAGCATAATGCGAACATTTTGCCACCATACCATACCGGCCGTGCCGTCACGCTATGATGGCGCTATGATAACCATATGCGGATACACTTGGACGCCCAAGCGACAGCATGCCATGATGCGCGTGACCGCATTGTGTTAGCATTATGCCGCCACAGTGCTTGTTGGGAAGTTTTTTAAGAAAACTATTTTAAAATTCAAAGCAACTTAATTTTTTTACGAAGTTTGGTTGTTGTTAAGGTTAACATTTTTTTTAATTTTTCGAATTTACAATTGATTAATATCATAAAGACTATACTTGTTAAAACAAATATTTTTGGAACTATTTTCTCGGTGTTCCAAGGGTTCTGATATTACTTTGTGGTATTCTAATCTAATTCGATACTGTTTTCTTTGATTCTAGTTATTTTTAGAGTTTTGTACTTTGAAGAAGTGAAAGCGGTGCTCTGCTGGTGAGACTTCAGTGTATTTATTCAAATTTAGAACATAAACAAAACCTCTAACATAACGCCCGCTCCGAGTTAAATTCCCAGTAATCATCTAAGCTTGTTTCAAAGGATCAAAGACATTGGTTAAAAATAAGATTAGGAAATCAAGCCGATTCAGATCAAATCAAAGTAAAACTGTATATATGAACTGCTCCGTTTTGTTATTAAACTTATTTTGAATACTTTTGCAAAACGCATAAGGATATGCGAAAATTAAATTAAAACAAAAAATTTCAATCGAATTTTATATAATAAAAAAGTAAATGGCATATCAAATTACTGTTAACACTTTATTGTGCAAATAAATTCGAACCAAATATATCCCTAACTTTGGAGCTTCAAACGAAATTTCTCGTTAATTATATCCTGTTACTGATATCCTTTTTCATGTTTATATTTTGAATTTGATTTCAGTTTTAAAAATAACAAATGTATCAGAATATGCATGTAATAAATTTATATTGTATGTACTTGGTCGAACTGAGTTATTTATTTTATAACTTAAACTAATACCAGTTTGCGGCTTGGATATCAATTTCTCTACAAGACTTTGCTAAAAGGATTAAAAGACATAATTTTATTGTAAGTTTATAATTAATGTTTTAAGTTATGAGTCATTATTAAAAGAAAACTTCAAATAGGAAAAACAAACAAATATATAGGAATATATTACATTACATAACAATAAATTAACAGAAGTTAAAACTGTTATGACCCTAATATATGTATGTTTGGATATTTCTATAAATTCAAAAAACAAACAAAAACTGCAATTTATGCGATACAATTTTAATTTCCGTTTATAATAAAATTCACGATTTGCCATACATTTAATAAATAGACCATGAAAATATAACTGAATATGTACATAACTGGTACATTTGTCAAATTTTTATTAAAACAAAAAGGAAAATTACAATAAATGCATTTGACAATTTTACTCAGTCCTTTTTATTTATTGAATACGGTTACTATAAATCATGAGTTTCATTGGTGTAGTGCTGTATTATCCTAATTCCAGTATTTCTCATGTGTTATCTTATCATTGAACCCGTTTAAATTAAACAACGAGCAAATTTCATGGGTGAGAGAAAACTTAGTTATAGGTGAAAAACACGTGAAATCAGCAAAAAACATGCAATTTCGGAAATGTGGTTTTAATTTTGTATATTTAGGTATTGGAATTCGTTGTCATCGATAAAACAAAATTTTCTACGATTTTATTAGTTTTTTTTACTCTGTCTTAAGATATAGGGTGATGAAAAATCAAGAAATGGATCGACCCTGGTGAATTGTAATGGCTCTACAGTCAAAACTACTGAGCTGATTTTAAAATTATATAGTTCAAAATGTAGGTATTGAACAGAGCTAATCAAAATAATAATTCACATTATATAACCTTGAACACTTTCTTTTTAGAAAAATAACGGTAAAAAATTCATATTCGATTTTATAGAAATGCGTATTTTTTAAATTTTTTATTTTTTTATTTTTGAATTTTTAATATGTGAAAGGTACATATGTCACTAACATTTTATAAAAAATTCAGAAGGGGAAAATTTTTTGTTTTTTTTATTAATTTTTTTGCAACACGCCATAAAATTTTTCATCATAGAAAAAAGTGGAGTTAAAAAATGAACAGTTTTTTTGGATTTGCATATATGTATGTTTTTATAATACATTTTTAATTTTAACTCAAAATAAATAGCTTACACATTTTTTATTTAACTCAAAATAAATATTTTACAGATGTTTTATCATTTATTTAATTTTAGATTACTAAATTCCGTAGAGTTAGAATAACGTCTAGCTAAGATTGATCCATCATTTGTAGGAATGTATGAGTGATATCCTCGTGTTCCAGGAATTGTTTTTAAATTGGCGTATCTATCAGCTAGTTGATTTCGTTTTGCAAACACAGAAATCCCTCTGCATTTTGTCACTATATGACAGTGGTGAGTAAGCGATCTCAAGAGTTGTACTGTTTGCAGGCATAATGGATTTTATTTTATCCGAACACTGCTGATGAAGATATTTATAAAAAACAACGAGATCAGAAAAAATTAACAATTCGTTTAGCACGCTTTTGAACAGAGTCTAAAAGAGCCATTATAATAACAGATGCAGCCCCCAAACTTGATAAAAATATTTGGCAAAATGCGTCCTGTTAACGATTTGCAAAATTATAATTGCCTTTAATGGTAAAAAGGTTCCCCATCCCTGGTTTAGACCCATATTATACTTTTCCCTAGTTTCTAAGTTTTGTTCACTTTGGTGTAGTGGAAGTATTGTTTTTGTTTTTGTTTTATGGAGAAAAATTGACTTTTAGTTAATTTTTAATCACAATATATCTTTTGTTGACTCTCAAAAAATAAAGCTGGGCAATTTCAGTCCAGAAAGATTACATATAATATTCAGTATAGTATATTTTATCACAGCAAATATTATATTATTTTTAACACAAAAATATATATAATGTGTACTTCAATTACCAGATAAAATTATAGCTTAGATCAGAATTAAGTGTGGCTACAGTACTAGTGTTATTCTTTCTTCCATATATATTGTTGAAAATTTTCTCATGCAGGCGGTCTCAAGTGGTCAGCAGCTTGTTGTTCGTAGGGTTGAGTGTGCTTTCACTCTTATTCCTGTAGATGTCAGAAACTGGAGGAGACCATATAGATGGTTCGTAGTCTTCCGATTGCTTTGGCTCGTGAAATTCACATTGTTGCTTTTAACGCATTATTGTTCTTTTTCAGGTTTGAGTTGACGTATTGTGCAGATTAATTAAATTTGTGTAGTGGATCGGACGAAAAAAACAAAACAGACTCTAATTTTTAATCGTCAGAATGAGCATATTGTCAATAGATTGAGAATTTTATTATGGTAATCACCTCCGTCACCTATGAGGCAAAAAATGTTAAAATGGACTTTACAGTAGATAGTTCCAGTTTTCTATTTCTACGCCGGTGGTCGCAAATGATTGAAGATAAGTGTAGCGAAATGAACACTGTCAAATGAACAATTTTATGACTCCGTATTTGCATATCTATCGATATGAAACCATGATATAACGATTTTCTATATATATAATATGGATGAATGAACCTCCGTAGAGATCAAGTCGACTTTCTCTGAACTAGCAAATCACACGGTGTGATATTTTTAACAGAGTCTCACCTCTTTGTAATAGCTTACCAGCGTGGGTTTTACCTGACAATTTTAATCCCCGTTAATTTTAAAATTAACATTCATAAATTTCTTAAAGAAATTTAATTTATAATTTTAAACCTTAGTTGACATGGTATCTTCGGATATTCAAAAACGTTAATTTTAATTTGTTATAATCAAAACTGTTACACATTATATTTTAAAAAAATTCTCAAGCCAGAGATTTTTACTGGAAAGTTGTGTTCGATGTTTGCTGTTGATGATCTTTTCCTTCGCCATGGCTACCAAGCAAGTCTAAGAATTGCTTTCTTAGCTATGTTCTAGATCTGGAAGTGCAGTGAGACAAGTGCGAATAGCATCTCCAATGACACATTATGACATGTCCTCATTTACTTCATTATTCAGATACATACGAGTTTCTGTTTCACTTTTAACTACTTTTCTCGGGTGCTCTTTTCCATATGACTGGTTCATACGGTATATACACCTTAAGATTTTTGCATATCATAGTAGCTCTAGTGGGCCATCACCGTCGGTTACAGCGTTTTCATGCAATTACTTTACAGAATCTTACTTTCTAATATAACTGCTAAATATTTTGTCGACTAAATTTCCGAACCGTTCATGATAGTTGATAACAGGTTAGACTTACGCTTCTTGGTAAACCGGATCACCGTGATTTTTCTAAAATTGCGTTTCTGTTCACAGATTTATTTCACACAGAGTGTTTCTAAAACTAATATCTGACCCAATGACTATACCATTCGCATACTTAGGTCTCTTGCAATTTTGTTATCTAATGACCAGAATTTCAACTACCTCTGAACTCCATATGGGGTATGACAAAACCTGACTCTCTGAACATCTTCTGGTAGTAGCACTACTAGTTTTATGATTTCTCGTCTGTGTTCTGACTATTACATTAAATCCAAAAATAATGTATTGCAAAAGAATTTCACCCACAGCAAAATCAAATCAACAACATCAAACAGGAATGATCTAAATCAGAAATAATTTTGAATAAAGCTCCAAGTTTTTGTTACGAAATTACTTCGGTTTTGAAAAAAACAAAGTATTTAATTCATGAGCCAAAAGAGAAATTCTTACCCCCACTTTTTTGGCATTTCTCGACGTTTCAGGACCTACTGATTCTAAAAAAGCAAAACAAAAATTTATGTCTGTCGGCCGGCCGTCACAACCTACGAAATCTAGAAAACCGCTAGAGGGATTTCAAAAAATGTTTTTCTTAAAATAGGTACACTCTATGCGCAGGTCCGAAAGCCCGATGTGTTCGATAACTGTACCGGAAGTGTGTCAAAAAATCATTAAGTGTGTCAAGAATAGCAAATTTTCATATTTTGGGCCTAAAAACGTTTATTTTCAGTGATAATGAGTTGTAAATTTGAATCTGGAGAAATATGGATGATTGACATCCGTATGTAGGACCAGGACCTTGATTATTGTTTTAGAAGTATGTCAAAAAAAATCGTTAAGTGTTTCAAAAGATTGATTTTCATATACTTCGTTTTCCGATTTTTTTGAGAAACATTATGGGAAACATTATTTCGGTTTTCGACTAGAAATATATAAAACATATAAGTAATTATTTGGATGACATGAAATGTAATTGAACATTTTTGAACGTATTGGATTGGATATGGATTGGATTGGATATGGGTTAGATATGGATTGGATATGGATTGGATGTGGACATGGATTGGATATGGATTGGATATGGATTGGATATGGATTGGATATGGATTGGATATGGATTGGATATGGATTGGATATGGATTGGATATGGATTGGATATGGATTAAATATGGATTGGATATGGATTGGATATGGATTGGATATGGATTGGATATGGATTGGATATGGATTGGATATGGATTGGATATGGATTGGATATGGATTGGATATGGATTGGATATGGATTGGATATGGATTGGATATGGATTGGATATGGATTGGATATGGATTGAATATGAATTGAGTATGGATTGGATATGGATTGGAAATGGATTAGATATGGATTAGATATGGATTGAATATGGAATGGATATGATTGGATATGGATTAGATATGGATTGGATATGGATTGGATATGGATTGGATATGAATTGGATATGGATTTGATGTGGATTGGATATGAATTGAATATGGATTGGATATAGATTTGATATGGATTGGATATGGATTGGATATGGAATGGATATGGATTGGATAATAATTGAATATGGATTAGTTATGGATTAAAAATCGGATATTGATGTTATATTTTTTTATATAGACCAACAAAAAGAAATTGTATCACCAGAAAAAAACATTAAAAATGTAAATTTAGCAGTTCCTTAAAGATGTTTAATACACAATGTACAAAAACAAAACAAACAAAAAGAAATGATGGCAAAAAACATCAAAAATGTAAATACAGCAGTTTTTTAGAGAGGTTAGGTACACAACGTAATAAAACAAATAAAAAGAAATTATATCTTATCACACGCACATTTCAGCGGTGAGAACGTCAAAGGAACCAAATCAGGAGTTTGTTTTTAGGGTTTAATACACAACGTAAACGTACCAAGCCAAAGAAATGATACATTTTGATAAGCAAATTGGATATTGCGAGAATAAAAACATTTCATATAACTTTTTAAGATAAAATTTTAAATAAACATACCAAGCTACAAAAATGTATGTACATTTATGAACTAAAATTTAAAAATAAAAAATATATAAATAAATAGTTCCGATGGTCAACACAATTAAGTTTACAAAGTATAAATTTATTTTTCATCGAATTCCAAATGTACAATGCATTATTTGAATGTTAATCTGAAACGAGAGAAGTACAAAACAAACGCGAAAACTCTTTGAAGTCAGACAGTACCATATTTTTAAAAGCACTAATTTTGGGCGTTTAATGACAAGAAATCCGTTACACTTCAAAGAGTTTTCGCGTCTGTTTTGTACTTCTCTCGTTTCAGATTAACTTTCAAATAGTGCATTGTACATTTGGAATTCGATGAAAAATAAATTTATACTTTGTAAATTTTATTGTGTCGACCATCGGGACTATTTATTTATATATTTTTTATTTTTAAGTTTTAGTTCATAAATGTACATACATTTTTGACACACTTCATGTGTCATATAATTATTGTCAAGTGTGTCAAAAGAAAGATTTTAATTTATTTTTTTACTTAATGTTTTGGAAAAAATAGAATTAATTATTTGTATGATATGAAATTTTATTATTATTATAGAGAATTATGGCATTATAAGTTTGTCAAAAAAATGTTGCCAAGTGTGTCAAAAGAATGATATTTATTTTTTTTACCCAATTTTTTGGAAAAACTAAAATTAATTATTTTTATGACATGAAATTTTATTATTATTATAGAGAATTATGGCATTAAAAGTTTGTCAAAAAAATAATGTCAGGTGTGTCAAAAGAACGATTTTCATTTATTTTATTAGAAAAAAATTAAATTAATTATTTGTATGAAAAGAAATTATTATTATTGAGAATTTTATTGCATTATAAGCTTGTCAAAAAATATTGTTAAGGGTGTCAAAATTTCATTTATTTTTTTAGCCAATTTTTCGGGAAGCAAAAATTTAGCTGTTTGTATGAACTAAATGTAATTGAACATGAAATTGAACATGGACATTTTGGAATTTGTTATAATTTTTGAAATGTTTTGGGAATTTTGAAAAAGTTTGCATTTTTGAATGTGTTATAATTATTGCAATATTTTTAAAATTTGGAAAAAAAATAGAATTTTTAATTTGTGAATTATATATATATATATATATATATATATATATATATATATATATATATATATATATATATATATATATATATATATATATATATATATATATATATATATATATATATATATATATATATATATATATATATATATATATATATATATATATATATATATACCCAAGTAACAATTGACTCGGTAAATTGTCATTCACAGCTAAAGCCATGCTGTGACAACGTCTCGAAATCCGAAAAACTATACGAAATAGTTATAAAAGTTAAATAGCTAAATCATTAGTTTTGGAAACGTTGTGACAGTAAACAAAACAGCTAATTCCCTTATATAGGTAATATGTGTTCATAGCAGTAATATCATTATTTTCGTAAAATCAAAATTGTTATGTGGAAAGCAATTTTGCTACTATAGTCAAGTATTTATGCGTTAAAGTCAAAACGTTTTATTATCATTTTTGTATAATTTCAAAGTCAAATCCCAATTAATCAGTTTAGTTCTTTTAATAGCAAGATAGCTGAAAAAGATGAATACAATATAATTTAGACTGTATTGTTGAGTTTGAGCTTTCTGTAAAGCAAATTCGCTGTACACTCATATTGTCAATAAATTTCATGCTATGAGCATACGTCATGTATATTTTTCAAACCATAAAAAAATTATTTGGTTTTACTTGATCGGCTGTAACAGTGCACTCGATATTATTTTATATAATGGAAAATAAAAATATAACCATTATTTTAAATCATTAAAGAAATATACACGCAGTTTTACATTTCATAGAAAGTCCGAGATCAATACTAAACAGCTGAAAATGGAACCTTAATTAATTACGAAAATTTGTGTATTAACGTTAAACGATTGACATGTGCCAATTACACTGTTAGAAAAATAAAAGTGATTTCTTTTGATCACTTTTATTCTAGTATCACAACAACTACAAGCAACAAAGTATGTAAACATAAGTAAGTTTTTTTTTCAAAAATGTTTAATTTAATTTGATAACGAGTATTATTTTATTCTCTTTGTTTTATAGATGAGAACAATTTAGTTTCCAATAAAAATTGTGATACTGATTTAAAAGAGAGCAATTATGTCTTTTTCAAGACATCTCTACTTCAAATACCAAAACTTTTAACATCTGTAACCTCCATATATGATCAAAACGAAAAATTCGGATATTTCCTTAATGATATCGAAGACGAAGAAGAAGAGAATACATAAGACTTTCTCGATAAGATAAAAATATAGGCAGTATCGTTTATTATTGCACAAACTGCTTTAAAGGAACTGCTCTTAACGATTTATAACCAATGCCTTAAACAAAATAAATTGCCACCACTACAATGTTATGCTCGCACCTTGTTTAATACACCACAAGATTGCAAGTATAGTACCATTGGCTGGTGGTTTGTATTGGAATCGAGGTGTTAAATGTTGCTTAGAATCTTATTTCAAATCCTTAGATAGTTCAATTTCCATCAGTCTAAGTATAAATATTGATGGAGATTTTATTTATAAAAGCTCAAAAACTCAATTATTTCCCGTTCACTTCGTAATACATGCGAGATCGACGATTTTGTACCGATGGTTGTAGGGATTTATTGTGGCAATAGTAAACCTTCTTCGGTGAACAACTATTTGAAAGGCTTTGTAGATGATTTGTAAACGATCTTGCAAAACGGTATGATAATAAATAATAGCAAAATAGATATTAAAATCCGTTGCTTAATTTGTGATGCCGCAGCTGGTAGTATAATCAAAGGTAAAGATACTAATCGAAAACAAAATGAAACCAAAATTTCGAAAGCTCAATTAGCTTTGTCTGAGTCTTGCTCTAGTTACACTAAACTTCAACACTTATCATGGATGTCTTGACTGCCATGTCATGGGAGAGCATGATAATGCCTTATATGACTAAACGAACTGATTATTCCTTTCGCCAGCAACTAGACAAACAAACAGCATTACAAATTCAATTCAACACTTCTCTGCCTTCCTATTAATATGGTAGATAATGTTATCGTTTGTGATATGCTTCATCAGCAGCATATTGGTATTATGAAAAAAACTTTGTTTTATTGGTCAAGAAAAGAAAATGGGGTTTCATTTTTCACGATGGGATCATCGACGAATTTAGGAAGTATCACCATATTTAATAAAATGCACTTTGCCATTGGGCATTAACCGTTCAGTTACACCACTTGAAAAGAAAATGGCAATTAGAGCAAAATTACAGAAATTACAGAGTTACAGCAAAATTTGTATATTTGCCCTACAAAACGAAATTTGTTTTCATTCCATTGCTTCACACTTTATAAATCATACTATTTAAATATCCTCTATTCAATAACGCATACCATTGAATGTTGCTGTAAAAAATTAAAAACAATGTTTATAAAATTATTTATTTCAAACAAATGAAAATATATTTTCTTGACAAATTCATATTATGAGTTCATTGGTTGAGAATGTCATGACTAGCCAACAGACTTGCATTCTGATTTTAAGTTCTCTGTAGAAATAATTGATGATCTACATGAATTTCATTTAATAAACAACAACTACATTTTATTCTCTTTTTTCACATTTTCTTTCACACAAAGCAAAACTACTTACCACAAAACTACAAAGGCCACCCAACGAAAGATTGCTTATCTTAAAGCAATCCGTGAAAATGCTTAACATATAACAATTTTGGTTATTAGGAGGACAACGATATGCCTCTAGACAAAGCATTATAGTTATTAAGGGAATGAATATTACTTATTTTCTAAAATGTTATTAACGGTAAGTAGTTTTCAGAAATGATAATATCCCGTTATTGTATTAATATTTTGAATGCAATTTTCCTTTTAACTACGCAATATTTATTACTAAAGCAAATACGTCATTTATTTGCTTATTTCCCATCTAAAGAAAAAGCATTTTAGCTGTAAAAATGTTGACTTTAGTATAAAATATAAATAGTAAAAAGGATATCAATTTATCTACATAGCTGTTATACGTATTGCAGACATATTTTAATTCTATTTGTTATGCACGAAAATGGCTGCCAAATTAAACGGTACGATATAATACCAAAAAATTGTTTTTCTGAATGAAAACACGGAAATAAACGCTTGTAATTTGTAGTTTGATTAATTTTTTTAAAGATATTATATTATACATTTCAAATTGATGAATTTTTTTTGCAAATAAAAATTTTACGACAAATTTTAAATTTTATTTACTTATTATATATCAATTAATTTGTTGGCGCATATTAATTATCTGAGGTAATTGTAGAAACTGCCCGATAAATTTATTTCTGCAAGTGTTTTTACGTTTGGAACATGCAGAATCTAAAACAATAATTATTTAACATATAACTTGGCCATCCATTATGAATACAATCAAAAAAATTATGTAGCATTAAAAAACAAAGTAATTAAGTTGTGCAAGATCATTTTTATAATCAAATTGGGGGAAAAAATATACGAAATTGTTATTTTTATAAATTGTGTTTTTAAAAAAGCAGTTTAGATTTTCTGGTAAATTTTTCTTTTTTCAATCTAAAATCGCTTAAATAACTATTATACTTTTACGAATGCTAAGTTACAAATATAATTTCTTAATTGTTATGGATCCGTTTTTCCTAATTTTACTATTCTGCGCTGAACTCAGCGATATCGCAAAAACAACTCATTTAATTTTTGTGAAGCGTTATTGCTAAACTAACGAAATTGATGTATTAAAAACTGTTTTACAATTATAGCAAATTCGCTGTGTGACGTTATTGCAACGTACTGCCAACCAAAATATGATCCCCATTTTAGTTACCGCAACATCAGCAAAACGTTGTGAAAACGTTTTTTGTATTTTTTGAACTTGTTATTACAACTAAATTCCTGTAAATTTTAGCTGACACAACGTTGTGACAGCTTCAAATTGTTACTTGGGTATATATATATATATATATATATATATATATATATATATATATATATATATATATATATATATATATATATATATATATATATATATATAATATATATATATATATATATATATATATATATATATATATATATATATATATATATATATATATATATATATATATATATATATATATATAAATATATATATATATATATATATATATATATATATATATATATATATATATATATCAGGCACGAATCCTCCATATATTGATTGGAATGAGTGCTTCCGTAATCATTTCATTGTTTATTTCAAACAAATAAAAATTCAGAATTTCGTTTGATTTAAAATTACATTTATATATCTTTTGCTATTGTGCTATCATACTCATTATTTCAACAAACACACAACGCAATCAACAATTATAAAACATTAAATACACTAAACAGTTCTCATATAATGTAAAATAATGCGCTCTCTAAATTCATTCATCTATCCATACAAAATAAAATACAAGAATAACAAATATTGTATATTTCCTCTTAAAATATTCATAAAAAATTTGAGAAAAATAATGAATTGAAAAAATCATTCCTAGAGAATTTTGGTTTTAAATTTCTTTTGTTTGAGAGAATATTGTTTTTTAATTTATTTTAGATCTCATTTATTTTTTCTTTATGGTTAATTCTTAAAAGTTAAAACTAAGAGTTATTTTGATGTAAAATTAAATTCATTTCAAATTTGAATTTGTTCGAGATTTAGAGCGATTTAGAAAAAATCTTTTACGTACATTACGCATATTTCTTTTACAAATCGAACAAATTCGGACAAAACCTGACCGACACATCTTTGATTTGGCTGATCATTTTTAGGGGTTTTATATCGAAAGAAAAGATATACATGTTCGAGATTTTTTATTGGGAAATAGAGTGGTTTTAAATTTCGAGAATTGACTCGACTTGATGACTTATTTTAAAAAATTCATACCTTCAGTTCTATTAAAGATAGAAACTTCTGTTTTGTTTTATTTTAAAGATTTTGATTTATTTTATTTAGCGTATGGTTTTTTTTCGTGACACATAAACACAACAAATTAAAACCAATAAAACTTAAAATAGGTAGATTTTTTCTATGAAATCTCCCTAAAACAAAATATGAATACTCATTAAATGAGCTTACAATCGGTTTGATCGATTTGATTTGTTAAACTTCAAAAAGTAAAATATTTAAACATTGGACATGGGCAGTACATTTGAACATTAGATGTGTAAATCGAGTGAGTTTATCCATGCTACTACATCGGTGGATGCCAAATGGATGTCTGAGATGTCGCCATTGTATCGTCAAATTGAACACGCGTTTGCAATGTATTTTATGGTTTGTTGTGGTGCCCCGCAGTCACATTGAGGGGACTCTGAAATGCCCAACTTGTAGAAAGAGTCAGTACAACGTCCATGATTTGTTCTAGAGCAGATCTAAATTTCGATAATTTCGTGATTTTTGGCTTGAAGACTTATTTTCAAAAATTTATAACTTCGGTTCTGGTAAAGAAAGACACTTTTTTTTGTTTTAGTTTACAGTTGAAGTTTTATATTTTTTTTAAAGTAATATATTTATTTTAGTCACTGCCCAACAAAAATAGAGAGTGTTTAGTACAGCCATCGCATTCTACGTTATATTTTCTATAAAATACGAATTTTTTATTAATAAATTAATTTATTTGTAACAGTAAAACTCATTTCTCCGCATTAACTAATATGCGCTTTTATAGAAAATCGAACGTAGAATACGATGGTTGTACTAACCACTTTTTATTTTTGTTGTGCAGTGACTAAAAATCGATTTTAACATTTTATTTTTTTATAACAATAGGAATTTTTATAGATAACAGTTTTTTTTAAGTCCATCTTTTCACTTTAAAATTAAACAGAAAAAAGTGTCTATCTTTACCAGAACAGAATTTATATGAATCTTTAAAAATAAGTCTTCAAACCAAATAAAGCCTAATAAGTCTTCAAGCAAAACAATAGGCTTGATATGTAGTAATCAATACTTCATAAACAAATTTTAGTTATTTAACTGCAGTAACATATGAACTTCTATTGATAATTTTCTATTATCTTTATTGGTGTCGCCGATGCGGCAAGAATAACAGAAAACTCTTCTATGGTGCTTTCTACCAACTAACATGATAAGTAAAATGTTATCTAATTTTGCTTTCTATTTCCGACCAAATTAAAAAATAGATCAACTATATATTGAAAACTGGATTATTTCAATAAAAGTATTCTATAGCATCAAATTATTATTCGATGTTCATTCAAATTTTTTATTTTTGGCTACTAAATTTTAATTAAACAATACATATGGTTTGTTAATACGGTTTCGAAATAATTGCAAAACTGATTATAGCGTCGTATGAACTAAGATGCGGTCCATTAAGCGTTTACAATGCTGAAAATGATCTTTCATCCGTACCACTTGACAACGACGGTCGTTGTGGTTGCGGTGAAAACGTCACTAATGACGTCATAATTTTCGCTCACAACGACCAATCTTAAAAGGTGGGTTGAAGTGAGAGTTGATATGTTCACCGCCATTTTTACAATTTAAGGATGTCGAAAATAAATGTCAATTTGTATGATGTGCAAAGTGATAATCTAGTGGAAGCAATATTATTTAAATGTTAATCTCTATTAAAATCATGAGGAAAAAGTTAAAAATTCTTTAATTTTTTCATAGTACGTATTTCAAAAATAAATCTTTTTTTTTCTCAAAATAATTTTCATACAAACTTGGATCTCATGAGTAAAAGCTTTTTTATTGTGCGTGTACCATAATTATTAAAGTTTATTGTTAAGACTAACCAATTATAACCTAACCTCTAGCTTTCATTCTATTTGTTCAAACTGGCCATTTGTATTTTTTACGTCAACGCCTAAAATGATCACATAATTCATTCCACTTGAGTATATAATTGAAACGCTCAGAAGGAAGTGGAACGGAAAAACAGAGGCCGTGAGTGTCATTGTTTTGACTGCTTAGTGCAACGCACTTCTAGTAGAAAAAAAAATTCAGCTTGAATTTGTATGGATTCTGATGAAGTTGATGCAGTTTTTATAGGGAAAAAAATGGTTCAAAAATTGAAAATGGTTTTTTTGTTGATTTAAGTGTTATGGTCTAAACCTTTTTAAAACATGTACAAGGTTAAATAATCTTTTTTAATTTGAAACTGATTTCATTGCTAAAACCATGACTATATTTTAACAACTAGTCAAAATACAAGTACATACAAGGGATATTCGCTATCCTTAAACAATATATTAAGAAAAAACGTTTCTACAATTTACTGCTTCCGTCGTGAAACAAAACAGGCTTCGTGCCTGATATATATATATATATATATATATATATATATATATATATATATATATATATATATATATATATATATATATATATATATATATATATATATATATATATATATATATATATATATATATATATATATATATATATATATATATATATATATATATATATATATATATATATATATATATATATATATATATATATATTTTGAATTATGGAGAAAGTTTCAATTTTTGATTTTGTAATAAATTTTGAAATATTTTTAGAATTTTGTTTGAAAAAAGTTTGAATTTTTAATTTTATTTAATTTTTACAATATTTTTGGAATTTCGAAAGAGATATAAATTTGTGATTTTAAATATTTTCTCTAAACGCTAAATGGAGAGGTTTTCGAGTAGTTTGCTGAGTGTATCATCTTTTCACTAAATTATGTTAATATATGATCTGTTATAATTTTCCGGCAACGTATTGATGTTTCGTGTTAGTTTTGTAATAAATTTCTATACAGAGATAAAAATTACATGTACTTTAACAAAGAGTTTTATGTTTGATATACATCGCTGCCCAAAACTAAAAACCATGTCCTCATAAAAGTTTTTTGCAGAAAACTGTATCAAAATCCTTAACTCAGACCGAAGTCTTGATATCTCAGATTTGTGAAACTTCAGCCCCCTCATATTTCCCATTTGGATTTCAAAAAGACAGATTTAAGCTGAAATTTAATCGGATTTTTTCACAAAATTCAAAAGGTTACCGTGTCATGCAAAATCGTTAAACGTGCTAGGTCTGGCAAGCATGCCACGTATTTGCAATCACTGTTCAAATAATCATAACAATTTTTTTAAATCATTAGAACTAACTATTCAAACTGCCCGTTTGTTTTTGTGTTTGTTTTCATAAAAATTTCTTTCACACATTAAAAATGTCTTATTATCTTGTAAAATGTTAAATGAAACCAGTATTTTTCATTCTAAATATTTTTTATTCTTTATTTATTATTGTTATGATTTAATAGATTTGGTTTCACTGCTACGGTTCTTTTTAGGGTTCCGTTTGCATTGGTATCTATTGATGGGATTATGTCGATTATCTTTACACAAGATATTGGTTTCGTCTGTTTTACAGGGCTACGATGGGCTTCACTTCTGTATTCCTTAAAGATTTATTTTGGAATTTATTTATTACACCCTACCAGGTTTTGTATAATTTTGAATAATCGCGTTTTCTTTCTGTTTTCTTTCCTCGATTAGCTCAAAACCTAGTTGATCGAAAATCTTAATATATATTTGGAATGATAGAAAAATTAGTGAGTTTTGAATGAAAAATATATAAAAGTGTCCTATACCTATAATTATATTCACTAAGGGGTTGGGGATGAGAAGGGGTAAAAATACCATTTAAACCCCAGTCAAGTGAAGTTGCAATTTTTAGAGCAATTAATTTAAGAAACATTGTATTGTCGAAAAGGTGCAACTTGCAGATCTTATCACCTCCCCTCCCCCCTCTCTTTCGTTTTGACGGAGAAATTTGAAAAAAATCACAGAGACTGCATGTTTGTTAAATTTATGACGAAAATTATAGCGAAGTCTCAAATAATTATGTTTCATGTGTTTTTAGGGAATGAGCATGAGAAGGGGTGAAAAATACCTTTTTGGCCCAAATGAGTGGGGTGTCATTTGAAAGAGCACCTAATTTAAGAAACATTGTAAGTTATTTTTGGGAATTTTTCGACTTACAGCTTTTGAGTTATTGTTAAAAAATGCTATTTCTAGTATGTACTGTCATCCTCTCTCACTCCAATAAGTTTGCCTGTTTTAATCAGTTTTGTCATTTTAATTATCTTATATATAATTAATCTACATCTAAATTTATACAATAATTAGTGATTGAAGTAGTGAGAAAATGCACTAAGAAAACTTCCAAATAAAAAATACACTGCCGTAGACTGGCAGGAAAAACCAGTCAAGTCATTGAATTTTATTCATTCGCACGTTATCAACTAATTTTTTTCAGCATTGTTGCTGTTGTCGTCATCAAGTTTTTGTTTTTCGTGAAAATCAAGTTAAAAGTCAGTTTTAAAACTTTTAAAATCGTAAAATTGGCTGTTGATTTAGCTGTCTTGGTGATAACAGATACTATGCAAAAAAAATCAATTTTATTTTTAATACTTCTTGATCCTTTCTCTTCTCGTACGCTCCACAGGAGAAGCTTAACGCACGTATTAACAGAATAAAATATATTATTTTTATATATATATATTATAAATGATTGGGTCAATTATTTTTCTCACTACTGTAAATTCACCCTTTCTACTTCTTTATTAAATTATACATTTTGCACCCAATCTACAAAATTTAAATAAAATGCAACATAACACGCGTGTCTATGTTTAACTATAAATGAAGTACAACAACATTTTTGTTTCCGACATTGTCTTTGATTCCACAATACGTTCGATCAAAAAACTATCATATAAATATATAACGGTAAAATACAAAAGCAAAATAGACAATAAAAAAATTATAATCCCCTTTTCGAATTAAAACGCGCACATTTTCAAATTTTTGGTTCAAATACATTTTTATTCGAAAAATAAATAAAGGGAGATTTATCTGCGATGTGGATTATGTAAGTAAAACTGTCTGTATTGATATTAAAATTTTTGAGAAATTTCGAATAAGATAATTTATAAGATGTAACAAGTATCTTAAAGTTGAGAACATATCTTCAGGATATTCAAATAAACTAGTTAGATGTCGTAAGAACCCTTACTATAATAAATTATATATAATTCAGCACATGCTCCACGATTAATCTAAACTAAAATCTATTGCGAATTAGAAAAAAATTAGGGATAAATTAGAAATATGTCGTGATTTAAAGATATAAATGGAACGTAAATGTAGAGTTTTGGGGTATTTTTAGTTTGATATTCAGTTCTGATAACATATCTTTAAGTTTCAAATATATATAATTACTTTTTTTTCTTCAAATATTTCTCCTTTAACATCTTCAATTAATGTGTAATGCTAACAATTTTCATTGCTTGAAACAATAATTTTTATTACAAAGCACAAGAAACCCTTTCTATATAAGACATAACAACAAAAAAGGGTGCATGAAATTGATGAGAAACACAAAGAAGTCTTATATTGTTATTTTCCTAATTATATCCTTTTGATGTTGTTGTTTTAATTTTGAATATCATTAGATGTTTTTTGTTTTTGGAATTAAATGTTTTTAATTGTGTAAAAAAATTGTACAGGTTAAAGTTGAAATCATACACAATCCGTTACACAACAAAATGGTAATTAATGAATTTCGACAAGATGTCTGATATTTATTTTAACACAAGAACTGAGTCTAAATTTTAAAATTTTTTTCATACAAAATGACCAAAGTATTCGTAACAAAACTTATTTTGATGACATCATTCATTTAAGCAAGTATGCGAGGCAAGAATTAAAACTCTCCCTCAACACAGTCACCACCACAAACATCCAACGTCCAATTCAATTGTCTACATTTTCTTAACCTTTGTGGAAAGTCTTGCAACCGAAATTAACCAAATATTTAAAGATTTTATTGGTTCACACAAAATTTTTCGTTTCGGTAATTCAAACCGACTGATTCAAATGTACCTGTCTACAAAAAACGAAAAAAACTGTTCAACAATTTGACGTCGCCCAAACATACTACATTTTTTCCATCTATTTTCTGACAACAAAATAAAATTCGTTTAAAATGAATTTAAATCATTAATTTTTATTTCAAAACAGAGCTATATGTAGAACTATATGTAACAGGCTGTTACCTCAACTACACCGTACTGTACATGTACAGCTTTAGAATCAATTTTGGCGTTAGATGTGCGATATTCGCTTTCGCGATGATGCTAACATGTTTTTACATGTTTTTCCGTGTATCTCCAATACATAATTTTTCTAGAAAGTCGAAGTCTAACAGTCTCTTCTATGCCGATGATGAAGTAGGCCCGAACATTTCTAATTTCCTTGAAACTTCGGTAATCGTTAGTATGGTAAAAAAAATTAATATAGTTTTCTATTTTTTACCCAGTTTTGACACAGGGTAGCTCAAAATATGTTAAGGATTAAGGAAAGTATAAAGATAAATTGTGCTCGAACGGATTAAGCGATTTGAATAATTTTTTTTTGAAAAGTACCAAGCAACACACTTTATAAAATTATAACACTGATAACAAAATTTATGTTTTTATGATTTTTAATTTAAGAATATATTTTTGGTTTTAAATTTTTTGTAATTTGTAACATATACCAAAAACAAGTGGATCGATTCTCTTGGACTTCTTTTTTTCAAAGGATGTATAAGGTCTTAAGGATTTAACTCCATTAAATAAGTTAAATGCCATTTATAAGGCCGTTTTTTAATTCCTGAATTTTTTTTTACTTATTGTACAAGAAATTATGCTCGTCAAATGATGTACTACTGCTAGCTAATTACTGAGTGAGATACTATTGCTAGCTAATCTTGTTTCCGCAGCGTTCAATTCTTATTTATTTTATGTTAACGTATTTATGTTGTTTTTTTCACCCATTTTTCAAGAGTGTATAAACTAAAAATAGCACTTTTGATAATAACTCAAAAACTGCGAAATTCTAAAACAAAATTTCATTTTTCTGTCAATTGTTATTTATCCCGTTAAAAAAATTTCAAAAATTCATTTGTCTAAACAACATTATTATCTTTGTATCAACACATTCCATACAACTTATCGTTTTTCTCTTATACTTATTTTGTTAGACAGAGCTCGCAATGATATTTATTTTTTTCGATTGCTGTAGTTTTGTGATGCTTTTGATTCATGAAATTGGTTTATATATAAACTTGGACATATGTGATTGAAAGAAAGTTCCGTGAATACACTCGGAAGTCGAACGCTTAGGCTAACAAAAATTCATAGTTGAAATCGGTTAATGAAAAATATATAAAACACTAAAAGATGAGTGAAAACCAAAAGAAAAATATAAAAAATATTGATTTATGAAGCATGAAGAGTTGGATCCAGAACCATCATGGGGTGAGTGAAACATTTATATAAACTTTCTAAATGTAATAATTGTAAAATTCTAAAAAATATTGCAATGTTTTTAAAATTAAGTCCTCCTTCAAATGAAACCCCATCGTTTTGGGTCAAAAACGCTTTTTCTATTTAATTAATAGAAAAATTATTAGTAAAATTTCGAAAATGGATTTAGCATTTAATAGAATTTTTAATTTGTGGGAATCGATCGGAATTAGATCTTAGAAACAGTTCTAATATTTTTTTTTATTCATGGCATTTGTTTGTGAAGGATTAAAGGATCTGAAATAATTAATTTTTTAAACTATACTTTGGAAAATTAAGAATTCAAAAATAATATTTGTTTGATATTAAAGAAAACAGTGGAACATATGAGCAATTTCACGAAGATTCAACATCGTTTTGACTTGACCCCTTTTAATTTTGATTATTTTTTGTTTATAGATAGTCTTTGATAAATAAAAAATACAAGTTCTCTTAGAATTTTTTTTTTCGACCAGGGGTCTTTACAGGGTGCCCCTCAATTTTTGTTATTTTGTGATGTGAGTGCATTTTGACGAGCGATTGTAGAAAAACTACTCAATCGATTTTCATAAATGATATGTCGTTGAATAGGTATTAGAACAAAGTTTTTAAAAATGTACACTGTTAATTTTTTGAAATAATTTTTAACGGTGTAACATAAGAAAAAAATGGTGTAATTGAAAAAAAGATGGCATAACCTTTTTTTTTTTTTTTTTTTAAACTAAATTGAAGCTTATTTTATATCTAACAACTTGTGAAAGTTTAGGACTAGCATCATTTTTTGTTTTAGAGATAAAATTCGTTGTGCATATGACTGTCGGGAATCAGTTTTTTTTGTTCTGAAGAAAAATTATAAAAATGGCGATTTTTAGATTCAGATTTTTTTTTTATGTTAAATATCAAATATTTTATTATTAAATGAACTTTTTAAAAAGCAATTTCAGTCAAGTTCAGCAAAATTTTGCGACATTTTGACTCGACCCTTTTTAATTTGGTCTATTTTGGTCTATATTTAAAAAAATTCTACTTGAAGCCGTATTTTTCATTTATCAAAGGCTATCTATAAACTAAAAATAAACCAAAATAGACCAAATTAAAAAGGGTCGAGTCAAAATGTCGCAAAATTTTGCTGAACTTGACTGAAATTGCTTTTTAAAAAGTTCATTTAATAATAAAATATTTGATATTTAACATAAAAAAACAATCTGAATCTAAAAATCGCCATTTTTATAATTTTTCTTCAGAACAAAAAAAACTGATTCCCGACAGTCATATGCACAACGAATTTTATCTCTAAAACAAAAAATGATGCTAGTCCTAAACTTTCACAAGTTGTTAGATATAAAATAAGCTTCAATTTAGTTTAAAAAAAAAAAAAAAAAAAAGGCTATGCCATCTTTTTTTCAATTACACCGTCTTTTTCTTATGTTACACCGTTAAAACTTATTTCAAAAAATTAACAGTGTACATTTTTAAAAACTTTGTTCTAATACCTATTCAACGACATATCATTTATGAAAATCGATTGAGTAGTTTTTCTACAATCGCTCGTCAAAAT
Organism: Diogma glabrata; assembly: GCA_963693315.1. Classification (NCBI taxonomy): domain Eukaryota; kingdom Metazoa; phylum Arthropoda; class Insecta; order Diptera; family Cylindrotomidae; genus Diogma; species Diogma glabrata. The sequence continues at coordinate 139,037,143 of OY856187.1, forward strand.
GCACTCACATCACAAAATAACAAAAATTGAGGGGCACCCTGTGAAGACCCCTGGTCGAAAAAAAAAATTCTAAGAGAACTTGTATTTTTTATTTATCAAAGACTATCTATAAACAAAAAATAATCAAAATTAAAAGGGGTCAAGTCAAAACGATGTTGAATCTTCGTGAAATTGCTCATATACATTTTTGATTATTTTGTGGTTTTGATATAATCCAATCACCTAAATATTAAATACTGTTTATATTTTGGCAAATAGAACTTTGTTGTGTTTCATTGAAAAAAAAAATGAAGTTACAATTAAAAACTAACGTGTTAAATTTTTATGATCGATTGTTATTTCTTTCATATTATTATACCATAAGAATTGTTATATTGATTAGTAAATCAACCAAAATTAATTAGTTGATTGATATTCAATGGTTGGGTTATAATTTTTGATTAATATTCACAATCACATGTAGTGAAATCTAATTAATCAAATTACAAGACAAAAGTAATAAACGTCGCCGTCGTCATTGTTTGAAAATGTTATCTATGGTTGCATTATAAAATTTAAAGGAAGTTTTTCAACAATCACCTGTTTATTTTGGTGCAAAAATTCGCGTAGTTGTAATAATTTTCAACAACTACCTATTTATTTTGGGGCAACAATCTTCGTAGTTACACAAATTTTCAACAATCACCTGTTTAATTTGGTGCGACGATTTTCGTATTTATTCAATCATTCAACAATCACCTGTTTATTTTGGTGCACTAATTCATTTATTTATATAAATTCATTTAGCCATCATCTGTTAATTTTTACTTCAGCAAGTCATTTATTTACATAATTTTTTCAAAAATCACCGGGTTTTGGTGCAACTTAATTTATTTATATAACTGTATTCAATCATCATCTGTTTATTTTTATTACAACCATTTACGTATTCAGCATCAGTCTCAACCACAACATTATATTGGTAACTATAATTCTGAGGATTTGATTAGATAACAAATTTATTCATCGAACTAGTGTTACAATTACAATTGACTTGCCGTAATTTAGTTAATTAAATTATTTGAATTACCATTAATTTGTTTTTCGCGTGCATCCGGCATTTATTAAATGCCGAGGATATAATTTATCGTATCCACGTACTGAAGCTAGATGGATCAAACTTAACACGCGTCCATCCTCTTGACGTCAGGATTACTTATGGTCCGATAAACCGATAAACCGCCGCTGGTTACACTAATTCAGAACGTGAATCAGAGATCAGGATGCTATGCTATTGTGATGGCATGCTATAACAAGGAAAAGGTTACACACAAGTTGCTATGCATACCACATAATTAACCAAGAATAAGCAACGGGATCTTTCTGAATGGACAGAAAAACCGTTACTTATCGTGCGAATTTTTTCACCCATAACACATTTTATTTCAACATTCTTTCAGATTAAATAACTTTCATTTACAAAATTTAAAACACGAAACAACTTAAATCAATTTACGTTTGAAACAAAACAGTTAAAAGTAATCAGCAATAGTATATTATTAACGAATAATTGTAATGTTTCAACAATAAAGATAAAATTAACATAACTCACATAATAACTCAATGTAAAGATGTGTTATGCCCAACAACTTCCATTTGCATTTACATTTTCATTTGCATAAAAATCAAACAAAACAATTAACACAATAAATGTACTAACTTTTTTCATCAAACAACTTAAGAACTTTTAGGTAGATTTCATATAAAAATCTACCTACTGCAATGGGCTTCAACTCGGAATTTCGGAAAAATTTTGATGCCAAACGACTATATGTGATAAGCGGAGATGGAAAAATTATATATATATATATATATATATATATATATATATATATATATATATATATATATATATATATATATATATATATATATATATATATATATATATATATATATATATATATATATATATATATATATATATATATATAACGATATGAGGTATAACGGAATTTAGCGGCACTCTCACTGTCGCATTTTTCAACCTACACCAAAATAATTTTCTGTGTATGTTTCGGCAAATAATGTCTTGGACAAGTTCGTGAACTGGCCATATCCGGGTACCGGTTAAGCGGCTAGAGCCTAAAAACTCGAATAATCTAGGGCGCTATAACTTCCGTTTGAATAATAATATTTTAATAAAATTTAAAAATATTGAATATTTGATCCTTTTTTTATCATTTTTATCCAGATGACAACCTTGGCGTTTCAGGTTCCTAAAAAAATCAGCTGTTTTAAAAATTTACTAAACTTTGCTGTCCTTGATCTAGCTGAAATGGCCAAGCTCATATTTGAAAACTTTTTTTCACGTACTTAAAATATAAATCTTTCAAATTTTTTTAAAAAAATAGTTCAAGTTTAACGGTTGAGACCCTAGGTCTGTTGAAATGAAAGCAAACGCAAAAGGCAATGCTTTCATCATGTTTCAGTTTATGTTATTTAAATTTATCTTAGCTTTTAAACATACTTTTCAACTATAGCCTCAAAAAATTTCAGCTTTCTAACCCAAAAGGTTCCATTTTTATAAGCGTTATAATGAACCTCTTGCAAAAAAAATATCAAGCCATTTAATACCATAGAAAAATTATCAAAATCTCTTTTGTTTTTATTTTTTTTACTAAGTAACCGTTTGAAAAAAGATTAAATAAGAACAAAAAAACACAACAACAAAAGATGGTTTTGAAATAAAATTGTTTGATAATGTTTGATCATAAATTATGTGTGATGGTATAATTGTAGTTATGACGTAGTTCATTTGATCTTTGGTGGAATTAATATGTTATTAAAAGCAGTTTAAACCAACTTAAATAAAACTGTTCCGAAATTGTATTGATGGAGTTAGTTCGGATAATGTATTTAATTTGGTTCGATAATTTTTTTGAATTATTCTGTTTCTACTTATATTTTTTATTTAAACTAATCTGACTTATCTAATTTCATTTGGACACAAAACCGTCTGACCCCGAAATCTACCTATTTCTAGCGGATATACCTGCCGCTAGGGTTTTTTTATTATCTGTTAAATAAAATATGCAGTTTCACAATATGGAAATAAGAGAAACAATTGAAATCAATATTTTTATATATGTTCATTTATTTTGCTCTCTAAATATTTGTTAGCATTAAATCGTGTTTACTGTTAAGTTTGTTTTCATTTTTCTATTTCATTTTTATATCCGTCAAGTGTAGTATATTTGTTTTTCATATCTTGCATTATAAACTGTTGCATTTTGTTTTAACGTAGATGCCTTTTAATGTGGGTTTTGCTCTTTTGTTTTTTTTTTATTGTCTCGCTAAATTAAACGGATGCTCAAAACATAAAAAAGATCAGCCAGAGATTTTTTTTTGATTTTTTTTGGTAAGCAAGATAGCAATTGTGTAGCAATTTGGAGACCCAGATAAGCTAAGTTTTGATCTTCTATCAAAAATAAAACACTAACCTTCAAAACGTTTGTTCCTAGATAGAAAAATTAGGTTTTGTACTCTCAACGATTTAAGTTTTAGCTTATGAGCCACTAAGATTTAATTTATTTTAAATAATTGTAATTAGCTTTCGTACGTTAAAATTGTGAAATAATAATCTAGCTGAGTGATCATAATTAAACTTTATTCTATTGAAAAAAAGGAAAAGCCATTGATTCAAATAAATATTTAAATTGGTTTAATCTATTACCGTCTCTAATTTTTTTTGTTAAAATAAAAAAAGCGAATTTTTATCGTAAATAAACTAACCAATTTTGTTCTTAATATAATAAAAAAATTCTTATTTGGAATAAAATGTGGGAATACTTTAAGTAACTGCTCGTAAAGGAAAGAATTGTTTTTAAAAAAATGAGTCAGTAACTAATATTTGCCCTATGCTATTGTCGTTTTTGGTTTGAATCTGTCAATGGAAAAAAGGGGAATCGTGAAAAGAAACATCACCGGAGAACACAAAGAATAAAACCTTTGGCGAAACAAATAACAAATGGATATTAACTCAAATAGTACATTTCTATAAGGACGAAGATCAACAATCAACTAATATTTAAGTAAGGTCTTTTTTTCATCTTTTATATTTCAGTTCTAATTTCATAATCTTTAGATACATATTTTTTTCTTTAGTAACTTGAAATTACAGTTCTTTTCAGGATCAACTAAATACTTACTATTAGAAATTATCCTGGGCCAGAGGCCACATGTGGGATTCGTTTTTTTTTATTCATATAATCCCGGTATAAAACGGAATACCGTTTTATAATAGTTGTAACTATAGCTACTTGATCATAAAATATAGTGGAACCAGATCGCTGTAACATAATTGTTTTTTTAATTTGGTGTGTAGTTGGGGTTAAATATGCTGCACAACAACACATGAAAGCCTTTTAAGACCTAGGTCCCACCAAAATAACGCGTTGTTTCAAGTTTGATTTCGCGCGTCAATTTTAGTAAGGCTTCACATATGGCACCAATGACAAATTGATTAAACCATGCTATTGAGAAAGTGCACTATATTCTAAACAGGAGTGAGTATAAAGTAAAGAAAGGCACAATTCAGTCACATATGTGCAGTGCTTACAAGTTTCATTCGATTAAAAATTATACGGAAACTAGATTAAGATAATTTCTTAATTAATTTCGCATGCCGAACCTATATACGAACACGAACTGTTATATAGCGGTGTAATGCAAATCTTTCTTTTGTATATAATATATTTTAAAGAATATTCTTTTAATACGAAAATAAAAGGGTTGATTCTTTTTCTGTAACTAGATTTATTCAAAATCACAAAACAAATTATCATAATATGAAATCTGGACAAATTGCTAGTCTCTTACACCCTTATCTAAATTTCTATGAAAAAATCCTCCTTCTAATAGTTAAATTTGATACAACGATAGGGTAAATAATATTCAAAACTAATTTTTTTTTCCACCGAACCAAATCAAGTTCACAATCAAACATAACTCGTGATAAATAAATTGAACCAGTCCGTTTTTTGTTTTACATCTTATTTAAATAAATATATTTGGGTTCCGAAAAAATATGATAATAAAAAGTGGCTCGTGGCAAACCATCAAATCCACTTTTACAATTTTTTGAAAATTGAAACTATAAAATTTGAACAGATTTGGGAAAAAATGTTAAATATTAAAGTAATAAATCCGCATCTGTCCTCTGTGGTATATTTATTTAAACAAAAAAAAACTATGGAGATGAATGATATGGTTGGTTACATATCACATGCTGAGTTGTTTACATACAAAATGAAACTAAATATATTATTATTTATTTACAATAAACCATTTTTTGTTTGTTTTTGTATTAAGATGTGGTAGAGGAATTTTATTTTTGCAAAGACCATTTTCTTAATATATGCTAAGTGTATTAACATAGTGAAATTAAATGATCAATAATTGCAATAATATTTGTTTGTTTAAATCAACCCCATGAAATGTTATTGTCTTTAACTGGTCACGTTTTTTGTATTATTTAATTTGATGCCATTTTGTTTTGTTCTGTAACAAAAGCTTTTAAATACGATACTATTTATATTGTCCAACTTTAAAACGTTTTTCTTCAGTAAACTTGTTATGATGACGCATTAAAAATAATAATGTTGTATGTTGGGTTCAGATAAATACATTTATTATATTTAGCTAATTTACATACGCATATATTATAGTTTCAGTTAAAATAACCAAAGAAAAATAGTGCAAAATTAATTCTAATTTAGGGCTATAACAGTAGTACAAAACATTATTGCTTTTGTATAATTTTTAGGATATCTGAAAATCTAGTGTTTACAATGCCACTTTTACAGCGACATAGTAAATTAGTAGATAGTAAGAATCTACATCGTAGATTGTATGTATATTAATAGACTGAGAGCTAGTGAACCCTTTGAGTAACGGTCGTCCTGTAAGGCTAGAATTTTTTTTAGTGAAAGTTCATGAAATGTGAAGTACGGAAACCACAACCTGGCAGGCATCAGCCGTGTACGTCATCATCCCCTATATGTTTAAAAGTGTAAAAAAAATGAAAAAAAAACTTGGTCCTGTAAGCTTGAAATTTTTATATGATTTAGCTCACTTATTGTAGAGTACAAAAACAAATTGACAGGCGATTTGGAGGTGCGTTTATAACGCCATTTTTATAATTTTCCTTCAGAACAAAAAATATTGATTCCCGACAGTCATATGCACAAGGAATTTTATCTTTAAAACAAAAAATAATGCATGTCTCAAACTTTCACAAGTAGTTAGATATAAAATAAGCTTCAATTTAGTTTAAAAAAAAAAGGTGTAGCGCCATCTTTTGTTCAATTACACCGTCTTTTTCTTATGTTACACCGTTAAAAATTATTTCAAAAAATTAACAGTGTACATTTTTAAAAATTTTATTCTAATACCTATTCAACTACATATCATTTATGAAAATCGATAGAGTAGTTTTTCTACAATCGCTCGTCAAAATGCACCCACATCACAAGACCCCTGGTCAAAAAAAAAATTCTAAGAGAACTTGTATTTTTTATTTATTAAAGACTATCTATAAACAAAAAATAATCAAAATTAAAAGGGTTCAAGTCAAAACGATGATCTTCGAATCTTATATACACGGAACCCTCAGCGAGCGAATTATATTCGCACTTGCCTGACTTTTTTGATATGGCCCTTGTAGAGTGAAAACTAGTTGCTGGTCGGAAATTATGATAATTGTTTAAAATAGTTAAAGTTTTAATTATACATATGTTATAGGATCATTCCATTAGCAAATATATGAGTAGATATCGAGATAAAATTCTCATAACTATGGAGTAATTTCTCATCTTCCTTTACTGATGCAAAAATCATATAGCATTTTATTAAACATTTAAATATTTAAAACAATTCTCACAATTTCCGGCTAGCAATTAGTTTTCAGTTTCGTCTGTGTCGTTCCATCAAATAATCCTCGAAGGTGACAAACAACTCCAAAGTTCTGAAACTTGTATCTCGAAATCTACTCACACTTTTGCTGATGGAAAAATCATATAACAAGTGTTTAACTATTACAATAAATTTTTTATATAACATATCATAGACCTTTTATGAATTTTGGGCAATTATTTTGCGGCCAGCAAATTGTTTAAAAACTTCAAGGGACTATACTACAACCTCATTAAAAACAACTTCTTATAAAATCACATTGTATTTAACACAATTGTGAAAACAATTAATCAAGGTTTCTTTAGTTAATTATCACGAAAAAGGGATATCAGGAAAAAAAGTTGAGGTAGTACGATTTCTGGGCTGACCCATGAAAGTGTCATGATATTATATTTTTAGTGTTGCCATCACGTTTTTCGGGAATAAAATCTGGGCTAAATTCACATAAATATTTTACATTGTTTTTATTCTTTTTTTTATTATAATTATCATTAAACAAACTTCGTTTCACTTCGTTTTTTATTATTCCTAAAACATGCGGCTGACATGTGTGTGCTAGACTGATTTACGACATGTGCACGGTATGGCGCACATGACATGTGCATGACATATTTTATGCACAAGTTTTTGCAAATTTCATGCATTTTTCAAATTGTTTACGGATAATACACGTTTTTGTTATTTTCTGTAGAAAAGCTGACTTAAATAATGAATATAAAATGAAACTTATTAAACTTCGTTTAAGTTATACTAGTTATTCTTTTTCTTAATACGGCGTTGTAATCAGTTTAGACAATTTATTTCAAAACAATGTAAACAAACCATTTTCATTGTATTTGTATAATTGAACTTCAGCGGAGAAAAATAAAACAAAAATATCGTATTATAAATTGATGTTAAATATCCAACCAGATCCTTCTGCCAAGTATAAATATATGTAAGTTTAATTTTATTTTTGTTTTCTTACAACCATAATTGTGTGCGTTATTAGTCTTAATAAAATAAAATAAACAACTGTTATTTTGTTGCGCGAATGCTGTTCTAAAATAAATTTTTTTGATTGTATTTTATAAATAATTTGTATTTTATGTAAATAAAATCAACAAAAACATTTTCGCTCTGATTATAATAAAAAACAATAACTTGAAACTAATGCGCATGTTGCTCTCTCATATATTGAAAAAGCAAAGGCTATTATGATTAGGTTGAATAAAATTTCTATTGTAAAAAAATGATTGTTTTTTGGTTTCTCAATTGTTCATGACATTGATGATGTTTTTCATTCTAGGTCATTTTATTTTTAAAATATCAAAAATTAAATAGATACATCGAAATTAAATAAAATTTATTTAATTTTTTGTAATTAATGGTATAAAAATTTAAATAAAATTAATTGTTTTTTTGTGTTACAATACATTTTAAAATAATTCAATTTAAATTAATGTTACATGTTGCTCTGTCGGAAAGATAAATCATTGTATTGGGTTCGTATTTAATGAATTTTATTTTATCCCAAATTCCTAAACTTTTGCTCGAAAAACAAAATATAGCATTAAAAACTTACACAATAAATTATTATTATTTAAACAAATGTTTGTATTTTCTATAAATATTCGTTCTATCATTAAACTTGGCTAGGGATTGATATATAAAAATAAAACAAAATACGATGAAATTCTATTTATTATTTTAGTAAGTAGAAAGCGCTACAGGAGGGTTTCTTGTTCATATCATAGCGGTATCGGCGACTCAGATGAAGTTAGATATGGGTGGCGTAGTCAATATAGAAACGCAACAAAAGCAGCATTTCGTTTACATAAACATTAAGTATGTGTAACACAAAGCGCAGGAAACACCAGTTCCAGTAAATCCGTTTTTCGGTAAAACAGGTATGTAATGTAAATTGAAAAAACGAGTTACATCCTAATTAAAACCAGTTCCAATAAAATATTTTTTTCGTAATTCGTAAAGTGATATTCGTAAAGTGTGCAATTATTAGATAAAGAACATGTTTACACAGCCATTTTTTTTCTCTTTAGGTAACTCCTTTTTTGATATTGATTCGTAGTATACGTAGTATACAGACATATATTGATAATAATTTGTTATCCATTGCAATGGTGTAAGAGAAATATTTTAAGGCCAACAAAGTTAAAGATTAATTTTAATATATCGTTTATGGTTACTTATAAACCACATGAATGAAGACTTGCCGACCAGTGTTGAACGGGACAGACCAATTTTACTAATCATAGGAAAAAAATATACAAATTTCTTTCAGATTGGCTAACAAAAATCAAATTTTTTTATTGGATTTTAAATCCTCCGAATGGTAAAATTAGAGAACCAGAGTACGAAAACGAGATACCCAAGATGAAGACGAAATTTTGAAATCAGAAAATCACACTAATGTTCTAGCAATTGTATTTAGAGAATATATGGTTCAATTTTTTTTGAGAATATTTTATTTATTTCGTTATTTTTTATATTTTGTTTAAAAAATGAAATCGTTATGAAAGAAATTCGAATTTTCCAATGTCAAAATATTTGTCAAATGAATTTGATTTGTCAAATGATAAAAATTGATATAACTAAACTAGAGTGTACAGTTTTATTTATTCAATCACTCTTATTACTCCACCAAATAATATTCATGAGCTAAAATTTTTATATTTCTTACATAGTTCTTACTCGTAAGAGCAAAATTTTTATTTTTTTGATTTTACTCCTTTAGAGTGATTTTATTTTTATTTTCTTTCACTCAAAAAAAAAAATTTAGTATGGGCTTAAATTCAAAATTTAAACAAACATTAAGTCTATGAGCATATGAAACAAAATATTTATTTTAATTTAGTAGTGAGAATGATATTTTTCACTCCTGTATTTGGGCATGTTATATTTTTTTTAAAAAAACACATATTTTAGTTTTGAGTAGTCTAGAGGTTAGCACGCTGGATTTCAAACTTGCACAACCCATATTCAACTACAATCTAGGTCGAACCTTAAGCACAACATTCAGATACATCAACATAACGAATCCGTTCCCTTTCTATATCAACAGATCATCTTTGTTTTCCAAACACAACCTTTATTGAAATTAAACTATAATAATTAATAAAATGCATTTCGGATCTATTTGGTACCAAACAGCTGTTACTTACCTTTCTATATATTATATTTCATAAACAAAATATTTTGAATTCTAAATAAGGTTCAATACCCTTATATTTCATCCAAATGTTTTGAATTGTTATCGTAAAGAAAAGGAAGTACAAATAAGAACAATAATAAAAACAATTAAGGTAAACTCATAATTTTATGATAATTTTTATAGAAAATAAGTAGAATTCACTTAGACAAATAATGTTCGGTGCTGCTCATTGGAATTCTGTAATATTTTTGTTTTCATTTTTCACTATCGTAATTTAAAACATTTAGTGGAATATGTTTTATTGTTTGAAAAAAAAATTATATGATAATTGTATCTAAGCCACAGAGATATATTATTATTTAGTATGATTAACATAACGTTACATTACCATAGCTGGAAAATTAATATTAAAACATAAAATTACCTGCTATCATTGATCTTTAACACGAAATTAAATTTAGTTTGTTTGCATGTTTTCAACTTCCCTTTTAACACAATTAAAATTTTTTGTTTGTTCATTTTTTAGTAAATGTTTTTTTATTATTATACAAATTATTACTGGATGTACATCAAAATCGTTAAATTAAACTATTTAAAAAAATATATAAAATTATATAATGACATAAGCCGCTTTTATTTCCTAATACTCAGACAAAAATTATAATTTTCGAAACTGTATCAAGTGGTGTGCTATATTTTGATATATTTGAAGATTTGGAAATTTATTTTATTTATAAATTTATTAAATAATTTTTCGATTAAACTGTCACTCAAAGTTAAACGAAATGATTTAATAATATTTCTTGCGTGATGATAACATACGAAACCCGGAAAATTGTGGACTAAGATTATCTGACTATCTACTAGTCAAATTACTTTTTTTATCTGTTCCGTGAGAATTTTGTATTACGGTTTGTAGGTAACTAATAATTTTGTAACAGCTGGTTATTTGTCTAGACTCTAGAATTTCTATAAGCTGTTGCGATTATCGTTTTAATATCTCACATACCTTCCTCTAATAAAATTCACCAACAATGTCTGAAAATATTTCCCACGATTATTTCTATTTCATACACGAATAAACACGTCAACCATTAATTTTGTTTAATAATTAATAGAAATTTAATGAACGCAATTCATTTCACAAATTATAACATAATGAACATTCTGTACACCTAGCTATGAGGTTGTTGTTTGTAATTTTATTAAACAAAGAAAAATCTGTGTGAGAAAATAGGGTTTCAGAGCTTACAAATAATATACATATACATACATACAAGAATCGAAATTTAGGGGTTGAATTAGTTTTGATATTTACAAAAAAAATAGTTAATTATTAAATATTCTATTTTTTTCTGTTAGTATTCACTGAATTTTTTTATTTATTTTGTGTAAATGCATTTACTTATGACTATTTTACATTTCGAGTTTTCTTGTATTTAAAATTGGATTTGACTTTGCGCTTAGTCTTTACGCGTCCCTACTGTTCCTCATGCATCAACGTTCAGTTTCGGCAATATTTACTCCATAGTTAACAAACCAAGTATTTTTCCAATGATCTTTTTCGTAAAAGTTTATTATAATATTAACAATTTTTTATAAAATCTAGAAAACACGCAGATAAAAGACGATTTGTAACGTGTCCGTTTTCTAAACCCACTAGATAGATCATGAACTACATTTTGTACTTACGGAATGTGCATCAGCCTCACGCCTCGCTTATTTTTGTGGTCGATTTCATGTTTACATAAAAACAGGATTAAAGTAATTAATTTCAACTTAAATTAAGGTAAACATTTAAAAATCAACTCGGAATTATCGAATTTGTGTTCATCTTTATTTTATTATTTTTTTTGGCTTACATTTCATTTTATCAACCGGAGACAGAAGAAGAAGGTTGTTTCTAAATTTTAAAGAAAAAAATCATAAAATAAAGAAATAAAGAAAAATAATCAAAATTAAAAAAAATAAGTAAATACATTAAGTGTGTGTTAGTGTTTATCAAAATAAAAGTTAAGTGAGGATAGAACGAGGACAATTATATAATTGGTGAAATTGTTCTGTATTAAAAAATTATTTGGTATTCTGTAGTTACTGTTACCAGGCGGTAGACAAGTAAAAATTTTACTGTTTATTGCTTTGATGTTATTGCTTTTTTTATTGCTTTGTTATTATTTTAAAGCATAAATTTGTTTTGTATTGTCTGGTAACAAGAAATATAGAATTTCGTTTTAGTTATTAGTAAAAATTTCGAATTTATTACTTTATCTGTACTCTTCAATTTTGTTAGTGTCTTTTGTGTTCCCATTTTTTTGCTTTTCCCTTATCGTGCAACTGTTGCATGAAACCTGCTATCGTGCTTTTGAGACTGAGATACCCAGTTTTTTGTATTGTTTAGTTCTGAAATTCAGGCCTGGTCGAATTTCAGTATCTATACCTGCAATGGCAAAGGTTAAGTCTATGTCTCAACAAAATGGCAGCAGAGTGAACCAATAGCTTAGCGTTGACTTCACCAACATAAGAGGTTTCAATTCGAATCTAAACGAGGTTCATCACTACATCGAAAAAAATAAACCTGATATATTGTTTCTTGCCGAATATCGCTCAATTGTTGTCCGATTAAATTCTGCTAAATTAATTTTAGTCTTGGATGATGAGACTAGAGACATAGCTAGCATAGAACGATTTTCATTGTGTGGTCGATATATTAAGGCGAACACATTTAACATAAGAGATGGCTCTCTGCAGTTTATACCCGTTAGCGGCAAGAGTCTTGAAAATATTTTAATGGAGACTATAATTTGGGAACTGATTCGCAATTCATGGTTAGCCAGGATTATAATGGAGTTTCGGCAATAAGTGTTCGTTTTTAGAGGACGCAAAAGGATGTATATTTGTGATGCCTGTGATCTTTTATTTATTCCAAATTGTATGGGATCACTCCAAAGTGTATAAAATTTCTTCAACAAACCAAAACGTCAAGCAGTTCTAACAGATTCAATTTATTAATCTTCAGCAACACGTTTTAAAAATTGTGTACAAGTTATTATTTTCAGAATTTCAAAGTTGCCATGGAAATAATTTCTGAGTGAAACGATAAGATTACTTCTTCTGCAGCGATTCAGCTATTATGTGTTATAAGGAGGGTAGAATTTTAATTTAGATCTAGCTGCTTCAATAAGATTAACAGAAAAGTTGGAAAGATTGCAAAGTAGAATTTGAAATGACACTGACACGGAGCTTCCAATACAAGGTTGAAAAACTGGTCTAGTAATGGTTCTTGAAAACCACGACTGGGCCATTAACATAATTTGACTGGATGATAACATCAGATACTAAATGGCTGCCATCCATGGGACAGAGAAAAAAAATCAATGGCCCATACAAGGTTGCACAGTTGGCCCAGTAACGGACCAATAATGAAGATCAGTACTGCAGCAATGGCCAAGTACTGGCAACCATGTACAAAAATATAGTATGTTATCATACGTAAATTTAAATAAATTATTTACAAAATAATTAAAATAAATAGAAATGTCTATTGAAAAAATATTGAAAAGATCGCCGACTTCATTTAATGATATCACATATTTTATAAATGGCAGAACAAAAGTTTTCAGACTGTCAAATACAGGCGCCTCACGAAGTATAAAATATGTGGTAATCATCAAATGAAATCGACGAGCGCTCAGGGACTAATATACCAACCTAATCAATATTATCATAGTCTTTCATATCATCATAGTCTATGTATTTCTAAAACGGATGTTAATTTTAACCAAATGACGTGGATTGACCAATTCATGGTTGCAGTACTGGCCCAATAACAATAGCCAATTAATGTTAACCATTAATGAGCCATTAATTGGCTTTTGGTTATTTTCTTTAAACTGTGTAGATTTGCCAATTCATAATTCCAATAATGGCACAATATCATAAGCCAAGTACTGTTTACCTTTCATGGGTCAATGCTTGGCCGTTCAAAGGTAACTATATTTTTTTTTTTTTTTAATAAAATGTGTTGTGTAATAGGGTTTAGAATATGTGTCACAACAACACATAAATACCTTTTAAGACCTAGGTCTAGACCTGGGTCCCACAACAACTGGCGTTCTAAGGTGTTGATTAACGCTTTCTTTATACCTCTGCGGGTTGAAGCCACCTAAGACTAAATGTTCCGGCAAACTATTCCATTTGTACGCAGTTCGGACAAAGAAGTATATACAAGGTCTTTACCGTAAACCATAGAACGGCCGATGAATAGTTCTAGTCCTGGTCCAATAACAATAACATTAATTGTGGTTTTCTTTTCTTAAATTTTGATATTTTTTTTAATGTATTTGCTTTTGTTTTTGAATTTTTTTAGAAAATTTTTTTGGTGTTCGTCTTGTCTTGAAAGTTCTGACGCGTAAACGTCATTTTTATGTGAGCTTAATAATGTTTTTTAATGTTTGGGTGTTCTGTGGGTGGAAGGCTTATGTCCTATAAGTCCTAACGCGCAGACAGCATTTGTTTTTAAGGTTTTCTGTTGTTCAGTTTTGTTGTGGGTGCGAAATGCATCCTTGTAATTTCTTACGCGCAGACAATTCTCTGAGGTTTTATTTATATTTTTAGTGTGTTTGTGGTTGAGTTGTTGTTCTACGGAGTAAAAGACAGAATACGTAAGTCCTTGACTCCGACAACATTTATGTTTGAGTTTTTTGTGCTTTTAATTTATAGCCGCAAAGGTAAGAAAGGACCTTCGGACGAACCATAGTTGGGTGGAAATTTTAGACTGGTGTGAGGTGGTGGTGAGTGGTTAAGTGACATGACGCGGATCTTGTTGACCCCTGATGCTTTACCATCTAAGTCTCCTCACTATAGTTATTTCACCACGGTCAGGGATTCTCAATTGTTTCAAGACCACCATCTTTTTGTAAGTATAGTCTCTAAAACTTGGTTAGACTTTTGTTTCAAACTGGACTTCTCACCTTAATTAGGACTTCTTGTCTTCAATTGACTTCTTTTGATTTTTTTCTATGGCCCACTTAGCTCAATCGGTAGAGCCTGAGGGTCTTTATCTTGTTGATTGGGTTCGAGCCTGACTACCTTTTCGCTTCTTGGTTTTTTATGATTCTCAGGATCATTCTGTTCTGTAATGGTCAAGATATGCTATGTCAGTCGTACTTCCATTTCCTGTTATTTTTATCTATAGTAATATACTATAGCGTTATTCAAAAATATATATATATACATTTTCATAAAAAAACTTTTCAACCCACTTGTTTTCAAAAACACAATTTAAAATATGTCAAAGAACATCTGACACTTCTGGAAAGCCCGTATTAAATTTTTTTCGTTTTCAAATTGATACAAAAAAATTTATGCTGACGATTTTCTTTTTAGTTCATGCCATGGGAATTTTTTTTAATTTGAGAGTGAAGATTGAATTGGCGTTGAATTGGATAAGTTGTTATTGAGTTGGTTGAGGAATGCAATTTTGTTTTCGTGTCGTGTCGAGTGAGTTTAGGAAGTTTCTGTCGGTCGGTCGATTGATTTCTATTTACAGTAATCGGAATGGATTAAGAATCCTGATCGCTTTGAAAATTGATTAAAACAAAAAGACTTACACTTTAGTGAAAGTTTTAAAACCAATTAAACAAGTTTTAAAACCAATTTAACTCAAGAAAATGTATTAATAAATACTAGTTACAAAGTGGTTGAAATAAAAAAATAAAAAAAGTTTGATTCTTTTATTGATTACTTTATGTATTGTGCAGAACTGTTAAAACATGCTACATTTCTATGTAGAAGTAGATTTTTGCATCTGGAGCTTACAATAACGAAGAGTCTTATGAATAAATTCAGCAAATGAGATGATTTCAGTACAAGTAATACTGTTAATATTATTAAGTTTAAGTTATTTTTCTATTGGTAAAAGGGTGGATTTTTTTTGTTAGTGTAGTCATAACTGAACATGTATTGTTAACGTAAATCAAAAAGGAGAGATGTGGTATGGCGGTCATCTCCTTCGAAAGCCAGGGTGGTATTGGAGACACGTGCTTTTGGTTTACAATTTGTTTATAAAGATTTACTTGTTAAGAGGTTGATCAATAGAATTCACGTCCGCTGGATCTAGAGCAGGGTGAATATAGGGTTTGGGTATATGACCAACATGCATGATCTACCACACCTATTATTGGTTGGATTTAAGTGTCCATACTATTTACCAAATTCATATACAGAGTCACATCACCATATATTTTTTCAACTCAACTCATCAAGTTTAACCAAAATATGTAAATGTATACGCAAAAACAAAACAGTTTGTACAACATGACAACATAAAAACATTAAAAATGAATCCATCAAATCTGCAACCTTTCAAATAATTGATTGATTTTTGATAATCATATTTTCCGTACCGACATCACTAATATTAATTTTTTTTTTTGTGCTATTCATTCGATAAAATATTAACCTACATAATTTTACCACCAAAATATTATGAAAAATAAATCGAAATATTGTCACATAAAGCCATTCCATACCGTTTCATTTATTTATTAAAGGAGAAAGGGACAGAGGGATTAAAAGATGAATAACATGTAGGGAGAAAAAAATTCTTGAATTCGATTCAATTTTTTAGCGTAATAGTTAAATTTTATGAACATCTGCTCTTATATACATATATATATATGTGTGGATTGCACAAAAATTCCCTTCAAAATTTTATTTGTGTTGCTAAATTATAGATTTATATTTTTGATAGGAATAAAATGCATCAAAAATGAGGATAACAGAAAACAGCAACGCAACAATAGAATGAAAAGAAGAATATTTTTTCGATAGTTTGGTTCAATTGTCTAAATTATACGAAACGAAGACAATTTTTCTGATAGATTGTGTTTGTTTTTTATTATTTTGTAAAAATTGGGTTAGTAATATTCAATTTTTATTATCCGTCGTGCTTAGGTGTACGAAGTTTTAGAATCCATCGTCATAAAAAACAATTTATTTTATACTTCTCGATATTTTGTCTTGTAGTTTGAGATTTTAATTTATTCTAAAATTTGTTGCTAATTTTATTCTTCCAAAATCGTTTCACCAATTCAAAAATTTTAAGATAACCTAAAAAAATTTTTTCCCGCACAACCACAATCCACCTTCCAAAGTTTTAATATAAAACCAAAGTATGTAATTTAATGACTTAATCCACGTTCCAATTTTAATAAAAGAAAATATAAATTAAATCTTGGTTTCGGTTCAGAAAATTGTTACGGTTTGTTAAGAAGTTTGGTTATGGTTGATTCTAAAATTAATATTGTTATTATTATTTATAACAAAGAGAAAATTAATCAACCAACTTGAGTCTAAATAACAAAATTTAAATCAATCCAATTCTAAGACAAGCAAAAAATAAAAAATCTTGTTGATAAATTGTTTGTTAAACCACAAATTGACATCTAACATACGCCTTCATTCTCTTTTATAAAATTTTTGTTTTGTATCTACACCATTTGTTTTTTGTAGTGAATTTATTTGCTTCTAATTATTTAACATCATAATAATTAATTAATTATAAAGTAACATAGTTTCCTAAACGAATAATATACAAAGAGGAATACCGATAAAAACAAACAAAAAGTTCTTCCTCAATGTCATGACATGTTTAATTTATTTTGTTCTTCCTTTTATCGTTATGCTGTTTCGTTAGTTTTCTTTTATTTATTTTTCATTCTTTCATTTCTTTAATCTTAATTACACATCTAAAAAAACTGGAGTGATTTTTATAGTTGATGTTATAAGATATATCGGCATGAACCAGTTATATATTCATGTTTACAGGAAATAAAAAAGTTTCAAATTAAAGCCTTTCTGACATATAAACAAAATATATTATATGTATGTCTAAAAGTGTTTTGAACAGTTTTGTTCTGAG
Organism: Diogma glabrata; assembly: GCA_963693315.1. Classification (NCBI taxonomy): domain Eukaryota; kingdom Metazoa; phylum Arthropoda; class Insecta; order Diptera; family Cylindrotomidae; genus Diogma; species Diogma glabrata. The sequence goes on from OY856187.1 coordinate 139,055,169, forward strand.
TCAATTAGTTTTTGGATAATTTGTAGAAAAAGGACAAGCCATCATTTCTTTTTATGGCCACACTCAAAGAAATTTTTGGTTCGAAGTCGAGAATCAATTTTAAAATGTTACTTTACATCTTTTAAAGCAGTTGCTATGATTCATACAGAATAGATTAATGTGTTGACGTCCAACACCATTAAAACTATGACATACTGCAATTTGTTTGCTGGTTAGTATTGATCACGGTTTGCAAATAAGTCTCAACATTAGAGTCTATATAAATAGTGAGTCTATATAAATTTAGTGAACTCCTAAAATGTATGAAGAGAAGCAAAAAAATGGTGATTGAAAATCAGACAAATATTCAATATCTTTTTACTCTAATTTGATTTGTTTTTCAATTTTGTATTTACAATCTGTTTATTAAATTATAAATTAAAAACAATATTTGATGTCATAGTGGTGATGATCTTGGTTCTTCTGGCTTTTGGAGTCGTCAGAGTTCCTTTTCTTTGCACTTTGGATTAAGTTCCTGTTTAGTATTTATCGCACGAATTTCCACATTTTCAATGGGCTGAGGAGCTAGAGTCGAACTTACTCACTGAAGCTGGTCGGAATCCTCTCTGGGCGCGCAACTTCCCGGAAGTTCCACATTGTTATTCAATGATCAGGAACTCACTGCTGCTCGTTACACATTGTAAAGAATCTTTAAGGCCAGCTTAATTTTTAAGCTCAATAACATCTGTACCTGATAATCGAATTGGATGAACCTTGGTACATAAGCATTTAGTACGGTTTACAATAGTTCTGCACCCCAACTGACGATTTATCACTTCCGGTAAACATTTTGTTTGGTAAATTCTAATAATTATTTTTAGTGTCTTTATGCACACTACGACCTACAATAATGAAGTGATTAAGAAGAAACTAATGATAATGGTTTCAATTAGTGTGAGAAATGAGAAGATAATAATCAACTTTTGAAACATTGATCAAAGTGGCGGGGGTCCACCATACAACTGGTGAGGTTTCGCACTTTGTTTTTAATGTTTGTTGGGAGCATACAGACTTCGTTCAGCGATCAGTTTTGATGACTCATTGAATAAAGATGAAGATTTTAATAAGAACGAACTGATAAGTGTAAGACGATATTTGGGATGAGTGGAGACCCCCCGAGCGCCTGTTTATTTGAAACTTCAATAACATCAGTTCTTGATTTTTTATTTTTATTAAGCTTAGTACATATACTAAGAGCATGGTTTTCAAGAGTTCTGCATTTCAACTTCCGGTTTGTTACTTCCAACAAAAAATATTTTTTGCTTTTTTTTTCTACTCGTACGACATAATTTATGTCTGTTGGGATACTACAGCTTTCTTTAACGTTCTTAGACGCGAAATATATAACATTGATAAGCCATTAGTTAAAGTATTTTATGGATATAAACTCACTTTATATCCAGAAATTTTGTTGCCAGAGCTGTGGTTTTGGTTGTATTTTATAAAAAAAATCAACAACATACGCATGTTCGTATCGAATTAGAAGTAAATAAAAATTTATTGCAAACAATTACTAAAGCTATATCATAATTTTAAATATAATAATTTTAAACAAAATAATAATAATAAATAAAAACTCAATTGTTAGTGTAAATAGAAAGTGGTGCTTCCTTTGCACCCAAAGATGCTTCGCATATGATCCACTGTGTCCAAGTTCAATTCTTATCTACATTCATTAAGTTCTTTAATAACATCTATGTCATATTCGTTAACCGAATATCAGAGAACTCTAAACAAATTTAAATTCAATATATGCATCAAAATCCAGAATGGTAGCACCCTGATATTCGATACAAAACTACAAGTGTGAAACTAAAAAATGTATAGCTCTTTTTTAAAAATATTCGACATCCAACCAAATAATACTCAAACTTCAGCAAAACATATTCGTCAAGTAAGTGATACTTCAGACAAAGTCATCCATGGGCTAAATGAATCAAGAAGTAGTGCAGAAGGTAGTGATCCATAGTGTATTTATTTTGTAATTCATGAATTAGACGAATATACACAGCAATGTTGGTCTCAAGAGTCTAACTATGAGGCTTTTCTATTATAGAAATTGTTTATCGAATTTCTAAACAACCATGCCACCGTGCTTGATATATGACAATCGTCATATAATAAACCGAAACCACCTCCGCCCAGAGTCATACTTCAACAACTATTATTTGATTATTATGTAAAACAGACCTATTCGAGTGTACCAAATTTGAGGAAATGTATGTCAATGCAAGGCGTTAGCTAAATTATGGATGTCGGGCAAAATTAAGTTGTTTGAAAAGCACGAAACAATATATTGCCTCATTTAAAGCTCAATCCCTTCAATCCCCATAAAACCAGATATACGTATTACTGACCGAGAAAAAGCAGTGGTTCACCTTAGTCCCACAGCTATTCCAGTGTACCAAGCTTGACCAACCAAATTTAATATGGAAACTATTACAAACAACCATAGTGGATTTTCGTTTAGTTTTTTATAACTGAGCTTTTTGTTAAGAAGTTGGGACATAATCTACTTAATCTGTCATCTACAAAGGTGGGGAATGTGAAGAGGAGTAATTTCTTTTTAAGGATAAGGCTCTGACCAAGTTTTGGGCATTGGAAGATTTTAAATCTAAGATCATTTTATCAATAACTTCTCAAAAACCATAGATTGATGACTGATAGTCGGCTTACCATTTGATTTAAGTGCTGGCATACTGTGAGAGTCAAAATCAGTCAGTGAAAAGTAGGATGTCAAGAAATCAAATTCCGTTTCGTTTCGTTTTTTGACAGACAGTGCTAAAAATAATAAAATATTGGTTTTCCCATCATTATTTTCCATAATTTCATTTCCGTGAAATAAAATAATGAAAATAAAAACTACTATTTGAGTATGTTTTTCTCTTTCAATATGAGTTGACATTTTCATCACAAAAGATTGATTTAAATATAGTTTAAGGTTGCAAACCAATTACGGTATTTAAATTTATCGATAATGTAGTTTTTTAAGGTTATTGCTATTTAGAACAGTGTGACGTCAATGCGAAGTTAAATTTAGAATGCATTCAGGGGATTTTTACGACATCTCAATATTTTATTCAGTTTTTAAAAGAAATGTTTAGTGACTATTCTGTTTTTTTATACTTTTTGATGCTGTTTTTTTTCGTTTTTTTTCTATTTCTTGTTGGTGATTGTTATACCATTTTTTGAAGTGAAAACTTTTTTTAAGCGCGTTGTATGATTTTGTATGGGAAAAAATTTATATATTCGAGTCATCGTCACACTAAGTAAATATTAAATATAAAATAAATATTAAAAGAGAGTGAGATAAATTGTAATCATTTGTTATTTTCTTATTCTCATTTTCTTGATTTATAATATGTTTTTTTTTCATTTTTATTGAATTCGATTTTTTTTGGTTTAAATGTGGTGTGTAAGTGCGATATAATAATAGTAAGTAAAGATGTTGTTGAATTTTTAAGTAAAAATAAAAAAAATTGTGATATTTGATTTGTGTGATTTTTATTATAGTTTTTAATAAAGACTCTAAAGTATTGTTGAAATTAATAATAATATATTATAAATAATTTTAGTCTCGTTCTCCTGAATTCATATTTTGCTTTTTTCTTTTTGATTGAATTTGATGTTTTTCTCAGTAAATAATAGTGTGGAAGTGTGGTAAAGTTAGTAAAGATTTTGTTGTAGAAGATACACAGTTATTTTACAGTTTTAAGTTTTCACTACTATCGGCAGTCCTCAAGACTGTCTTATTTTTTCGTTTGTTTGTTTGTTTGTTTTCCTCTTTGGCTCTCTGAAAACCCGTTATTTCTTCCTATAGATGTGCGTAACTTTTTCATTTGATTCAAAATTGTACAATTATTGCGTTTTTTTAAATCTATAAGAAAAAGACTCTACTATAAAAAAAAATACTTCCTCGCTCCCTGCGACTGTACAAAAAACTGAAAAAAGTGACATTTTGGCTTTTATTGAAATTAAATAAAGAATGAAAAATAAATTTGTCCATAATGAAAAAAAGTTTGCCAGCAAATTTTCATTATATACTTTGATATTATTTCCATAAATTAAATATTTGTTCGTGTCGTTAGAAAATATTGCTTGTCGTTTATAAAACATTTAAATAATCACTGGAAATAATATAATAAATTTAAATTACTCTTTTAATTACTGTCATTCGTTTAATAAAAATTAGCACAACTATTAAGAACGCATTTAATATTTTTTGGCGTTTTAATTTTAGAATCGGATTTTTTTGATAATTTCTAGTTTAATAAAATAAAGTGTGTGGGTGGGAATAAAAACAAATCAAACCGGAGAAAAGAGAAATTGAATATGGCAAATCAGCGATCACCATTTTTTTGTCGTCTCTCTTCATACAATTTTAAATTTATGTTCTCTCTATATTTATATATACTCTAAGCATAATGGCAATAACATAAATTTAAAAAGTAAAATTCTGATCCGAAAGTAATACATATACAAGTTTACCAAAACGTAAACAAACCTGCCCGACTTCTGGAAGTTATAACTGAAAATACTGTTAATTATTAGACCAGTTTATCTTGATATTTGACAAGGTGTAAAACTATCCGTGTGATTCTTTAAAAAGTTGTCTCATCCGTAGAATTTCTTACCAACATAACATATCTCGCCTTACAGTCGCATGCGTAATCTGGATCTCCAATTTACCTGAAACAGTGAGAAAAAGAAATCATCGTTAGTATGATGTACCACTTATTTTTGGAAATAATTTTGTGTCTATTGTTCATTGTTATCTAAGATATGGTTGGTCATCGTCATAGTAATATGTTTATTTTAATGTTAAATAATTTGGGAAAAATTTAGAAATTTTCAGTTTTTTTTATACATGCACACACTTTTTTTTGTTTTATTTGTGGTTCAAATTTGGAGTTTTAAGGAAAAGAATCGTATATTGTAGAATCGATAAATTAAGCAAAATTATATATAAGGAATTTCTTTTGCAAAACGATAATTAAATTAAATTATAGTGCGATATTGTAAGCATTTTAGGTGAAATGCGATTATGTTAAGTGAAATTAATTATTAACAGAATGCTGTATCGTGAACATTAAACCGTGTAAAAGAATTTAAATAGTTTAATTGTAAATGAATCAAGTTTGAAGTTAAATTGAATGGTAAAAGTTTGCGTCATGTTTTGTGTCGAGCTCAATTTTGTATTTTAAAATGATAATCTAAATACAAATCTCACAATAAGATGGAAATATTTTAAACTCTAACACAATTTCAAGTCTTCTACTCAATTTTTACTTCAATTTTGTATATTTTTGGTCTTTCATTTAGAATTTATCATATATGACACATCATATTCGACCATCAAGCGTTACGCGAGATATTTAATCCTAAAAATCTACTCTATCGGTTGCAGCAGGTAAACTGCAGAAATAGGCGGTTGTTTTATCTATATGTACAATTACAAGAATGAATATAGGCCAGAGCAAAAAATGTCCAATGTTGATGTTTTATCAAGGTTACCAATAAAATCGAAAACGAATGTAAAACGCGACACAATTAAATATTTGAATATTTCAAATAAATTTCCAATAGGCATAGAGAAAGTAGTAGAAGCTGCGATAGAAGCCAAAATTATAGGCCAAATTCACAAAAACGCCTTGAATAGATAGCCTTGGATAGCCTTGTTATATATAGTGTTTAAATGAAAGTGAAACCTGTATAATAACAAAACGGTGGAATTGATTTGTGAAGACAATTATCTCTATTATATATGGAGAGACGTTATCCCGCAGTCTCTTCAGGAAGATGTACTAAAACTGTTGCACCAAACCAGTTGGGTATTGTAAAAATGAAAATGGTTGCCAGATCATACGTCCGGTGGTGCAGTATAGACAAGGACATAGAACTGCATATTTCTCGATGACTTGTATCCCGACAAACACAAAATAGAAAACCAAAACTGAATTTTAGCGCTTGGCCTGATGTGTCCTATCCCTTCGAGAGAAATTACATAAATTTTTTTATTTATTAGAAATTGTAGGTTTTTAACTGTAGCTAACGCTTTTAGTAAATATGTAAATATGATAGAGATGCGAAAAACAACCACACTTGCGGTTTGCTTATGAAAGTTTTTTGTTTTCTTATACTTCCCTAGAGTAGTAGGCCAATTTTGGTTTATAGAGCGAAAAAAATTTTTGGTAGTGTATCTAGTCGGCTAGCCCTGATGAGAATGATATACTTTTTTAAAGTGTAATAAAAAGTTCTTATCGGTTCGAAACTAGATCGATCGACAATTTTGTGGATAGCAAAAAAATTTCATTTAATCACAGTTTCACAAAAATCGGAGGGGATGAGGACAAAATCTGATCGGTTTCGTGTGGAATCGCTGTATATAGAATTCTTCCGTCACTTCCGATGACCTTGAAAATGGAGTATGTTGTGCAGGTTTTTATACTGAACGATAATATGTATATATAGGGCGCAGAAAACATTACGTTAGGAGCTAATTATAAAGACAAAATTTTTATTTTTAATTATTTATTTAAGTATAAAGATATATTATTTATGATATATTATTTTATTTTTCAATCGCTTCTGCGACCCTGCAGACCTTCGACCAATAGCAACCTTCCTTTTTCATTTTCATTTTCCATCATTTATTTTTATTATTTTTTCTTTGTTTTATTTTCGTAAGATTAATTTTTGTTTTGTGATGGGCATCGTCCAGGAACAGCCCCAAAAAAGACCTAAAGGTGAAAAAATGTGGTTTTAGCGTATTTTCTCATTCTGTGATATAATAAACGATAAAATAATAGAACATTTTTAGATTGTTCGGGTTGCTGATTATGAATCTAAAGTTAAATTTTTTTAAAACAAAATGGCGGATCAAATATGGGGGCCAGCTTTTCTAAAATCGTCCAATTTTGAAATTTTTTTTTTGAAAAACACCATCGTGTTCAACATAAAATTCTAAATCGAAAATATATGTGATAGTTTTTGCTTAAGATCTACCGTTATCGAGATTATCTCACAGAATGAGAAATATGTACGCTAAAACCACGTTTTTCACCTTTGGGTCTTTTTTGGGGCAGTTCCTGGTCGATGCCCATCGCAAAACAAAAATTAATCGTACGGAAATAATTAAAAGAAAAAGGAAAAAAAAAAATTGAAAAAAATCGTGTCATGTTTCTCGAAATCTCGGTTTTAAAATTTTAACTCTTACAATAAGAGTGAAAACTACCCCAAAAATTTTTGAAAATATATTAATCGTAATCTATGGTCAAAATTCTAACAAAATCATGTTTTCCCGATTTTTTTTCAGTCGCACCCATTTGCCTACAAAATTTACAAGTTTGTGATCAAGGCAAAAAATCGAATTTTGTAAGCGCCACTGACGGCCAAGGTGTGCGTCAAGAAATCTGAAAAAATTTGATACTTGGTTTTTTATAAAGTACTACCTATTGCCAAAGTTTGAGACACAAAAAATTTTTTTCTCACTTAGTTGGCGTGAAATGCCCATATATTGTTAAGTATAAAAAGGTCAGTACAAAAAGCTGTACAACATACTCCATTTTCAAGGTCATCGGAAGTGACGGATGCATTCTATATATTTACCGATTATAATATGAGTAGAATATGAGAAAAAGGTCATTTGTTGGATATTGCAATGTTATTTATTTAAAAAAAAAAAAAGACACATTGTTTAAAGAGTGAGGAAGTTGTTGTTCATTAAAGTTAATTACTAACTGCCCTGTAATAAAAAAAACGAGAAGTTTAGGTCTACTATTTTTAATTTCAAATAAGTAAAATATTATTATTCCTCTCAGTTATAAAATATAGATCAATATATATAGGATAATCGTATTGCAAATTATCAGTGTTCTGATTTTTATTATATTTTGCCCTTAAAAAGTTTTTGTCTCCCAAAATAAAATGCATATAAATTAAAATCGAATTGTTATAAAAGTTTTTATTTCGGCTGTTTTTGTTTTTTGAGTAGAGATAATTTATTTTTACACCTTTTTTCAGCCAGTAAAAAAATTTTTTTTAAATTAAAAAATCATTTAAATCTTAAATATTTTAATTTTTCTTTCTTTTTTATTATTTTTATTATTTTATTTTAACGATATTTCGCCACATAGGCATTATCAAGTTGAATCTAAAAATATAGGGATTATGGTTAGGTTTTTTTCAAAAATATATGTAAATATAACTAATATGAATTAAAAATTATTGTCTAAAAAAAAAAAAAAAAAAAAAAAAAAACACACAACAAATATCTGTAAAAACTTACATTGTAAAAACGATTTTTAAAAAATAATGTAACATAAAAAATTAAAATCACATATTAAAAATTAAAAACTATATCACAGAATTAATTATAATACAAAATGTTTTATAAAAAAGACAAAACGAATAAGTTAAATAAATTAACAATTGGTCTAGAGTACACACACAATAATGATTAATTCTAAAAATGTTTTGAGTAAATTAATTTTGAAGGAGAATATCTTTTATAAAAACATTACGGCAATCTCTTTAATTTTTTAAATTTAAAAGTATTCAACAGATGTATGTACGGTGTTTTTAAATTGTATGTGTCCGTTTTAAAATTAACTGTTGATTGTTTATTTATATATATGTGAGCCGATTCTATAATTTCTCTATTTTTCTTGTATTTTTCGGTGTCTATGATTTCAACATCTTCGAAATTCCAACGATGGTTATTATCAATAGCGTGTTGGGAGAGAGCTGTGTTGTTTTGTTTTAATTTTATGTTGCTCTTATGGCTATACAATCTATCCTCTAGGCGTTGGCTAGTTTGGCCAATATATATTTTGTCACATTCACACGGGATTTTATAGACCACATTGGACTTTTTCCACTTAGAAATTTTATCTTTAAGATTAGTAAAAATCAAGTTGTATGATTTGTTAATAATTTTGGTGGCTACTTTCAATACAGTTGACTCTGTTAACACTTTTTTTATTTTTTCGGTTAAACCAGGAACATAGGTAAGGACGCCGTAAATTTTGTCAGTGTTTTCTTCGTTGTTTTGTTGAACATTATTTATTATTGTGTTTTTGTGAAGTGACTGCTTTATTAGTTTGTGAACAAGATTTAATGGATAGTTATTGTTATTTAAGATAGATGTGATTTTTTCGATGTTGTCATTTTTAAATTGTGAATCACTAAGTGAGAAAACTCTGTTTATGAATGACTTTGCTACATTCCTTTTCATTTGCAATGGATGACGTGATAAATAATTTAACATACGACCTGAATTTATTTCTTTTATATGCCAATTAGTATATATTTGTTTATTACATTCACTTCTATATAGGGTCATATCAAGAAAGTTAATTGTTCGGTTTGTTTCTTTTTCAACAGTGAATCTGATGTTTGGATCGAAAGATTCAAAAATATTAAGAGTTTCTGTTATTTTATTCTCAGGTATAGCCATCAGAATATCATCAACATATCGAATGATGAACGTAGGTTTTGTGTTTAGTTTTTTTAGACAGACTTCGAATAATCTATCTAGGACGATATCTGATAAAGCTGGTGAAACTGATCTACCCATTGCTAAGCCGCTTTTTTGCTTGTAGTAGTTGCTATCGAACGAAAAAACATTGTCTAGTTCTATACATTGTTTGAGTAATTTGACAAATTCAGGTAAATCTAGCTGTGTATAAGATGTCAGTTCTTCCCATCTATCTTCAACCTCTTTGATTGCAAGATCTCTTGGTATATTAGTAAATAATGATGTCACATCAAATGAGACCAAGATGTCATCATCTTTAAGACTTATATTCTTCAGTAGATTTTTAAGTTCCATTGAATTCTTAACAATGTACGGACTGTAGCTATTTATTTCTTTCAGAACATTGCTCAAGTATCTTGATATATTGTAGCTTGGAGAGTTTATGGTGGAAATAATTGGTCGTAAAGGTATTCCTGGTTTATGTAATTTAGGTAATCCATATGCTCTCGGTAGGTTTGGATTTTTAACTTTGAGTTGGAGATGTAACGATTTTGTGATTAGGTTATCATCAACCATCTTTTGGAGAGTTTTATTTATATTTGTTTGTATTTTATTTATTGGATTAGACTTTACAGTTTCGTACGTATTGATATCATTTAATAGGTTTGACATTTTTTCTTTGTAATCATCTTTTTTCATTATAACCGTTTTGTTGCTTTTATCGCTATTTAATATTATTAAATCAGGATTTCTTTTGAAAAAAGCTTTAGTTTGATTTTTTATAACTGACAATTGTTTAGATACCGGATCGAAGTTATGGTTATGAAGATAGCCTGCCATTTTGTTGATAACCGCTGTGCGTTTTTCTTCTGTTTTATTATTATTGGATTGACCTAATATGTATTCAATTTCAGAAATTATTTTGGGCAACGGAATGTCTAGTGGGTCACACGCATTTGCAAATTTTGGACCGAAGCTAATCAAACATTGTACATTTCTTGGAATATTTACATTTGTAAGATTTTCTAAAAAATCCGGTTGAAATGGTATTAATTGAAAATTGTTAACAATCATGTTATATTTTTTGGACAATAAAAATTTATGTTTTTTAACTGATGTTTCATTGAAAATGGCTTGTGTTGATCGAAGGAAATGATAGTCATTGATGTATAATGTAAAAGACAAATAGTTGTTCAAAAATAAAATGGTCTTTTGTAGACAATTTTTATTTAGCGTATGGTTTTTTTTGTGACACATTAAAAAATTAAACTTAAAAATAGGTAGACTCCTCTATGAAATCTACCTAAAACAATACATGGATACACATTAAATGAACTTACAATCGATTTGATTGCGTGTCTTTTAAGTAAATTAAAAAGTAAAATATTTGAACATTGGGCAGTACATTTGAACATTAGATGTTTACATCGAGCGAGTCTATCCATGCTACTACATCGGGAGTTGCCAAATGGATGTCTGAGATGTTGCCATTGTAACGTCGAATTGGACACACAGTTGCAATGTGTTTTATAGTTTGTTGTGGAGCGCCGCAGTCACACTCAGGGGACTCTGAAATGCCCCACTTGTAGAAAGAATCAGCACAACGTCCATGGTTCGTTCTTATTCGGTTTAATGTAGTCCAGGTATGACGTGGCAAATCGAAACCAGGTTGGGTAGAAGTCGGGTTAGTAATAGAAAGGCCAGTTGTGTTGTAATGTTGCCAGGAGGTGTCCCAGGCATCCAAGATATTAAAATCAGTTGCCAGCAGGTTGCTGGCAGTTTTATGTGGAGGCTTTCTTGACTTCAATCGACAACGAGTGTGGTCACCGTAATATTCGTGCAAGGGTAACGTGGTGTTGTTGGTTACCTTTTTATGTTCACGCATGAGAGCATGCGAGCGTCTGAGTGCAGGTGGAGCGATATTGCTTAACACAGGGAGCCAAGGCAAAGGGGTGGATCTGATAGTACCACTTATAGTACGCATCGTAGCATGCAGCTGACAGTCAACTTTTTGAGTATGTGTGCTATTCAACCAGACTGGTGCGCCATACTCAGCCACTGAGTAAACCAGACTTAGAGCAGTTGTTCGGAGGGTAGCTGGAGTAGCACCCCATGTAGAGCCTGCCAGTTTGTGCAATATATTGTTTCTCGTTTTAAGTTTTTGTGACGTATTTTCTAGGTGGAGTTTAAAAGAAAGAGTTCTATCGAGAGTAATGCCCAGGTACTTTGGCTGTTGATTGTATTTAATGACAGTGCCGTTAAATAACACTGATAGTTCGTGTTTTGCCAGTTTGTTGTTTAAGTGGAAACAGGAGCTCTCGGTTTTACTTAGATTGGGAAATAAACTCCACGTTCGAAAATAGTCATTCATTATAGCTAGGTCAGTTGAGAGCAAATCCTCCAAAACACCCATGTCTTTGTTTTGAGTGGCCAGGGTCCAATCATCCGCGTACCCAAATTTCTTTGATGTTGTGTCAGGAATGTCATGAATGTACAGATTAAAAAGTAATGGCGCCAGGACGGAACCCTGTGGTAAACCATTGTTAAGCATTTTAGACCTACTGCAGGAATTATTTAGATGAACTGTGAATACACGATTACTCAGCATGTTGTTAATTAAACGCGAGATGGTGCTACAAGGTATTGCATTGAACAGCTTATATATAATCCCAATTCGCCAGACCGTGTCATATGCTGCAGTAAGATCGATGAATACTGCGCCTGTTTTTAGTTGTTTTTGATACCCAGCTTCGATATAGGATGTTAGAGCGAGCAGTTGGTCAGTGCAACTGCGATTGGGACGAAAACCAGCTTGTTCGACTGGGATCTGGTCATTCAATATCGGTGCGATACGATTGTATATGAGCCGTTCTAGCAATTTATAGCAGGTGCTCAAAAGGGCAATCGGGCGATAGCTTCCTGGTTCATTGGATGGTTTACCTGGCTTAAGTATCGCTATCACTTTCGTAGTCTTAAAATGTTTTGGTAGGTTGCCGGTTTCTAGGACATTCGAGAAAAATTTAGTTAGCCACTGTTTTACATTTTTTCCAGCATTCTTAAGAAATTCTGGAAAAATGCCATCGTAGCCAGCTGCTTTTCCGTTTTTTGTTTGGGACAGAGCTGATTCTAGTTCTTCGCTACTAAAAGAGTTCGCATACTTCGATGGAGACGAGCAATTGCGCTTCATTTCTCTTAATTTGCGTTTAATTGTTCTCTTATGAAGGCGATTAATAGAAGCACGAGACATATTTACTATGTGATTTGCGGTGTCCTCTGGATTTATTTCGTTGTTAGCACGAGTAATTGAGTTTGAGCCACCCAGTTTCCGAAGGAGACTCCATGCTTCCCTGCTTGAATGGGAAAAATCAATGTTTTCAACAGCCTTAATCCACTTTTGTTTTCTCGCGGCGTCCAGTGAGTATATTAAGTCATCAGCCACGTCTGCCTCACCACTACTAAGGTACTCCTCATATAATATATCGCTCTCTTTACTCCAGCCAGGAATATATTCTTCACGAAAGCCTCTTGGGATGCATTTCTTTGCAGTTGAGATGATGGCTCCAACAAATCTATCGTAATTTTTAGGAATGGGTTGAATCCAGCGAATCACTGCATCCAACTTCATCCTATATTTATCCCAATCAGCTTTGTTAAAATTCCATCTAGGTTGAGGAGTAAAGTTAACGAGTGGAATTTGGATTCCTACCTCAAGAATTACTGGACGATGCTGAGAGCGTGGAAAACCTTGTAAGACAGCCCTAGATATTGGAATAGGGTTACGTTGTTCGTTTTTTGTGGAAAAACAGAGGTCGGGATTGTAATCACGTCGCCATCTTGCAGATCTAAAGGTTTTCAAGTCTTTCGCATCATATACCAGGAACATGTTGTTATCATCCGCCCAGTCGGTCAGTTGCACGCCATTGGTATTATTATTTGAGTAGGACCACTGAGTGTGATGGCTATTGAAGTCACCAGCATATATTGCTGGATGATAAAATAATGGTAGAGTAGCAGCTGGCCATCCTGTATTTGGAGGCTTGTATACGTTTACAATTTTCGTGTCCGATATATCAACAACAATAAGATGTATATCGTTGTCCGTCTGTGTAAGTACGTGCGTGCAGTTCAGGATTTCTGACTTAACATACGTGGCAGATCCATATGATTGATGGTAAATAGCACTAATTAATTTGTAACCAACAATGTTTCCTCTAGAGGTAAGTTGCGCTTCATCTGCTGCATGCGTTTCTTGCAGAATTATAACGTCGATGTCGTAATCTTTTAATAATCTTTGTAAATGTTCAGTTTTTGACTTGCTTATGCCTTCAATGTTCAATTGCAAAATACGGACTGAAGGTCCAATATTTTTTGTCTTATGGTGCTGAAAAGTACCGTTGTTATTGTGATTTTGATTTTGGTTCATATTTATTTTTTTTTTTTTGTTTTTTTTTTTTGTATCACAGCCAAGAGTTCGAAATGAAATGTTTGGCTACCAAGTTGAAATAGACTATTTGCGTAATCCAGGGTGCAGCACGAGGAGCTTATCTATTTCACACACCCCAGACACCCCCGGTAGACAATTATATTCTAAGATGCATGTTTCTATCTCCAAGTTTAGAATTTCTTTCATTACTTTGTGTTTTAATTTTTCTATACGTTGATTGCTAGCTTTGAATTTTTGATTTTCTATTTTAATGTTTTTTGTTCTGTTGACGATAAATTTTAAAACCAATTTTTTTCCAAAATTTATCGTCAACAGAACAAAAAACATTAAAATAGAAAATCAAAAATTCAAAGCTAGCAATCAACGTATAGAAAAATTAAAACACAAAGTAATGAAAGAAATTCTAAACTTGGAGATAGAAACATGCATCTTAGAATATAATTGTCTACAAAAGACCATTTTATTTTTGAACAACTATTTGTCTTTTACATTATACATCAATGACTATCATTTCCTTCGATCAACACAAGCCATTTTCAATGAAACATCAGTTAAAAAACATAAATTTTTATTGTCCAAAAAATATAACATGATTGTTAACAATTTTCAATTAATACCATTTCAACCGGATTTTTTAGAAAATCTTACAAATGTAAATATTCCAAGAAATGTACAATGTTTGATTAGCTTCGGTCCAAAATTTGCAAATGCGTGTGACCCACTAGACATTCCGTTGCCCAAAATAATTTCTGAAATTGAATACATATTAGGTCAATCCAATAATAATAAAACAGAAGAAAAACGCACAGCGGTTATCAACAAAATGGCAGGCTATCTTCATAACCATAACTTCGATCCGGTATCTAAACAATTGTCAGTTATAAAAAATCAAACTAAAGCTTTTTTCAAAAGAAATCCTGATTTAATAATATTAAATAGCGATAAAAGCAACAAAACGGTTATAATGAAAAAAGATGATTACAAAGAAAAAATGTCAAACCTATTAAATGATATCAATACGTACGAAACTGTAAAGTCTAATCCAATAAATAAAATACAAACAAATATAAATAAAACTCTCCAAAAGATGGTTGATGATAACCTAATCACAAAATCGTTACATCTCCAACTCAAAGTTAAAAATCCAAACCTACCGAGAGCATATGGATTACCTAAATTACATAAACCAGGAATACCTTTACGACCAATTATTTCCACCATAAACTCTCCAAGCTACAATATATCAAGATACTTGAGCAATGTTCTGAAAGAAATAAATAGCTACAGTCCGTACATTGTTAAGAATTCAATGGAACTTAAAAATCTACTGAAGAATATAAGTCTTAAAGATGATGACATCTTGGTCTCATTTGATGTGACATCATTATTTACTAATATACCAAGAGATCTTGCAATCAAAGAGGTTGAAGATAGATGGGAAGAACTGACATCTTATACACAGCTAGATTTACCTGAATTTGTCAAATTACTCAAACAATGTATAGAACTAGACAATGTTTTTTCGTTCGATAGCAACTACTACAAGCAAAAAAGCGGCTTAGCAATGGGTAGATCAGTTTCACCAGCTTTATCAGATATCGTCCTAGATAGATTATTCGAAGTCTGTCTAAAAAAACTAAACACAAAACCTACGTTCATCATTCGATATGTTGATGATATTCTGATGGCTATACCTGAGAATAAAATAACAGAAACTCTTAATATTTTTGAATCTTTCGATCCAAACATCAGATTCACTGTTGAAAAAGAAACAAACCGAACAATTAACTTTCTTGATATGACCCTATATAGAAGTGAATGTAATAAACAAATATATACTAATTGGCATATAAAAGAAATAAATTCAGGTCGTATGTTAAATTATTTATCACGTCATCCATTGCAAATGAAAAGGAATGTAGCAAAGTCATTCATAAACAGAGTTTTCTCACTTAGTGATTCACAATTTAAAAATGACAACATCGAAAAAATCACATCTATCTTAAATAACAATAACTATCCATTAAATCTTGTTCACAAACTAATAAAGCAGTCACTTCACAAAAACACAATAATAAATAATGTTCAACAAAACAACGAAGAAAACACTGACAAAATTTACGGCGTCCTTACCTATGTTCCTGGTTTAACCGAAAAAATAAAAAAAGTGTTAACAGAGTCAACTGTATTGAAAGTAGCCACCAAAATTATTAACAAATCATACAACTTGATTTTTACTAATCTTAAAGATAAAATTTCTAAGTGGAAAAAGTCCAATGTGGTCTATAAAATCCCGTGTGAATGTGACAAAATATATATTGGCCAAACTAGCCAACGCCTAGAGGATAGATTGTATAGCCATAAGAGCAACATAAAATTAAAACAAAACAACACAGCTCTCTCCCAACACGCTATTGATAATAACCATCGTTGGAATTTCGAAGATGTTGAAATCATAGACACCGAAAAATACAAGAAAAATAGAGAAATTATAGAATCGGCTCACATATATATAAATAAACAATCAACAGTTAATTTTAAAACGGACACATACAATTTAAAAACACCGTACATACATCTGTTGAATACTTTTAAATTTAAAAAATTAAAGAGATTGCCGTAATGTTTTTATAAAAGATATTCTCCTTCAAAATTAATTTACTCAAAACATTTTTAGAATTAATCATTATTGTGTGTGTACTCTAGACCAATTGTTAATTTATTTAACTTATTCGTTTTGTCTTTTTTATAAAACATTTTGTATTATAATTAATTCTGTGATATAGTTTTTAATTTTTAATATGTGATTTTAATTTTTTATGTTACATTATTTTTTAAAAATCGTTTTTACAATGTAAGTTTTTACAGATATTTGTTGTGTGTTTTTTTTTTTTTTTTTTTTTTTTTTTTTTTTTTTTTTTTTTTTTTTTTTAGACAATAATTTTTAATTCATATTAGTTATATTTACATATATTTTTGAAAAAAACCTAACCATAATCCCTATATTTTTAGATTCAACTTGATAATGCCTATGTGGCGAAATATCGTTAAAATAAAATAATAAAAATAATAAAAAAGAAAGAAAAATTAAAATATTTAAGATTTAAATGATTTTTTAATTTAAAAAAAATTTTTTTACTGGCTGAAAAAAGGTGTAAAAATAAATTATCTCTATAAATTAAAATCTGCACTCAAAAAGCTAAATTTTACTTTCTTATTTTTCGCCCTCATATATTTTACTTTTACTTTAGAAATAAATTTTTGTGCGTGGTAGATTTTATTTTTTTTACTTTTACTTCGTTAAAAGAAAAGAGGAATAAAATAAAATTTATTTTTTTAAACTATCCGTTTACCGTTATATATATATGTACATACATATTTTTGTTTGTTTTGTTTTATTCTGGTTAGTTTTCGTCCTATTTCGTTGATTGATAAGAGAAGATAGATTTTAGAAATTTATATGATTGAATCGTAATTTTAGATAATGATCTCCATTTTGGTAAATAATTTATAATGAATAATTTTTAATTTGTTATGCATGAACTAAATTATGAAGTAAATAAAATTATTTATTATTGTTTATTTAAATTGAACGAATTTAGTTAAAATTAAAATAAATATATAAATAAATAAATATAAATTAATTAATTTTTTTTCTATTAATATAAATTAATTAATTTTAAATAAATTTTATTTCTATCTATTCCGACTGATAAGCGCAAATCCACGTTTTTCTTTTATTTTAATTAAAACAGTAAAAAAAAATTAGTCGCGTTCGATTTGATTGAAGTAACTGTATTATCTGAAAAAACTATCGAATTGTTGTTTTTTTTTTTCGTAAACTAAGCTATTATATATTCATATGGACCTTACTTATTTTCATACAAATTTTAACCAAACTAAACCAAAAGAAAACAAAACAAAAAAAATATTTAAAAAAAAACTCTGATAGCATTATATTTATTTTTGTCAAATAAATTTCTGCCAACAAAATCTTTTCATGTAAATTTTTATTTTGCCTATAAAGAGCTTTTTCGTAAATTTTTTAATTTTATCCTAAGTGTATGCACTTTAATTTTATCCTAAGTGTATGCAGCGAAAAATAAAAAATAAAAATAAAGCCCGCTTGGTTTTATTTTTAAAATAAGTGCGAGCGCCCTTAAAAAATAAAAATCTGATCACTGCAAATTATACATAATTATATATTAAAATATAAAACTATTTTATTAACTATGAAAAGCCAGTTTTACCGGTGAAAGAACTGCGTGAGTACTCAATAATATTGTATGTGCATCAAGTTGTCCAAAACCAAGTCTCTCACTTCAAAAATATTTAAAACCTTATACATGCCAATCTGGGAAGGTAGGACACATGGTTAAATCGCACATTTTTGACAATACTTACTTAAAAAACTGTACGGTTAAAAATAAAATTAAAAAAAATACAATGGTACATAAATTAAGTGCTCTTTCAATAGACACCCTACTCGACTGGGTTTACTCCTGCTCACTCACCCTTGCTCACTCCTATAAAAAAAGAAACCCGATTAATTATAACGTAGGAAAGGTTTATTGAACTCACATATATCATGAAATATAACTTTATCAAATTAAGTTCCAATTGCCCTGCAATTAAGCGATTTAATCGAAACGAAACCACAACAACAATATAATAACCGGTAACACAATCTCATCATCGTTTATCAATCAAATAACAACAAACCGATTTAATGATTTGTAATTTACTGTTGTCATGAACATATGAACATATATGCGTACAAATATTATCACGTTGAAATCAATTTTTACTTTACATTATAGCTTCCGTTTTTGTTTCGATTTATTCATTATAACCCATTGACAACAATACGATATAAAAATTATGAACATTAAATTGCACCAGTAAAACCCATTCCATCTTATAATTATTATCGTAATTTTTTTTTATTTCTCGTTTTATCATTTCTCTCTTAAGAAAAGA
The DNA here is from genome assembly GCA_963693315.1 of Diogma glabrata. Classification (NCBI taxonomy): domain Eukaryota; kingdom Metazoa; phylum Arthropoda; class Insecta; order Diptera; family Cylindrotomidae; genus Diogma; species Diogma glabrata. The sequence continues at coordinate 139,074,110 of OY856187.1, forward strand.
AGAAATTGGCTTAGTTAACGTTTAATTTGTTGGGCTGCGTTTTGTCTTTTATATTACAAAATATTTCTTGTTTCTGCTTTCTTGGTACTTTTTTTAAGCATAAAAATTGTGATAATCGTTATTTCTTCTTGTAACTTTCGTTGTTCTGTTTTGATGAAATTGAGCCAAGATATGAGATGATTATTTCTTTGAATTGAGATCTTTTGTTTGGATGTTATGTATGTAATGTATATACATTTGTATGACAGGGAATCAATAAAATAAGCTATTCGTTGTTTTGGTTGTTTTGGATATCTGTATATTGTAGAACATCTCGACGACCTCTGTTTAATAGAACGTAATTTAGCTTTCTATCATTCGCCATCAACCATTTTTACTACTTTTTTGGAAGGTTTAAATTTTTGAGTCCAATGATATTGGTCTAATTGGCAAAGGTGATTTTGATTGCGGCAGTCTATTCTTCAACAACGCAAATCGTGGAGCTACCGAGTATTATTTAATTTCTTTTAGCTCTCACCAAAATTTGTGAGTTCAAACTTACCAGATTCTTGCATCAAGATAGTTTTTCGGTTAAGTTCGGAGAAGAACGGAGTGAAAAAACAAAACAAAAATAATATATTATATAAGGAGCACAGGATGATAATAATATTCTATGAGTATGAAGGTTTAAAACTGCAGGAAGTGCGGGAATATATTTTATTTAGTCACAGCAGTCAAAACTCATTAAAGTATCTGAATGAATATGTTATGATTTTCATTTATTTATTTTTTTTCATAACTGTTGGCATGGTATTATTGTTGGTTGTAACTATTTTTATGATGATAAAGTCGAGTGTGGTTTAATGTTTGGAAAAATCATGTGAAATAATTTGAGAAAACTTATCACACTAATATTGCTAATTAAAATTTTTATTTGTTATGCGCAAGTTTTATATTGGTTTAATTGCGAATATTGTCTTGAAAACTCTGGATTGTTTATTACTCTATTACACACCTTGTGCTCATATATTTATTATATTACTGTTACTAAGGTGATTTTATCACAACAAAAAGACAAGAAGAAACTGTAAAATAGTATTATCCAAAAAGAATGAAAGAATCCAAATGCATATATAACCCTGAAATAAATTAACGATACATCTTCATCAAGCTACTCAGCCTGATTTTCAGTAAATGTTTGTGGGGGCAAATATTGATCGAAAATAAAAATTGAAGTGACGAAGAAAAAATAGTCTACAAAAATAAAAATCTTGTTTGTTGAAAATTTCTGCAATTAAGCTTGGATTTTTTGTATCTCTGAAAAGAATATTTAAGCAGGAAATGGGATCTGCTGAATAAAAAGTAAACGAACTAGGAGACTAGGAAGTAACTGACAGAAATAAAAAGCAAGGCCAATTCTGATAGTAAATTTGTAACAGTATTATTATTATTAACTAAATAATAACCATAAAACAACAAATCTTTAGTGCACTTTTTGTGCCTTTATTAAATTTCCTATAAAAAAAAACAAAAAAGTAATTAACATACTCTCATTGGAAGGGAACTAAAACCAACAAAATAAATTTATTAATGACAAAATCTTCCTCTTAAATTAAACTTAAATATAACATTAGTACATATTTGATTTGTATGGCAAATCTTCCAACGACACTTTTACTAAAAAAAAAGATCAAATGCATGATCTGGATCACCGACGCTGAACCCGACCAAAAAATTTGTTTTAAGAAAATTTTTTAAGCCTTTAATTTGCTTTCGGTGGTCTGTAGAGTTCATGACCGACTACATACACTCAAAATTGGTTCTACTCTTTTGCACATTAAAAACAAAGTTGATGGACAACGACAGCATCACCGCATTTTTGTAAAAGGAAATGAATATTTAGACAATGGAATAAAAATGCAAACAAAACAACTTGCTTGCTTGATCAATTATTACACAAATGAGAACAATATCCGAATTGCATATTAAAGTTGAAGTTTTCTGATGGAGAGCGGAAACAAAAATCAGCGTATAATGAATCCCAGCATTATCTTGTAACGATGGGACTATTTCAAGTTTTAATCTAAAACAAGAATAATTCATGAAGTAATAGTAGTGAGTAATTTATTTTATAATGCAAATTTAATTTAATAATGTAAATTTCTGAATATTCGTGGTATTGAGATATTCGTCTTGGGAATATCGAACCAACATTGGGCTTGGTGAAAACCCGGCATTACCGTATGTTATTTTGAACTTCGTCATAAAAGGCCCGGTATTACAAATTGGCGCCCAAACAGGGACCAACCATTAAATCGTTTTAATTATATTTTTCTTTAAACGGAAGGCCTAAGATAAGAAGTCATGCATAAGGCTTCACACCCTAAAATTACAGTTGGTCATAGGTTGCCTATGTTCTATTGTGAATATGCGATCGACCAACCGTTTAGTTGGCCCCACTGCACTTAGGAGAAGTTTTTGGCGAAGAATATTGGTCATTATTGTGATACCACCTTGTGTACTCACCAGTATTACAATTCTTTAACACCACTTGCTTCTTCAATGAAGTGAAGTGGGGCTTCAAATTCTATTTCCTGATTGGGGCTTCAACTTTTTCAATATTCAATGAATTTCTCTTACATTTCATTAACTTGCAATAGCAACTTTGACAATTGAAGCTTAGAGACTTAGAATCTGGCGCTCGGAAGCGCTCTCCAGGATTGGAATTAGTTTTTAAATTAGGTTAAAATATAGAATATTTATTTTTAGTTAGAGGAACCGTATCTGAGTCGGCAGACTTTGATCGTTAAGGGCCACATCCCGTCAGGTATTGATTTTTCTTTTAGGGTGTGAAAGAATCTGTTCTGTAGAATTTGGTTGTTAGGGGTCAGTCCAGTCAGATCTTTTACATGCCATTGTTTGAGAGGGTTTGCGATTTCTTACTCAAATGACGATGATCTTTAGTATCATAATTACTTTATTCTATCATCGGGCGGGTTCGGGTTTGGAAATCTCTTATTCTCATATGATAAAATATTAAAATAAACATTTTTTATAAATAAAGAAATAATTCCATATAAATAAGAGTCAAGTTTTACTAATAAATAAATAAGTTTTTAATGAACGGATAAGTAAGTTCTTAATGTGATGTTTGCAAGCAAATCAACTTATAGTTTATCAATCAATATTAAATATAAAATGTAATCAAAGCAATTGTTGTGGTAAGCCACGATTGCCGATTCTCATAGGTCCCTTTTTCTAGAATAAACTGCAAATAGTGATAGTAGTCATCTCATCACTATCTTCGTTTTCCCTAGCTTTGTAACGACGGACCTATTTCGAGTTTAACTCTAATTATTTGCATAAAGTAAATTTCTGAATATTCGTGGTAAGGGATTTTCGAACCAACATTGCGCTTGGTAAAAAACGGGTATTACATTATAGTTATTTTTTTTCAGTCATAAAAAGCCTGCTATTATAATTTTGAGGGCTTAACCAGGATTTATTTGATTGGTTAATATTTTTGGATAATGAGAGATTTCCCCATTCAGACCGCTTATTAAGAAACAGTCCATAATTTTATTCTATTATAAAGTCCAATACTTTGCCTCTATGTTGAGGCTATTGAATGGCCTATTGAAATACACAGTAAGCTTTTTGCTTAATAAATTGTTTAAAGATGGCGCTGATGTACTAAGTAAAGCATTTTTGGACTTGTTCCAAATTTACCCTAACGATGTAGGACTTTTTGAGTCTTTCAAAACACGAATTCAATCAATACCTGATTAAGAAAAATGAATATATTGATTTATTCTGATTATTCCTTCCGCTTTTTGTTAAAGCGTGGGAAGATGTAAATTCCGTTTCAAATACTAATCTATGAATTTATTTAATAGAAATATCCGTCCTCGTTTCAACGAAAATTTATTAATGAAAAATTTTCGTGTAGTTTTGTTTTATTTTTTTAATATTTTCGCATCAATTACTCAATTACTCTTCCAACTATTATAAGTGCGTGCTACTATTTATGTTTTTCGGTTATCTGATTTTAATGTTATCATGTCCTATGGCGTGGAATATAGACGTTTGCATATTTCAATAACTCCTGACAATGTTGATAAAAAGCAAAAATTTAAACGTTTTAATAATCACCATAACACTACCATTTCCGTAAGGAGTTCGTCTTGAAATAAATCTAAATATTCTATCCTATAGAATAAAACTCCAATCGTGTCTAATTCTTCATCGGTGCCACATTTGTGGTTTAAGTTTTGTATCATACCAACTTTAACTTCCTTTAAGCTTACGCCGTAGACTACATTAAATACAGAAATTCGAGATCTTTTAGGACTTTTGGGTTTTCGTTGTTTTAATAAAAGTTTGGACCATTCTAGTTCTAAATTTCAATGCAAACTGCATATATTTTCTTCTTTGCAAATTATATGTGCACAGCCTAACCCATTCAAAGGTAATGTCCTCTTTCTAAAAATATTATTAAAAATTTTAAAGTGCAAACGAATTCCATTTCTTCAATTTTTTGTAATAAAATTACCAAGGTAGCTAATAACGTAATATGTGTATTACGCACTAGTGCGAAATGAATTAGTAAACAATCCAAAATGGTCGTGATAGCGGCTGTCATGAAAAATTTATCAAATTTTAACAAGCACAAAACTGATATGCTGCATTATTCTTACAATAGACTTCATGAATGAAATGCTGGTGCCTTACTATTAAATAAGAGAAGTCAGAGCTGAACTTGATAGCATAGAGTTTACGATTTGTATGAAATTTTCTTTTTCGAGATATCACTCATGTACTTTCTTCCCATTACAACATTTAACGGGGTACATGCTGACATGATCTTTTATCATTCTGGACTGTCAGCCCAACAGTTTTATCAGTGTGATGAAATACTAATCACTATTTTAAGCCATTTACCTTGAGGTGTAAATTCACACTCAGAACTCTCCTATTCAATCAGTATTATGAGATGTAAACTAAATGCTCTATACATATTCACCACCGGAACTTTCCAATAATTATAAAAATTTAAATTTAATCGGTAGTGGCAAACCACAAAGCGGGGGCTAAAACCGGACTTAAACGAGTTTCATCAAATTGAAAAAAAAATTGTTTGTACCGAGCTGTCAACTATCCAATTTGACTCAACGAACGGTTGCTCATATCATCAAACAAAAGTTTTTTATTACGAACCTAAAACTAAATTAAGCGAATTTGGTGATCAACAAACCAAGCCACCGTCATACCGCATACTGTCATAAAACAGTTTTCTTTACAATTTGTTTTCGAAAAATTCAAGCAAATCGTTTCTTAAGTCTCGGCAACCAATTTTAATCAAACATTGACTTTTCATAGATGGATCCTATGAAAAATTTACAAAAGAAATAATTTTATTTTCGGTCCTGACTTCATTGCTCCAAACTTCTCAAATACAAAATAACCTTTTTCAACTTTTTTCTTCTAGATTTTCTTTTTATGATATTTTGGTTAAAATTAAAAATATTTACGTCTTTTTCCCCAAGATAACGTATTGTTACAAATTTATAAAAGTATGTACATTCATGATTCTACCTTATATGCTTGTTTTTTCATTAATATAACAAGAAATCCCTAAACGATGAAGTGTAACGGGGTTTTCTAGCTAAGTAGAATTATTTAAAAATATTTTATATATGGAGTAGAAACAAAATAATTTTTATTTCCTTCATTACAAAATCAAGCAAGGAAAAACCCCGTATTGTAAGGAAAAAGGGAAAACTAAAAAAAGATTCAATACCGAATTTATTATTATCTATTCCACCTACACTACAATATTTTTAAAAAAAATGGGTCTAAACCGTTGTTTTATGATCTCACCTTTCGTAGATGTCACTGTTTATTCTGTTTAACACTTTGTTCTTAGTATTTTCGAAGGTGTGAAAAAAAACTTGGTGTGGAAAATTTCATATATGTGTCGTGTATTAAAGAATGTATACAACAGTACAGCAACAAGTAACCAGCATGTTGTTTACAGATAATTAGCAAAAATTTTATCCTTTAAAAAAATTTCATATCCTTTTTATATAATTGTATTATCATATCATATCATCAATCATTTAATAAAAGTGTATAGCATACATTTTCATGTAGCAAAATAATATACAATTTCAGCGTATAAAACTCCTACAACTCTGATATTAATTAAATTATTTAATACAAAAATTACAAACAATAATACGATTATACAAAATAAACTGAAAATGTAATTTTTATTTAACATTCAAACACATTAGCTTTCAAACAGGTGAATTAAGTTCTTGTTAGGTCATCAGTATTATTATTGCTACATTGTGCGGAACATATTTAGACTTTTATGTGTGTATGTGTATGTTAGTTTTAAACTTTACATATAATTTTCTCATACTGTTTGGAATGGTAAAATATTGAACAGATTTGGGTGACTTTTGTTACGCAACTACATTGGGGTGTTATTTCTAGCGTGTGAAACTTTGAGCTGACAATCGTTATAATTTATGAGAGACATAAGTTTCACATTAAAGCCAACTTTAATATTTTATCATCTCCTGAATTTTGACTTTCTTTGATAAGAGGAAATATAAATAAAATTCGGTGATATTGGAACAAATGCTGAATCAAATTTACTATAGTCAACATAAAAATATAATCATCTAGGGAAAAATCGTAAATCCACAAAATAAACGAGAGAAATTGTGACAAACAAAAATTAAAGAAGAAAACAAATAAAATCTGAAAAGAAAAGAAATTAACGTGGAATCAGTCAAGGTCAGACGTGATGTGCGATCCAAAGCAAATATATATACAGGATTTTTTTTACATTTTGATAGACTGAACAATTTTGAGCTGACTACACAAAATCCTACGTTCAATCCCAAATGAGTACGATTATTCAACGTGTTAGAAGGGCTACGATTTTGCACTATACATCATCACCAGTAAAACTAATGTACGTGAATAAATGTTATACAATTTGAATTTGGAGTTAGTCCACACATATGTACGGTCCTCAAAGAAAAATCCAATTCAGGTAGAATCATCCAACCGTATCATTAATGTGTTTGATATTTTGGTAATAATTTTTCAGATAATTTTGTTTATAATACCACTCTTCAGTGTCTCGAAAGTCTTACGTGTTACAGTTTTTACTTAACCGTCCATCCAGATCACCAGAAACCACCATGAATATACTTTATTGTGATCATTTTATAACCACTTCTAGTTCTACATATAAGATGTGTTTTTGTATATGACCTTAGCGTAATTAGGTATATGCTTAGGTATAGTTATTCGGTATATGCTCTGATATCTATGATTTAGCAACACTTTGTTCTATGTTCCACATAGGTAGTAGGTTATTTAATTTAACTGAGTGAAAATGAATGAGTTAAAAGGCCGTAAAACAGCAAGGATATTGTAACGACGGACTATTTTCTATTTTTACTCTAAAATAATAGTATTCATATTCAAAGAAATTCGCTAATAATTTGTTAATTTATTCTCTTCAATTGTAATAAGCGTAGGGACATTTGTTCGTACTACTGTGAGCAGTTTTTTTTTGTTGACGGTTTAGTTACGTCACTCGTATTAATAAAACATGTTTTGCATAAATGATTGTTTAATTCGTATATTGGAGAGGGAAACTGGAAACCTATAATATGTGTATATAAGCGATCAAATTGTTTGGCTCAAAGGTTAGTAGTGATTAGTATTTAATTAAAATTAATACAAATATATTAATTATGTAAATTTAATTGTGAAAAAAATGTAAATTTTTCCTATAGAAATTAAATTTCTTGTTTTAATTGTGATATCGAAGTTTTTTATTTATTTGTTTTTCGATGTAATGAGTTTAGTGAAAATTGTTTGATAAATTATTTAGTAAATACACTAAATGAAAATAAAAAAATGAATCTAAAAATCACAAGTTGAAATACAAAAACGTGAAAATAGTTATTCAGGTGAAGTAATAACGAATCCGTTCAACACACTTTTTATACACAACGGTTACGGTGACGCTTCATTCCAAGCCGTTACATGTTTAATGCAAATATTCATAAATTTAATGTCAATCAACAAGCAACTAAGAAAGTTTATGATATTGCTGAGTTTCGAAATACAAATGGTTGTTGGCGTGTGGATAAGTTTGATCAAATTATGAGGGATGTATTTCAAATTGGCAGACCTAGTTTGATTTTGTCATTTCATGATGCTTTTAATAAAAATGCGTTTAGTAAAATGAATAAACAGCCTACAATCAACATATGTTCCACAGGACTGGCTTTGGGAAGAAGACAAAATTCAAGAAATAAATTTATGTAAGCCATTTTGTATTTTAATTTATATAATTTTTTTGATTTATTTTTATACTGCTAAATTATTTTCTCTGTTAGCTAATCAATAGTTTCTTTACATTATTCAGTGATTCATAATAGGAGATTTGCAAGTGTGATTAGTTTGTCATAGATTAGTTTTTCGGTGCAATTATATTATTGGTTTATTAAAAGTCCAAAATCCTTATACTTGGCAGCCGAAACGAAGGGACCCTTTAGTTGTTTTGATAAATTTATCTCTACATGGGCCGAAACAAAGGGACCCGTTAAGTTTTTTATAAATCCTTATAATATCAATACCAAATTATCTTAAGGAAACATAACCTCTACAGTATATTACCAGGTAATAACTAATTAGTTATAACTTATACATATCCTGATCAAGTATTATAGTTTCAAATTCTTGCAACCTGAAATTGGTAGAAAAAGTAGAAGCGTGACTTGCCTGTTCACGGATGGGATATTGGAAGTCCTTCTGCATTTTCTAGCCCGATGTATGAGGTCAACAGATAGCAGCCAATACAGCCCTTTAGCTCAGCACTATGCCAATTTGGATCGGTAGTCGCATCGAACACTTCAAATCCTGCACGAGCAAGAACTCACCCTAAAAAACGTTGACTATATATCCCTCCTAGACTTTAGTTTGAAATAGGCTTCAGCACTCTCATACTCTCTAGGGGGTCCTGGAGGATCAAAAGAACCGTTTTCTTCCAGCCCTCATACCCAGGATTTCTCCCCGGGTAGGTGCTGCGATATTAAACAACAAACCAATCTCGGGCCAATATTGGCGAGCCAAGTCTTGGCTAGTTGACTTTGGTTTCAGTCTGGGCCAGTTGTAAATGCCTAGACTGAACCAAGATTCAGTTTATTATATAACGCGTTATTTGGAAAGACGGACTATTTCAAATTTTGCTCTAAAAACAAGATAATTTATATTTTACGAAATTCGTTAATTATATACTAATTTCTTTCTGTTTCGGCCTGAAATTCAAAGAAACATAAAAGGTTTTATGTGTTCTACAAGTTAGTCTATAATATTTTAACATTTTTTTAGTTAATTGCACTCAATATCAATTAATAATACTTGTTTGTTATTTCAAGCAATTTTTGTTATGAAAAGCTTAGTCATAATGTTATATATGTCATAATGTTAACAGAATACTGTTGTGCATTCATAAATAATAAGAATGGTTGTCTGTATTTGGTATTTAAAAGATGATTATGAAGTTGTATGAAAAACTGTGTGTTGAGTTTAATTGGTAGCTTGGCATAAACAGTTTGGCTCGTCATCAATAATTGATTATGGTGAATTTATCGCAAAAAAATTTAAGGAACAAGAACTGATAGTTTTGAAAATGTGGTGTTCGGCAAAAAGTATTCAGTTGATTTTCTGCAAATGTTTCATGTTGTTGACTGTTAATGAGATTACAGGTGGTGCGAACAATTCACATGGATTTCAAGTGGAACATCAGAACAACTCATTAATGTAAGTTTTTTTAACTTATTTTATATAATTTTTGAGTGATTAAGTGATTAATATAATTTTTGGTTAATTTATACAATTTTTGTTGTCTTCTTTTTATATACAACCTTGAACCTTAAGTTCTCGTTTTTTGGTAAAAAAATTTAAGAAATAAAGAGATTTCCCAAGTCAGAATTCCGTATGTTTATATAATAGCCCAATTCTCTACATATTAATCAGTCTAATGCATTGTACCTCTTTCCACAAATTTAAAGGAGGTCTGGGAAAAAAATTGGTTTGGTAGACCTGGCTCAAGTCTTATTTGCCAGAATTGGCCCAAGCCTGGTTTTTCAAGCTTGGAACCACGACATCAGTCCAAACTTGGCCTAAGCTTGGGCCGTTTGAGAATGTTAATCCTGGCCCAACCTTCAAAATCTGTGGCACGGGCTTGGCCCAGGTTTGGCCTCTTAGTTTTTTCTTACCCGAGTCGGGAGACATTTGAAAAGTGGGTTGGTGAGAGACGTCAAAAACGAACACATTTTTTTTTGTAATAAAATGGGTTGTGTAGTAGGAATTACAACATGTGTTACAACAACACATAAAAACCTTTTAAAACCAACATTCGTTATAAGGTGTTGATGGATGCATGCATATCTTTCATTGTTGTTTTTTAATAAATTTTGTTAAAGAATGGATAAATAAACAATAAATCCTATCACATATGAAATATAATAAAGCCAAAGGCCAATACTTCATGATAGGATAGAGAAAACAAATATAAAACAAAAGTTTTACGAATAGAAATCAGAATTCATTCTCTGAAGAAGGTCTCTTAGAGAAAGAAAATATATTTAGAAAAATAAAATATTATTAAAGTGTATAAGAAGTCTTTTAATCGAAAAATTTTCATTATAAAACAAAAGGCAACCAGCAAATTTGTTTTAAAACTTTGCAGAAACAAAACTAAAATAGGGTTGCCAAATAATCTATAGCTAGTGGCATATTTCCTGACCTTGTGAAGTACTGTCTTTCTCAACGATTAGATATTGGGTTATATGAAGGCTATTTTCATTGAGCAAGCAATGATATCATATCATCAAGGAAATTTCCACAGCCAAGATTGAGGGTGATACCGTTGACTGAATACAATTCACTCGCCATCACCACTTAATATGTAGGAAAATCTGGCCTGCTGCACTCCAAAGAACTGATATTCATGCGTTTACAGACTATTTCTGCCTTGGTAGGAGTAATCACTGATCACTGAATCCGTGAAAACCACGTAAAAAGATTTGAAATTCCAATTGTGCGGGAAATTCCTGGAAACAGAACGACTGTTGAACGACAGAAGGACATATTTGAAACTTCAATAACTATAAATTATGTCATTTGATTTTAATGAAACTTGATACTTAAGCTTTTAGTGTTATTTGCCATAGTTCTTAGATGAAGTGAGAGGCATACACACATGTTTGTTTAATCCTCAAATAACTTTAGCTCCTACCATTCGATTTTGATGCAACTCAGTACATACATAGGTTGTAGTATATTTTGAGTAAACTTGAACAAAATATAAGAGGAAATATGATCTTTGTTGTCAATTATTAATTTTTATCTTTATTTTCTGTGTTTATTAATTTTCCAATATAGGAAAGTATTGTTTTTGATTTGATTTTCAAAATCGATATTTTTATGACATTTTTACGTTTCAAAACCTCTTGGAACTGTAAAGGTTAATTTTAGCTGGTCGTCTGTGTCTGAGTGTATCATCGTATGTGGACAAAAACTTTTACAACGATTTCTCAACAACAGATGACCAGATTTCAACGAATATGGTCACAATCGATGAATCTTTGTGTAACTTAGAACCCAGTCTTTTTCTATTGAAATTAGTTGATTCGTTTGTTCGTGATTTCAAAAACACTGATTATCATTTTTCGCAAATATCATGTAATGAATAATGCTATTAAGATTATTGGCCTACCATTTTGAAAGAACCTATTGTAAGAAATATTTTCTTTGAAATACTCACACATTTAATTTTTGATTTAAAAAAGTTGATGCTTTCCAAAGTAAACAATAAATAATGTTTGTGAATGTTTTGCTCAATTATTGTATTGTTTCAAAAATATATAAAAAGGCTGACGAACATATAGTAATTTTCTTATGGTGCAAATGAAAATGTGTAAAATAAAATCTCCAAAGGAGTGAAATCGAAAAATTAAAAGTTTTACTCTTCGAGGAAGAATGATATTGAAATTATAAACATTTATAAACATTTAACCTATGAGTTATTATGTTTTTTGGTCTGGATATGTTTATTTTGCTTAACATGAAATCTATTTTCTAGAAATTTTAAATAATGTGCGATCTACGGTTGAACACCTTTTTTGTGCCGTTTATATTCCATATATGAACGTAGGCTGTCAACTTAAGTGTCAATTGTCCTTCTCCTGCATTATTCTCAATTCAGTTAGTTTTGTGGGGGAGTTTCACTTGAAGACTTGATTTAATCGATTAGTTTTATATGGGTGATTAGCCCATAGTTTTTCCAATGTACCAACCATATTTGCTGACTTTCGGTTAATTAACAAACCGGTGTGTTGATGGTTGTTAATGATCTGCCTAAAAATACTTTGACATAGATAAGAGTCAAACCCTGGTCCTTTAATTTCTCCGTTTGAACAACTTACAACACAATTGCAATTTTTAATTTTAAGCCAAACCGGAAGTTCTGGAAGTGACCCCTAAGATCACACTCCCATCACAGTAGTTTTACTTTTTTCATATGTTTTTAAACAATTTCAATACAACTTGGTATTTAACTTAGTAGCTTTAACCACAACAAAACATATTATAATCGGAAAATAAAACACTTGTAAATGTCTATCCAAAACTAAAAACATGTTGTAGTCTTTGCATTATTCTACCAAAAGTTATATAAGAAACCCTTGATATTTACCGATGTTTTGTCACTTTGGAGTCTGAGGCTTTAGTCCCGTTATATTTTTTGTTGATGTTTGTTAGTTTATGATTTTAGTATGCTGAGCGTAGTTCGATAAGAGATTTTTATTTATTAGAACATTCATGTTTTTGTTGTACATATTTCTTTAGGAATCCCATTCCAGTTTGACCTATGTATCAATATTTGACTACTGCGCATATTAGTTTGACAAAAGAAATCCAAAATATTGAAATCAGGTGTTTGTAGCTTAAAAACAAAATAATTTTAGTTATAACAATAATTGGTACAAACTCTGCAGAAACAAAAAGAAAAAGGATGCTACGTTGAAATGCATATCCCAGATATTCTGAAACTAATCACTATCAGGCTCTTTCGAATGGCACAAATAACCCACCCTAATAAAACGATTTTGGTTATCGACGTAAGAAAAACTATCTGCAGTGCAACGATGTCTTGAAATCAAAATCATCGCGAAACACCTTTTTGTTTTTGTTTGAGCGATCTTCGTTTGGAAAAAGCTTAAGACTGTATTTTAGAATTGGATACCAACCTAAAACTCATAAGAGCTATATTTGAACGTAATATTGTAGACTAAATTATAGTTTGCATCCTAGTTCCTTTACGACAACCGACTAACAAACGGTCTAACTTTCCAGCACAAAATTTCATAACTATGGGCATCAAAATATATATCAAACAATAACTTAAACAAATAATTTAATTTTACTGTTGCAAAATTGCCTTTTTGATTTCACACAGTGGATTTTGCAAAATACTCCAGCACCTTTTCACTATTCACAAATTAAAAAAAAACACACTTGTCCAATTTTAATTTATTTATTATAAAAATCTACTGAACTATATACAAAATCTAAACAGTTTCTTTTACTAGTTTCGATCTAGGATCATCTTCAGAAAGAAAATTTTTTGCAACTGGCAGTTGCAAGTCAGCACTCATAATGTAAGCAATAAGTTACAGTAGTAGCTCTTTGAAATACAACCATAATATTCCAACAATTCAAGAATGAAATCTTGAGTTGAGGCTTGTTTTAATGAACGACAAAACTGTTAACTTTTTTCCCACAAAAAGCTTTAGCCATAATGGCTTTGTATTTCAAACTAACTATGTACTAATATGATGATCAATTTTTATATTTTGTTTTTACTCATCAAACTACGCTTAAAAAATTCAGAGCGATTACAATTATCTCTATAGTTCTAATATAAACAATGGTTTGTTGATCAACTTTCAGCCCAGACCAGAAATGTATGAAAAAAGTCAATTAAATATCTTTAGTACATCGAATGCTTGCAGATGCCTTAAGTTTACATTAAAAAAAAATACAAAATATAACAACAAAATGGTATACAGTTTTTAAAAGTATTTGCAACGCCAACTTTCATACGAGCAAGTTTTGACAACCAAGTTGGTCCTGCAAACCAGATTGAAATCACGAAGAGAAAATTCGTTAAATTAAATAAACTAGAAATTAGTATGGAATTATGGCACAACGTAACTGTTCTAACTGCAAGTTGCTATCCAGACCAAGAATTAATAAACGTCAGTCATTGATTGTTTGACGTGCGATATAATTTGATCTAAGTATTTGCCTTTCTATGTAATTAAATAGATACTATGAAATTTCCCCGTTGAGAGAAGTAGGTCAACCTGTCAAAGCTCTTCCTTGCAGCATAAAAATAAAAATAAATAAAAATTAACAAAAATCAGTAAAAAATAGAAGAAAACAAATATTTTATTAAAACACACTTATAACAATTTGAAATCTTGATAACTATTTCTTCAAAATTTAGACTATTAAATGAAACATCTCTAGCCAGTAATTACACGTAATTTTGATTAATCATAAAAAAACAAAACAATTACGTACTTGAAGAAAACTTAACGGAAATGATTCATCAACCACGACGTTAGTCTTCATCAAAAAAACACTATAAAAACAAAATTAAATCAAAAATAATTAATAACAAAAGCCTAAAGTGTTTGTTAAAAAATAAAAAGAAGATACGGAACCAAAACTTCTAAAATCATCCAAGTGTATTTTATTTATATTTGGCCGTTTTTTTTATTATAACCTCAGTCTTAGTTTTATTTACCCAAAAAGAAAATTAAAGTTTTACGGTTTCTTAAAAAAAAATTTTTATTTAACAATAAAGTGTGTCGGTTGTTATGATATTTTTGTTTGAATATGATTTGTTTATAATACGAAATGGATAGTATTACAGAGTAAATACATATTTTCCAATAGGGAAGAAATTTTTGATTTTGAATCGATTTTTCCAAAAAAAAAATATTATTTTGATAGGATTTCATATTTTAAGTATTTCAAAGGAGCATGAAGTTAAGTGCACGCTACGCTGACTCAATTGTGTATTGTTTTCCTCTTTCTATAATAATATTGATTTTTTAATTTCATCATATTTTAAACATTTCCATACGTGTGTTATTAATTATTATTTGGTTGGTGGTTTTTGACAGAATTAGACTCTTGAATTATCGATTTATGTCAAATTCAGATTAAAATTATTTAAACCTCCTCCAACGTTGCACAACTAGTTTAGATTCATATAAAAAAACTGGACTGTTACCGTTTTCTGTGAACCTAAATATTGACCTTCAGGGCTAAAAATGACTACCTAGAATTCAAACTAAACAAATATTACGTAAAACGGCTACGATTTGTTTAATTACGGTCAACGAAAATCAAATTTTTCTTGTTTAGGCCCTCTCTCTCTCTCTGGCGTTTACATCCCATGAAGGGATTTTGCCGTCTGTGCAATAAGCTTCCAATCATCTCGTTCCATGACCAGTTGACCCCAGTTTCGACATCCTATATCACGAAGGTCTTGGATGATGTCATCACGCCAGCGTTGTCTAGGTCTTCCTCTTCGACGAACACCAGCTGGTTGTTGTTGGGACGCTTTTTTAATCATTCTATCTAATGGTGCCCTTTCTACATGACCAAACCATCTAATCCGGTTAGATTTAATGAATCCGATTACATCGCAACCTCCAAGGAGCAGTCTGATTTCGTGATTCATTCGGATTCTATACTGATTTTCAGCAACTTTACATGGACCATAAATTGTTCGTATGACCTTCCTCTCGAATGTTGATAAAATTCTACAATCGGATGAAGTCAGTGTCCAGCTTTCACTTCCAAATGTAAGCACAGGTCGAATTAATGCTTTGTAAAGTGTGAGTTTACACGACCGCGAAAGATGTTTTGATCGCAGAAGTTTTGAGTATGCGTAGAAAACTCTGTATGCGGCAGAGACACGGGCTTTGATATCTGCCTGCATGTCATTTGACGATGTTATTACAGACCCGAGGTATTTGAAGTTTTCCACGCGTTCCACTTCGTAGTCGCCAGTATCCAGATTTCCGGGAGGTATGTTCTTAGATGTTGTTAACACTTTAGTTTTGCCGGTGTTGATGCATAATCCAAGTCGTTTAGCATTTCTTTCAAGCTGAGAGAGACTATTTGTAATATCGCTCGTTCTACGTCCGAGAAGCACAATATCATCTGCGTAGCCAAGAACTTGACTAGATTTATTATATATGCAGTTTTGCGTCTCAATTCGGCTTTTTCTTATCGCGTACTCCAGCGCCAAATTAAATAGTACAGGCGCGAGTGCATCACCTTGTCGAACAACTGACGTTATATCGAAAGGATCAGAGACTGACCCTTCGATTACTATTCTACAATTTGATCCCGATGTTGTGAGTTTGCACAGAGAAACAAGTTTCTCTGGGATACCAAGGCATATGAGTGCGGACCAGAGGTTGTCGCGGATGATACTATCATATGCTTGCCTGAAATCAACGTAGAGCTGGTGAATGCTGATGTTGTACTCCCAACATTTTTCCAGAATCATCCTTAATGTAAAACATTGATCTGTGGTTGAGCGGTTGGGACGAAAACCACACTGATAGTCACCGATGATAGATTCGGCGAACGGGATGAGTCGAGCAAGTACGACATTAGCTAGTATTTTATATGCAGTGTTCAACAGTGCGATGCCACGATAATTCGCGCACTTTAGACGGTCACCTTTCTTATGTAGCGGAACAATGAGAGCCGTTTTCCATCCAGCAGGCAGTTCTTCTTGGTCCCAGATTGCAAGAATCAGATCGTATATACGTGAGACCAGAGCTGCTCCTCCATTTTTAAGTAGTTCTGCGGGAATTCCATCGAAACCTGGTGATTTGCCATTTTTCAGTTTTTTAATTGCAGCTTCCACTTCCTCTATTGCTGGGTAAGGGACAAAAATCTCTTCAGTTGATGGAGCAATTGCTCGAATAGGATGAACTTCATTCGTCCTATTCAATAGGTCTTGAAAGTGGGACCGCCACACTGCCAGCACATCACGTTCACTTGTTGTAAGTTCATTATTTTCATTTTTGATGGCTGTAGATCTTGGGTGGAAATCTTTTGTCAGATTCCGTGCATTGGCAAAGCACTCTTTTGAATTTCCGCTGGCCGCATGTTGGTTGATGTCTTCAATGCAGCTCTTCATGTGTTCGCGCTTCCTTTTACGTAGAAGTTTTGTTGAGGCTTTCCTGGCGCATAGATAATCAGCTTGGGAGCTTCGGGTGTTCCTTGTTAACCATTTTTCTCGCAGTTTTTGTTTATGTTCAACGGATTGGCGGCACTCGTCGTCGAACCATTCGTTGTGTGATTTCGGTGGCCGCTTTCCGATTGTAGTTTGTGCTGCGGCTATAATGGTTGATTGAAGCGTTTGCCATTCTTCTTGTATGTTTAATGGCATCTCAGAAGAGATGTCATGCTCTTCTATGTTTTGTGTTATTATTTCCTGATATCTGTTCAGCGTTTCCGGATGTTTAAATGCATCGACGTTCCAGCGCACGGTCTTTTTTGCTTGTCTATTAAATGTAGATGATAATTTGCACTTGTACTTAAAGATGACAAGCATATGATCAGTGTCCATATCAGCACCTCTGTATGATCGAACGTCAGTTACACTTGTGGAGTGTCTCTTAGAGATCATGACGTGATCGACTTGATTTTCCGTTCTTCCGTCATTTGATTTCCACGTTGCCTTGTGAATTCTCTTGTGAGGGAATAAAGTGCTGGAAATTACTAGATCATACATCATAGCCAGCTCGGCTGCGCGAAAACCGTTATTGTTGCTGGTATGATGCAAGCTGTTAGGGCCGATATGTGTTTTAAGTTCTGCAATCCTACCAATTTGAGCATTAAAGTCACCTACCACGATTTTTATATCGTGCCGCGGGATTTTATTGATGACTTCTTCGAGTTCTAGGAAGAACAGGTCTTTAATATCACCTGCTTTATCTTCAGTAGGTGCATGAACATTGACGATCGTTACATTGAATTTTTGCGTGCGGATTCTCAGTGTGCATAACCGCATATTAATTGGGCAGAAGTCGATAACATGCTGATTCACGCGACGGTGTATAAGAAAGCCAACTCCAAATTCTCCTCCGTTTTGATGACCGCAATAATAAAGAGTGTATCCTTTCGCTGTTTCATGGATTCCGCTACCTGGCCATCTTAGTTCTTGTAATGCCACTATATCTAGTGTGTAGCTCTCGACTTGTTGTGTGAGTTTTAGGAGATCTCCTGGTCTTCTAAGGCTTAGCACGTTCCAGGTTCCCATTTTTAAATCATAGTCCGGGTACAGTTTCCGAGGTCGTTCCAATAATGATTCCGAGATATTCCGAGGCCTGTGTACAGAATTCATGACAATAATTTTTTTACGGAAATGGGGTGTTAGCCCTTCGCCCAACCCAAATTTTCGTGAATGGGTTCGTTCTGCATCTTAAGGTCACCATAAACAACCTTTTTACATGTTTATATAGCGAGCCGCTTGATTCAAGACAGACGCCCGCTGAAAACCACCCCTTACATGGAGAACAGACGCTTTCTACACATTTATATAGCGAGCCGCTTGATCCAAGACAGACGCCCGCTCCAAGCCGCCCCTAACATGGAGAACAGACGCTTGAGTTGCATTGGTTTTATGGCGCCAATGACTCGCCATGGTGCAGAATCATTGAGTATAAGCAGTATTTACTCTGCCCCTCTCAACTACACCAACCTAATTCTGTTAGCGTTACCCAGGTAGCACGGCGTGGACGTAGAATTTCGGATTTTCGCTACCCTTGTTTAGGCCCGGTTTGAGAAAACTCTTGGGTCGTGAGGTAGCCCCTCGATTATACATCTCATATTATAATAAAATTTAAAAAAGAGTAATCAAAAATATTAACAAATATTTTCAAATAGGTCAACCAGTATAATTTATCATATTTTTTATTGCGGAATTAATACAACGCAAATTAAATATTATAATATATATTATTTCTCTTTGACTGTGCACGCAAATAAATGTGTTTAAAAGATTATCCCAATTTAACATCATTATTTAAGTTGCAATAAAACAAAAGTTTTTGATTTTGAACTACATATGTATTTACTAATTTTCTTTCTTCTTTAAATAATAAATCAAAGTGTAAAAATTAAGTAACCATCTAGGTAAGTTTCGTGCGAAATTTAGAAGGAGGATTGAGGATCATTTGATTATTTGCGCATTCCATAAAATTTCAATCACAGGATACATTGTTTTTATTTCGTTCCTCCTCCTAAGAATGAAATTTTTAATTTTTTATTTCACTCCTTTGGAGACGATTAAACACTCCTTTGGAGACGATTTTTTCACTCATAACAAGAAAATTAGTACTTTTTCGTCATCCTCCGTATGTGAACATTTGAAAGAAAATATTTATTTTAATTTAGGAGCAACAACGAAATTTTTTCACTAGTACTGAAAGTTTGAAGTAAAGAAGTGATATAAGGAGCGTTTTAAAACATAGGAAATAGTGAGAAATTCTTTAAATCACAATCAAATTTTTTATTTTCCAATATTTTTTAACTATTTTTATTGAAGTGAAAACTTCTTTAGGCGCACCACACACAGATATTTTCGTAGGTAGTAAGATAGTCTGATCCGTCATGCTTTAAAGTGAAATGCTAAAAATAATAATAAATAATAATCTATCTATCATTTCTTAACGTTTCAAATTGGGTTGTGGATATCGTGCTCGATTGATGTGCAGTTCTGAGTTCAATCCCTGGTGTGGCATATATTTTTTTTTGTTTTTTTTTTAACTTTTATTAAATACCATTAAAATTATTTTTATTTCATACTGATATCTAAAACGACCTTTTTCGGATTATTTATGGTACAAAAAGCTGAGCTTTAACGCCCTAGGACTTTATAAAATTTTAAATTTAAAAATTTAAAACTCATTTCTTTTTATTTTAATAAATTTCCACTATGAAATAAAATTTTGTGTTTACCTCAAACGAAAAGTGTTTTTAAAGGTACTCACTAGTAATTTCGGCCTCGGCTAGACGCCTCGACCTCGACCCTCGTAAACAACTAGCTCGTACTTTAAAATATCACTTTAAAATATCACGTTCTAGATAAATAAAAACCTATTTTTTTATTTACGAATTCATAAAAATAATAAACATTTCTTTTTAAGAATTTTAAAAAATTGATCTATAACGCAGTTTTTTAAAGTTATATTACTACTGTTTTTTGCAATTTGCATTCGAGTCATCATGCTAAATAAATATTGAATATACTTATATAAAATTGAAAGTATGTATGGCTGTTTATCCTTTATGCATTAAAACATTAATCATCATGAAAATTTACGCAGTTGTTGTGTACGCTTAATTTTTGCTTTTATTTAACTATCGTTTTAAATGGTAGTTTGCTTTGATCAATGTTTTTTTTATTGAACATAATCTTTATCAAATTCAAAATAACATAAGAAAGATAGTATAACCCGAAACAATTACATTTGTATATCAAAATTATATGTATTGGAATTTTATCATCTTCACTAAATTAAAATTAAGTGAAGACTTAATACTTGTAAATTGATAAAATCGATTGTATTGATTTAAAGCTCACAATTACGAGACGGAAATCGCATAAATTCTATACAAAGAAGCATAGCTTATGTATGATTAAACATGGATGGCAATCATGATGAATAAAATAATTTAAAATGGTGGCACTTAGCCGATAGTGATTTGCAAACGGCAACAATGCGCATTAATACCAATGAATTTGCTTAGCTTTTCCGCAGGAAAATTTGTAAAATTTAAACTTGTTGATCTATGGGTGTGACAACCATGCGTACTTTAGTCCCTGCTATTGACATATGAGTGCTATTTTGACAATTATTTGGTTTACATTGTGAGGTTAGTGTGTGTAGTTAGCGGTTTATCGTTCTGACTTGTTTCTCATTTATTCTACTAATACGATCCAAATATTACTAATACGATATCAATTGATTGCGATTGCCAATGAAGTTTTCACTTCTGCCGTGCGGTCTTAAGCACAGTCTGTTTTTTAAGCGTAGCAATTTCTGAAGGGCAAGCTTTTCTGCAGCTAAAAGAAAAAAGACTTCACCAAGGGTGAACCCAATAATGGGTTAAATTTTTGGGTTAAAATTTAACTATGAA
This sequence comes from Diogma glabrata, assembly GCA_963693315.1. Lineage (NCBI taxonomy): Eukaryota > Metazoa > Arthropoda > Insecta > Diptera > Cylindrotomidae > Diogma > Diogma glabrata. The sequence continues at coordinate 139,095,434 of OY856187.1, forward strand.
AAGAAATGTTTAAGCTAAAAAGAAAGGTTTTCGAGAAATTATGTATCCTATTTTATCCACCATAATACTCTTTGGATAATACTCTTGGAGTTTGGATGCTGATTTTGGAGATGATGTGATCAGCGTTGCCACTTGGATACATTTGTATCCATTTGGATACATTATTTGAAAAATTTATTAAATGGATACTGGATACAAAAAAATCACAAAACTGCTAGAATGGATACATTTTTTTAATATGCATTTTAGCTGTGTTTTCTTTGAAAATGTTTATGAAATTTGACAAAAAACGTTGAAATTTTTATGAAATTTGTTTAAACAGTTTTTGAAAAACGATCACATTTTTTTTAACAATTTAAAAGTCGATTTAAAAATCATTTTATACAATTTTATAAACCCTCATTGTTTTTAAAGAATGGAATGTAAATGAGCTAGGTTTTGAAATCGAAGAAAACCATATACCATTGGCTGAAATAAGTATGGAGTATGCAGTACAATTATTTTTAGCTTACAATAAACTGAAAAATGAAATTTCGGAGCTGACAAAAAATGTGAAAAAATGTATATATGGAATTTATTCATCAAATAAAACTCAAATAAAAATCAGCAGATAAAAATTTGAATTAATGTGATTTTTTTGTTGTTATAATATAAATAAATGTGATCAGGATACTGAATTGTACTAAAGAAATATCGTAATTAGTCCTTTAGCAATATCAAATAATCATGTTTCATTTTTTCAAAAGAGTGGATACATTTGGATACATTTTTTTAAAAAATTGGATACATTTTAATTTTTTTGAGTGGCAACGCTGGATGTGATGGCGAAACTTGTTGTTTTTAAGAATTTGTGAGATCTTATTCATTTTTTGTGACACATAAAAACAAGAAGCGGCAAAAGAGTAACCTACTTTGAAATTGGTATTACTGCTGTGACCGGATAAGAAGTTTTAAAGGTAGTTGGCGGCAAAAGACTTGTGGTTCTAGTTGATGGCAATTATACCCTTATGGCTAGAAATGATGCATAGATACTTAAAGTAGCTGATTTGGTCGTTTGTGTCCTCTTCGTGAGTGAATTGAATAGAGAAGGAGATGGCGCTAAGAGAGGTTAGAGTGTCATGAATGTCAACGGACGGAATACAGGAATACGAATTCTGTTCAGAACATCGTGTAGTATTAAGTCTAAAGAGTAAAGTAGAATAAAAATGGAAAGAATTGACTATGCAAAAAACATTTGATGGAGAAGCATGATCTGGAACAATAATGAGGTTTTGATGAGGTTCTATCTTGGACAGGATCGTTGGTGAACAGGAAAATGACATCAATGGAAACCAGGGTGTGATTAGGTGTTTTTGCTTAAAAGAAAACGCATCGCAGACCTGTAGGAGGATGGAGTTGAGTATTTTGATAAATTGAATAAGGGGTAGGAGTAGTTGGCGACGATCAAACGAACAGGAATGATTTCTTTATTTATTTTAGGCAGGCCGTAGGTTTTGGCGGTAACCTAGCGGATGGATTGTAGACGGATAGACGGAATGAATTGCATAGTGGAGTTAAAAAATGAATTTTAGCTTTGTTTTTATGTGAAATGTGATGAAAACGAAATTGAAAGTTATTCCTTTATTCTGTGTCAACCGAATCAATTGTGATCAAATTGACTATTTCTTCATTTTTTCACATCAATGTATTACAAAGACCATTTTCATCATCAGAGATAATAAGGCGAGAATAACAAAATAAACTATAAACACAAAAAATATTTTTATTCTAATCCATAAATATACAAAGTTACAACCTCATTTACAGTCCTTATTGTGTTCACATTGTTTGCACCTACCACCATTTTTTTTAATCAAACTCTATCCTTCTTTAAAACACAATGGCTTATTCAACAAAACACAGCAAATATTGTAAATCTGTGAATTTACATTTTAAGGCATCCACTAAATTTACCGTAAATGTGAATCTTAAAGAAAAATTATATAAACAAATCACCTAAACTTTTGTGCCACTGTAATACATTATAAAAGCGGGAAAAACGAACAAAACAGGAATGAGGAAATAAAAATACGCAAGATGGCGAAGCTTGCAACGCTCCCAAAACTATGATAATTTAACTATATCTAATTTGTTTTGCGAAGTCAAATCATTTTTATCTATAGTTTACAAAAAAAAAAAAAGAATAGACGTGATATTGTATAAATTCATTCTGGATGACAATCCGTCAATCTAAATTTTTTTGTGTTTCATTTCATAAACTTTGTGTTATCGATGTGGGAAAAGTCGTCGGCATAATAATCGGTGTAATAAATTATATTTATTTTAATACAGGCACCGTTAGTAACAACCTTTAAGTCAATAAGTCAGTCATTATCTGATATAAGATAACCGTCTTAAAACAAAATATGAATCTTAATGTGGAATCAATATTTAAATCTCAACGACGTCAGCGGCAGACTTTTGATCATAGACCATTGTTGTCAAATTAATAACTTATTTTGACATTTACTTTAACGAAACAAAAGATAAAAATTTCGTTTAAACGAATCAAACGAAATAATGATAATAATAATAAACAAAAGAATAAAAGAGTATGATGATTTAATTTTATTTTATTTTTAAATATGACTTTGATAATTTAGAATTGATGAATTTTAAATGATACTTTCATCTAAAATTATGAGCGAAAGAAAATTCCTAGTGCAAAAAATGAAGATAAACACTAAAATCAAACGGGCATTTAGAATAACTAATATTAGTGTTGGGGATGGATAAACATTTTATGTCACTATAAATTTTTTGTTTAATTTGATTAGAGTTACCAATCAATATAGCCATTATTAATTGATTTACAGATTTGAATTTTCCATAGATTATTAGACGTTAATGGAATTTATTTAGTTTATTTTTATAATAAATTGAATTAAAAAAAATGGTTGTGATAAAATTTTTTATTTAAAAAAAGAACGGTTTTGGGATATTGAAATTGTTGAAACATGAAATTATTGTGGGAGTGGGGGTTTGCTAATTGTTACAATTTGTGACGTAGGAGAGGGTATCGGTTCAACATCATTAAATTCTGCGTTACGTAACTTTCGTTATGTTCTTTCCTTCTACTGCAATAACGAAACTCTTGCGGAAACACCTGATCACTTTATATGAACTCTCATATGATAAACGTGTTTTGATTTTTTTTACATTTATGAAAATAAAATGGAATTCCGTGAGATCTTTTGAAATGTAAATATTATTTTCCTTCCGGATATCTTTTGGGACTAAGGATTACATCCATTGTTTTAAATTGTTAACCAGGTCTGATGGTTCAATTGGATGCGAATTCTATAGATGTAAAAACAACTATCCAGAAGCATTTTTTATAACATAATAACATTACAACATATATTATTACATCAAAATGAATCGAAAATGGTTTTAAGATTGGCAGGCGCACTTCAAAAAATTGTCCCATTGCTACATAAAAATAATGTTTAATTTTTGGCTATAGCAACTGATTGTCTTTAAACTTTGATCACATGGATCTCTGTAATTGGTTAGAATTATGAGATCCTACGATTATGAATAGCTTCTTTGGACCACTTCTGGCGTCTTAAAAGTTTTATCAGTATGCTCAAACAATAAACCAGCTATATTTGAAGCAGTTGGAATGCAAGCTTTGGCTATGGATATAGGAAATCCCGTCCAACGACTTGTTCAAAAATATTTATGGAGTTTATGTAATTTATCTGATGCTGCTACGAAATTTTATGGATTAGAAGGGCTTATTTAGCTTGGGGAAAATTTTATCTTCTCCAGACGTTAATGTTGTTACATGTGTTGAGAAATTTCTTTAAAATTTTACTTGTAACAATCAAAGGTATAAAGTAACAGTTTGCAAATTTGGAGGTTTCGGTGCTCTTGCCCTAACGAATTATTAATACTGAGGATCGTGACAAAATCACTGACTCAACTGTTTGTGCCTTAAGGCATTTAACAAAACGTCGGGGTCACCAATTTATAGACAACTTTTTAGTTTATAAAGAATAACTTGCTTTATTAAACACATTTAATAATTATCACAACTAATCTGTAGTTTAATAATGTGTATTTATTTTATTGAATTAACAATTTAATAAACTCGTACATATTAGTAATTTTGAAACGAACTATTAGTTTGGAACGCACCACGCAAGCCTACGAAAAGAGCACCACGGTCGGATGCTTTAATATTATCTAGGTCCGGTGAAAAAAGTTATGCGCAAATGCTTAAAAAAATGAAAGCGAACCCGGAACTAAAAGAGCTCGGGGATTGTGTCACCAAGATTAGGAAGACAGCTAAACGTGAGCTGCTTCTTGAACTTAAAAAAGGCAAACACAATCAAAAGCTTAAAGAGCACGCAGAGCTAGCACTCAGAGACACGCTGTTTCAGATCCCTTGATTACGGTCATATAGCAAGGCACTGTAAAAGTGATGTGAATCGAACGGAGATATGTTTTAGATGCGGAGGAACAGGACATAAATCGAAAGGATGCAAAGGGCCCCCAAAATGTGCTCTTTGCCTTCTGACGCCCACAGGGACTAATGGTCATTCTACAGGAGGAAGTAGATGTCCAGCCTACAAAAGAGCACTAAAGCCAACCTCCACCCGACATGGTTAAGTGTACCCAGATAAATCTTAACCACTGCGAGGCGGCACAGAACCTACTTGCACAGACCGTTGGAGACCAGAAAGTTGACGTGGCATTGATTTGCGAACAATATAGAACCCCTGTTGGCGATGGGGACTGGGTTGAAGACAGGACGAGCAAAGCTGCTCTCTAGACCTGCAATGCACTTCCTTTTGAATGCAGATCTAGTCGCCAGCATAAGAGTTTTGTTTATGCCAAAATCAAAGGTGTTCACTTCTACAGCTGCCACATTCTTACTAGCTCCAATCTGGGCGAATTCGAAGACCCACTTGACCGACTAATAACAGACATCAGAGGTAAGTCACCCATCATAATTGTGGGTGATTTTAACGCTTGGGTCGTTGAGTGGGGAAGTAAACGTACTAACCCTAGAGGTAAGGCATTGCTTGAGGCATTTGCCAGACTTGATCTGGTACTGCTTAACCATGGTACCACGGAGACATATAATAAAGGAAAAGCAAGTTCAATTATCGATATCTCTTTTGCAAGTGGGACACTCTCAAGAGAAGCACAATGGAGGATGTCTGCATTGTATCCGCATAGTGATCATGGTGCTATTATATTTGAAACCCAACCACCACAGCGGTTTGAAAGGCACTAAGTCAAGCGGAAGGCACAGCAAAATGGGTGGAAAATCAAAGAGTTAGACACGGAGATGCTGGACTACATGGTTGTATGCATTGCAATACCGGAGAGTGGTGTTAATATAGGAGCAGAATTATTTGCGAGATATCTTAAAAGCATCTGTGATGCATCTATGCCGCGCAAAAGCAACGGTAATGGACGGTCCCGGTATTCTGGTGGATTGAAAACATTGCCCGCTTGAGAAAAAAGTGCCTCAAACTCCGGAGGAAATGTACCCGAAAGAGAAACCATGAGCACTATGAGTAGTTCCAAAAAGATTTCCGCGAAAATCAGAAAGAATTGCGGAAAGCAATTGCTAATAGTAAGAGCAGATCATTCCAGTGTCTTATAGATGAAGTTCAGAATAATCCATGGGGAAGTGCATACAAAATTGTGCTTACTAAGCTTAAGGGTGTTCAATCAGCTGCACCAGTGTGCCCAGATATATTGGCTGAAATTGTGTTCGATCTTTTTCCACACCACGGTCACTTCTCCCTACCTCGTGAGCTACAAATTGACAATAATTCAATTTCGGGTGTCACCACCGAAGAGTTCTAAACGCGTTGCTCAAATTATCCATTAGTAGCACGCCCGGTCTAGATGGCATCCCAAATATCGTCTTAAAAACAGTGATAAAGAAGAAGCCGATGGTATTCGAAAATATCTACACTGCATGTCTAAACGAAGGGATATTTCCTGAGGAATGGAAGCGCTAGCGCCTTGTGCTTATACCGAAAGGTGACAAGCCACCAGAAGAACCCTCGTCCTGCCGCTCACTGTAGCTGCTGGACACAAATGGAAAGATCTCTGAAAGAATTATTGGTACTCGACTTGAGCAACATACTGAAGGCAAGTGGGGCCTTTCTGACTGGCAGTTTGGTTTCAGAAAGAAGCGCTCTACCGTTGATGCAATCTCTGCAGTATGTGAGATAGAGCATAAAGCTTTGAGTGGTAAAAGATGGCAAGAAAGTGATAAACAATATTGTGTTGTTGTCACTCTGGATGTTAAAAATGCCTTTAACTCTGCCAACTGCAACCAAATCATGAGAGCCCTAGACGAAATGTATGTGTCTAACTACCTGTTACGTATAATAGCCAGTTACTTCACGAGAAGAACTCTGGTCTATGATACCAAGGCAGGTTCTAAGAAGTACAATATAATTAGAGGAGTACCCCAAGGATCGGTCCTTGGACCACTGCTATGGAACATCATGTACGATGGTGTTCTCAGAGTACGTGTGCCGGAACAAACAACGATTATTGGCTATGCAGATGACATTGCCATAGTTGTTGTAGCCAAGAACCTCACGGACATTAGGAACAACTGTAACCAGACCATAACCAGCGTTAGAGCATGGCTGAACAACACAGGACTAGAGTTGGCCGATCACAGAACGGAAGTCGTTCTAATGAGTAGCAGAAAAGTGGTGGAAAGTATCGATATCCAGATTAGCGGACAGATCTTAAAATCTGGCCAGCACCTGAAGTATCTTGGAGTCGTTCTAGACCACAGACTCAACTTTAAAGACCACTTGATGTACGCTGGTGACAAAGCCAAACGAGTGCGTATTTGCTGTGCTTTTCTCACGGTGTCTGACGAGGCTGTAAATAGTATTGCGAGTAGGATGCCGATCGATATTGCAGCAAAAGAGGTATCGGCTCTGCGTATAGCAACACAAATTGATAGGGACTGACGAACACGCGAAGATTTTAACATGGACAGTCATATAGAATGGTAAGCGAAATGGGAAGCTTCAACCAACGGACGATGGAGCTTTGTGATAATCCCTGACATAAAAGCATGAACATCAAGAAAACACGGTGATGTCACATCATTTGACGCAGATAATCTCAGGCCATGAATGTTTCCGTGAGTTCTTATACAAGTATAAGCACGTAACGGATCCAAACTGTCTTTACTGTGAGGATAAGGGCGAGAACGCTGAGCACGTGCTAATCGAATGCGGAGGATTTGCCAATTCGAGAAGACTTTTTGAGCAGCATATGGGAGAGTCAATCACTCCACATAGCATCATGCAATTTATGCTGAGCTCAAAAGACAACTGGGACATAGCGAATGAGATCATAACAAGTATGATGAAACGACTGAGACAAGACGAACGAAGAGCAGCCATGCTCAACACTACACAGCAAAACCACGACAACACATAATAATCGAGAGAGTACTACAGGCAACCGCTCAACCCCTGTCCTGCGAACAAATGCCTTAATTGGTGGTACCGCAGGGATACTTCAGGACCACAAGAGCAAGGGAGATTTTTTTACCCGGAAAAAACCCACGGTCGCCTGGAAAGTCAGGTTCCATGTGGATTTTTTAAAACGTTTCATCTTCCTACGAAAAACAAAACAAAAAAAAACACACACACATCCTACAGGAACGTCCAAACTCGAACATAAAGCAGATTTCAAAGGCCATGTCTTAGCGAATACAGAGTTTTCTATGCACAATCAAAAGTTTTATACGATCAAAACATTTATTGCGATCGTTTAATCTATGGAAATGAATGTTGGCATTGACTATCCAAGATTCTAAAATCATATGAACCATTTATGGTTCATGTAAAGTTGCTGAAAAGGAGTACAAAGAATGATTCCAAAATTTCCCAACCACAACCAGATAGTTTTCGTTAGACGGAAAAAACAGAGAATGCTTTCGAGATTACATCACTAAAGATCTTCATGGAATATGATTTGTCTTGATTATGATGATTTTAAGCTAGATTCCCAAGCACCTCAAAAACCTTTCAGATTGTCATAAAATAGCATGAACTTATCCAACTTGATAGCTCGCAGAATTTTCTCCAACCAAAGTAAATTAAGACAATCAATATGAGTAGTCAACAAGTTTACAACTATTAAAATTTCAAAAATCCTAATTTTAATTTAAAAAAAAACTTAAATCGAACAATTTCCTTTATATCCTTACAAAACACTCAGTTTTTCTTTCATAATTAAATCACAACCATAAAATGTAGGAAACGGAAATAAACAATCTAAATATTTAAATAAACATTTCTGAATTTATAAATGATATTAAAATATAAATCACAACAAAAATTGCGAAAATATCCTTTTTCTTTTATCATTTCCTGTAAACGAATTTCCTTTATATATGTTAAATTTAAATTTTAACCTCAATTTTCATATGAACCAAAACAAAACACGAAAATTTTCACTTTCACATGACATTTTTTTCTTTTCAACTACGATTATTTGAAAAATAAAAATAATATCCTGAAAAGGAAAAATCAATATATCAAACGAATATTTATTATAACAGAAATTCTCTTCACGTATCTTGAGAACTGTTTTTTCGATATTATTGTGTTGACAAGATTCATCAAAAAAAAGCTTATAAAAACTGTCATCGGGATCAGAGATCATATTTTCATAAAAAAAAACAACAATTCACCCCTCATTTCAAATCAATATTTTGTGAAATTCAAAAACAAACATAAATATATCACACACAAAAAATTAATAATCCGTCAATCAAATAACACAAAAAAAAACAAATAAAATTATTAATGTTTTTCAGTCCAAAACTTAATCCAATAAAAAAAAAGTCTACATTAAAATAAAATACATAAAAATTATAAAATAAAAATTACCTTAAAATATTATTTTATTTTAATAAAAATAATTTTGATTAATACAATTAAAAAATAAAAATAATCCATTTGTAAATTATAGCACAATTTCACAATATCCACTTTTCACAAAGCATAATATAATAAAATTAATAATTAATTTAAATAAAATTAATTAATAAAACTTTTTGTCACCCGCGAAATTATAAAAACATAAATTATCTTCATTAATTAAAAAAACAATAAAACGTCTATTGTCGTAATTATTAAATAAAATATTAATGTTTACAAATTTTTAAAAAAATATATGTATTAACCGAATATACTTCCACTCATACCATATTAAGTGTTTTCACACAACTAAATTTCTATCTGGAAAATCAAGATCAAAAAAACAAAAAACATGAATATAGAAAATTCATTGCAACATAGAATTGTTTTTTTTACATAAAAATACTCTCCCTCCATAAAGTTGATACAAAAACCATTTTTATGTTGCAGGGGAATTGAATGAATGATGAACGCAAGAGGAGAAGTTTCAGTTTGTTATTGTTTTTAATTTTTTGTTTGTTTAAGATTATTGTTACAAAACAGAATTGAATTTAAGAGTTGTGCGCTGTTGGAAAAGTAGGGGAGGTGAATATTATTCATCTATTTGTTCACATATTCATCAATAATATAGTTCATAATATACAGAAAAAAAATAATACGATGAGATTAAATTAAATTATTAATTTACAAAAACTATATTTAAATAGAATATAAAATAATTATTGGAAATTGATTGGTTAATTGCACCTCTAAATATAAATTTGCCAGTGAGATGGGGAAGATACACAACCCCAGAAGTTTTTTTTTATTAATTAGTTAGACTTTAATTAGTTAAATATGAAATATTCATTATTTATTTTATTTTATTTATTTATTAATATAATACAATACAGGTAAGGCAAGCCTTCTCAAAGTCTGTATTGAGTGATAAACATAATAAAAAGGAATAAAGGATAGGAGAATAATTTAGAAGAAATATAATAAATGCTTAATAAAATGCTTAGAATGAAATATAATAACTACTTAATACTAACATAAAATATTGAAATTCATGACAATAAAAAAAAAAACTTATATTATAACTTAAATTAATTCGACAAAGTAACTAAAACACTTTCTTTTAAATATGCCAAGAGTATTTGAGCATTTAGTATGATCAGGAAGATTATTATAGATTTTAATACCATGAACGAAAATAGAGCCTGAGAATTGTTTACAAGAGTATCTGCTACTAAGAGACTGAAATCTACGTGTTCGCATGGAAGAACCAAACTGTAATAAGGAAGATAAATAAGACGGATGCTGAACATGCAAAATTTTAAATAAAAAACAACACATACAAGTGATACGGTACTGTAAATATGAGAAGAAAGAGCCACCGAGTATATGGGAAGCATAATTTGAGACATGATCATATCGTTTAAGTTTATATACATAACGTGTACAATTGTTAAATGCGATTTGGAGCTATCTTTTAGAATCAAAGTCAGAATTGTAAAACAGAACATCACAATATGTAAAGAGTGGTACAATCAACGTTTTGATAAACAGCAAGCGTATGTTATATTTAAAGGAATAAAGTGTTGAAATTGACGCAAGCAATGTAAAGAAAAATTTACTTTACGACAAACTTGATTAGTGTGATCAGACCATGTAAGATTATTATTAAAAGTTACGCCAAGATTCTTCACAGTGTCAGTAAATTGAAGTTAGACACCATTTAAGAACAATGGAGGTAACACAATGTCAAGGCGACGTTTGTATATAAAAATACACTGTGTTTTAATAGCATTAAGTGAGAGTCCATTAAAACTACACCACCTAGAAACAGATACCATGTCACCTATAAAGGAAGGAGATGAGGTAAATGGAAGGAATGAAGATATGGGGATAACTATACCAATTGTTTTAAATAACGATGAACACTTTCTTTAAATTCCTGAGGGGCAAATTCATCGGAAAATACAGAGGAGGTCATTGAGTTCCACAATTTGGCCATCCTATTAAAATAGTCGTTCTGGAAGGAAATAGTTCTACCGTTGTAGGTATTTGGACAACAAACGGATGTGATAACTGAATATTTTGAATTTCTTTAGAGGAGAATTCGCTAAAGATGAAAAACGTGATCTACGCAGGCGAAAAAGTCGAAATTTGAACTTGACCATTTTTGATTTTCCTGAAACTTGGCATATAAGACATAAGTAGTATGGACAAAATAAAAATACGACTTATTTTAAAATTTTTTTAAAGTGCATAGTTTGAGCATAAGGGGCACCCCAACATGCATGAAAAATAAAAATTCTGCCAATCCGATGTAAGTTTGAAATTGAATTGCTCAAGAGCGGCTATACCGATTTCATCAAACTTTTTTTTGTTTGATAGATGATTAATTAGTCGTTTGAAAAAAAATTAATTACTTGTTTTTGTAATTAATTTTTAAATAAAAATATTAAAAAAACTTTTTTAAAGATGGCGCTAGGGTCAAAGATCAATTGGAATTTAATTAATTTTTTTTTCTAAAAATAGTTCTATACTTACTCTAAAATATATCAAATTTACAAAGAGGCTGAAATTCTTGTTTTTGAGATATTTAATTTTAAAGATTTTTAGTACGGCTGAAATTCGAATTTTTCTTCATTTTTTCAAACAACTTCCATTAACAAAAAATTTTAAAATCAATTAAATTTTAACTTTTTTTATTTTTTAAATATAGTTCTAACCTTCCTTTAAAATATATCAAATTTACAAAGAGGCGTTAATTCGTGTTCTTCAGATATTTAATTTTAAAGATTTTTAGTCCGATTAAAATTCTAATTGTTCATTATTTTCTCGAACTTTAGTGGTTAAAATTTTTTGATGAAAAAAATTGTTCGAAAAAATAATGAACAATTAAAGTTTTAGAAGGACTAAAAATCTTTAAAATTAAATATCTCAAGAACACGAATTAACTCCTCTTTGTAAATTTGATATATTTTAAAGGAAGGTTAGAACTATATTTAAAAAATAAAAAAAGTTAAAATTTAATTGATTTTAAAAATTTTTGTTAATGGGAGTTGTTTGAAAAAATGAAGAAAAATTCGAATTTCAGCCGTACTAAAAATCTTTAAAATTAAATATCTCAAGAACAAAAATTTCAGCCTCTTTGTAAATTTGATGTATTTTAGAGTAAGTATAGAACTATTTTCAGAAAAAAAATTAATTAAATTCCAATTGATCTTTGACCCTAGCGCCATCCTTAAAAAAGTTTTTTTAATATTTTTATTTAAAAATTAATTACAAAAAACATTAATTAATATTTTTTTTCAAACGACTAATTAATCATCTATCAAACAAAAAAAAGTTTGATGAAATCGGTATAGCCGTTCTTGAACAATTTAATTTCAAAGTTACATCGGATTGGCAGAATTTTCATTTTTCATGCATGTTGGGGTGCCCCCTATGCTCAAACTATGCACTTTAAAAAAATTTTAAAATAAGTCGTATTTTTTAATTTGTCCATACTACCTATATGCCAAGTTTCAGGAAAATCAAAAATGAACAAGTTTTCACAACTCTGTCTAGAACACGTTTTTCATCTAAAGTTATATTTATCAGCCACATTTCTTCTGTGCTGGAGTTATTCAAGCTGATCCGTTAGTTTGGTAATACCAATCAACCGTATTGCTTTTCTCTGTACAGAGTCTAGACATATTATTTTCTACTGACAAACACCTCCCAAAACATGACAGCAGTCATGAGTCCAAGTGGCATGTATATCCGCTAGAAATAGGTAAATTTCGGGATCAAACAGTTTTGTGTACAAAGAATTGGATGTGTCAGATTAGTTTAAATAAAAAATTTAAGTTTAACTTACAGATTAGCAAAATTTGATCGGGGTTGAAATACTTTTTACATCGACTCAAGAATTCTATTTTTTGCATTGCAGATTTAGCGAGGTTGAACTGTTTATTCCATATCAGGCTATTTTCAATATCCACTCCAAAAAGACTAACTGATTCAACCTCACGCAATTCCTCATGGTTTATCTTAATAGGGAAATTTGTATGTCGCTCTATTCGTGAAAGACGGCATAGTTTGGTTTTTTTTTAATTAAAGGAAACAAGATGACGATCACCCCATTCCATTATGCTATCCAGGTCTTTGTTGATAGAATCAATTAGCAGCTCTCTATCAGTGGTAGCTGCAGTATGAGACCGAATGCATGTGATGGATGCAATGTGCTGTCATCAGCAAAATTATGGATTACACTGTGAAAATAAGTAAATCATTAATGTATAGAAGAAACAAGGTTGGTGATAATGCAGAGCCTTAGGAAACCCCAGCATTGGTTGTGAAAATATTGGATGTGATACCATCTAAATTAACATGAAATTGGCGACCTGTAAGAAAACTATGAATCCATGAGACAGTAAAATGGTCTATGCCATAAGATTTTAATTTAGCTATGAGATTTTTATGCCACACTTTATCAAATGCTTCAGAAATATCAAGTGGAATGCTGAATACAGATCTACGAAAACCATACTGCTTATCATCAATAATTCGTGACATCTCAAATATTATATTAGATTGTAGTTTACATATCATTCAAATATTTTAGCCAAAACCGATAGAATTGAGATTGGTCTAATTGTTAGGGTCTATCTTACTGCCTTTAATTGTTATGAGTTACGCTAGCCAGCTTCCAAGAATCGGGAAATATTCCGGTTTAATAAGATAAATAGAAAATTTTTGTTAAAATTGGAGCTGGTTGTGTAGCAAAGATTTTAAGAATGAGGGGTGGAATACCATCGGGGCCAGCAGATTTGTTGATATTGAAAGACAGAAGCACTTTCCGTACAATATTGCAACGAAAAATAACTGGTTTCATTTGCGTTACAACTGGGGAAATGAGTGTAGGAGAATAGGGAGGTTCAACTTTGTTTGAGTTTTCTGCGAAGATATACGTCTCAAAAGATCCGCCTTCTCTTTCGAGTCGCTCACGGGATTGTCAGTCAGAACTGAGGTTGGAATAGAGGATCGAGTAAAATTGGCTCTCAGGTGGTTTTGCGTTTATTCCTTACTGCCTCATCAACATCCCGTGTGAACCAAGGCTCAGTTTAAGAGTAATTGATCAATTTGAAATAAACCACCGCATTCCGTCTTTTATGATTTCAGAAATTCTTATTTTCTATGTGCGAGGATCTTCCTCAACACAACAAATAGTTTTCCAATGTGTTTCATCATAAAAGTTTCTCAGTCCCTCCCAGCGTTTATAATTCCAAACGCGACGAGGATTTGCTTTGATTGATGTCGGTGATGTAAATTGCACTATTGCTAGTAAATGGTCCGATGATCCTAGGGGTTGTTCAACTTTCGTCTTCGTAGTATCTGATTCGTTTGTTAAAAATAGAGTCAGCAAATTATTGTTATGATGTGAATTATCGGGGATTCTAGTGGGACCCTATCATTTGCGTCAAACCGTGATAATCTTTATTATGAATATTAAAGTCTCCAAGAATGGCCAGTCCTGCTTTGGGGGTAGCCCGTGACAATTTTGTCTTGATTAACCGGTATTTGATCGAAAAATGGACATCCTTGAAGGAATTTGGGGATCTGTATAATCCTATTATAAACATAGTTTTATCAACAGCTGAGATCTTCAGTGCTAGAGAATTATGATGCTTAGAGTTCAACTCGTAAGCCTTAATTCTCATACATGAAAGTGAATTTCGAACAAATACACAGACACCATACTTGTTGTAAAAGGAATGTTCCAATTCGTAACTAGGCATCCGGTATTGGATCCGGTATTCGGTTAAAATGGGGACACATAAGACCCTAACCAAATTGAAGAGTACAGATAAAGTGTTAAATTCGAAATTCTTACTAACAACTAAAAAGAAATTTTACATTTACACCAGGCAATACAAAACAAATTTATGCTTTACAATAATAAATGTATTACATTAAAGCTATAAAAGGTAAAATTTGACCTGCCTACCGTCTGGTAATAGTAAATATAAAATAGCAAATAATTTTTTAATACAGAACAATCTCCCCAATTATATAATTGTACGCCTACAATCTTCACTTCACTTTCACTAACACTAACACACACTCAGTGTATTTTATCTTATTTTACCTTTACTCTGTCTGTATATAGACATACATGCAAAAATAAAAAAAATTACTTTTAATTTTCTATTTTTTTTTTTAATTTAACAAAAAACCTTCTCCTTCTGAATCCGGTTGATGAAAAATGAGTTGTAGTAAGCAAAGTAGTATGCATAGTCATCAAGTATGTACTGCAACACTAACCACATTCTCATAATTCTTCCTATCACAACGCCTATGACACCATGTAGGAAGCAATTACATTACTGCAATTTTTGTTACAGTTTCCAGTACTCAAACGATTTTCTTTTATCAAAAGGAAAAATAGTTGCTGGTGCTTGAACAATGCACAATTGCACTGTAGGCCAGTCTGACCGATTTTTTACTTCCGCAAATTTTTCTTTGTCCCGAGAGCTAGATAAGAGTGTTATTTGTTGTGGTAGCAATATAAGTTAAGAGATAATGGCATGTTTTTATAAAACTTGATGAAGCCGTAGGATTTGTTAGAGCTCTATAAGTTGCTTGGGTTTACGAAAAAATATCGATAGTTTTGTTTGACGTGCTTCAGTTTGTAATATCTAAGCTCTACCGTCGAATGAAGCACACTAATCTCCCTCCGATTCTGGAGTAAACACCTACTGGTAAATGCCGCTAAATACCTGTTAATGTCCGAGGTTTCAATCAGAAACTCTGCTTCTGGCCTACATACAAATTTTAAAAAAAATGCATAAACGTAACGTATGACGTGTAACGTGTAACGCGTGACGATTGACGTGGAACGTGTGACGTGTGACGTGTAACTGGTGACGTCAAACGTATGACTGGTGGGTGGCTGGTGACTGGTAACTGATGACTGGTGACTGGTGACTGGTGACTGGTGACTGGTGACTGGTGACTGGTGACTGGTGACTGGTGACTGGTGACTGGTGACTGGTGACTGGTGACTGGTGACTGGTGACTGGTGACTGGTGACTGGTGACTGGTGACTGGTGACTGGTGACTGGTGACTGGTGACTGGTGACTGGTGACTGGTGACTGGTGACTGGTGACTGGTGACTGGTGACTGGTGACTGGTGACTGGTGACTGGTGACTGGTGACTGGTGACTGGTGACTGGTGACTGGTGACTGGTGACTGGTGAATGGTGACTGGTGACTGGTGACTGGTGACTGGTGACTGGTGACTGGTGACTGGTGACTGGTGACTGGTGACTGGTGACTGGTGACTGGTGACTGGTGACTGGTGACTGGTGACTGGTGACTGGTGACTGGTGACTGGTGACTGGTGACTGGTGACTGGTGGGTGACTGGTGACTGGTGACTGGTGACTGGTGACTGGTGACTGGTGACTGGTGACTGGTGACTGGTGACTGGTGACTGGTGACTGGTGACTGGTGACTGGTGACTGGTGACTGGTGACTGGTGACTGGTGACTGGTGACTGGTGACTGGTGACTGGTGACTGGTGACTGGTGACTGGTGACTGGTGACTGGTGACTGGTGACTGGTGACTGGTGACTGGTGACTGGTGACTGGTGACTGGTGACTGGTGACTGGTGACTGGTGACTGGTGACTGGTGACTGGTGACTGGTGACTGGTGACTGGTGACTGGTGACTGGTGACTGGTGACTGGTGACTGGTGACTGGTGACTGGTGACTGGTGACTGGTGACTGGTGACTGGTGACTGGTGACTGGTGACTGGTGACTGGTGACTGGTGACTGGTGACTGGTGACTGGTGACTGGTGGGTGACTGGTGACTGGTGACTGGTGACTGGTGACTGGTGACTGGTGACTGGTGACTGGTGACTGGTGACTGGTGACTGGTGACTGGTGACTGGTGACTGGTGACTGGTGACTGGTGACTGGTGACTGGTGACTGGTAACTGGTGACTGGTGACTGGTGACTGGTGACTGGTGACTGGTGACTGGTGACTGGTGACTGGTGACTGGTGACTGGTGACTGGTGACTGGTGACTGGTGACTGGTGACTGGTGACTGGTGACTGGTGACTGGTGACTGGTGACTGGTGACTGGTGACTGGTGACTGGTGACTGGTGACTGGTGACTGGTGACTGGTGACTGGTGACTGGTGACTGGTGACTGGTGACTGGTGACTGGTGACTGGTGACTGGTGACTGGTGACTGGTGACTGGTGACTGGTGACTGGTGACTGGTGACTGGTGACTGGTGACTGGTGACTGGTGACTGGTGACTGGTGACTGGTGACTGGTGACTGGTGACTGGTGACTGGTGACTGGTGACTGGTGACTGGTGACTGGTGACTGGTGACTGGTGACTGGTGACTGGTGACTGGTGACTGGTGACTGGTGACTGGTGACTGGTGACTGGTGACTGGTGACTGGTGACTGGTGACTGGTGACTGGTGACTGGTGACTGGTGACTGGTGACTGGTGACTGGTGACTGGTGACTGGTGACTGGTGACTGGTGACTGGTGACTGGTGACTGGTGACTGGTGACTGGTGACTGGTGACTGGTGACTGGTGACTGGTGACTGGTGACTGGTGACTGGTGACTGGTGACTGGTGACTGGTGACTGGTGACTGGTGACTGGTGACTGGTGACTGGTGACTGGTGACTGGTGACTGGTGACTGGTGACTGGTGACTGGTGACTGGTGACTGGTGACTGGTGACTGGTGACTGGTGACTGGTGACTGGTGACTGGTGACTGGTGACTGGTGACTGGTAACTGGTGACTGGTGACTTGTGACTTGTGACTTGTGACTTGTGACTTGTGACTTGTGACTTGTGACTTGTGACTTGTGATTTGTGACTTGTGACTTGTGACTTGTGACTTGTGACTTGTGACTTGTGACTTGTGACTTGTGACTTGTGACTTGTGACTTGTTACTTGTGACTTGTGACTTGTGACTTGTGACTTGTGACTTGTTACTTGTGACTTGTGACTTGTGACTTGTGACTTGTGACTTGTGACTTGTGACTTGTGACTTGTGACTTGTGACTTGTGACTTGTGACTTGTGACTTGTGACTTGTGACTTGTGACTTGTGACTTGTGACTTGTGACTTGTGACTTGTGACTTGTGACTTGTGACTTGTGACTTGTGACTGGTGACTGGTGACTAGTGACTGAGGACTGGTGACTGGTCTGGCAATACAAAGACTTTGCAACATAACTTTTTGTCAATTATTTTATATATTGTGTTCTTTTATATTCACGGAACCTTTCGCGAGCGAATTTCCTCTTCTTAATTATAAAGGATGTAACCTTTCGGTTTTCATGCAAGGCTTTAATACATGATCGTCTAAAACAATTACTTTATTATGAAAATTACATAACATAAAAGAATGACTGGATTATTACACTGAATCGAGTTGGGTACATAACACATCAAAAAAACACTTTAATATGCAATTTACATACTAAATCAAACCCAAACAAAAAAATTTCATATTTATGTAAAATTAATTTCGAATTATAATTTAGTTATTTATTATCTCAGTTAACCCCACATAACGTTAACACCATCCGTTTATATGAAAACAACTTAAAATTTTGTTCACTAGAACATATTTTCCTTGTACATAATATTTTCTTTTTCAAACTTTCATAATTTTGTTGTTTTCCTTTTTTATTTTCAAATTGTAATTTTATATTTTTATGACGAAAGATAAAAGCTGGAAAATGTCAATAATAAAATAAAATATAAAGTTTTATGGCGGAAATTTTTTTTTTAGTTCAATGTTCCAATTGTAGTATTTCATCGAAAAAAAAAAATTTTTTTGAAACATCGCCAAAAAATTTTTTTTTTTCTTTAAAGAAAATTTGCTAAAAAAATATTTAATTTTGGGTTTTCGTGATGTTTGGGTTCATAAATAATGGAAAAATTATAAATCCGTTTTATTTTTGTATGTGATGGCGACTTTGTCCTTAGAAGTGTTGAAAATATTATGTTGTAAATTATATTTTTTTTGTAAGAAATATTTTCGCCTTTAAGTTTATTTGATAATGGGAAAATATGAATAATTGATGGAAAAAGAAAATTAAAAGTTTGGGATTTGATTTTTGTTATGGTTGTCGGAAGTGTTCTCGATCAATAAAACATAAGTTTCTAATATTGTCTGGGGGTCAATTTTAATATAAAAAACACATAAAATGTCTTATGTGTTATTTCGTTTACAGACTCTTTGTATGTCGTTCAAATGATTTAAGTTATTATTAATTAAATTTCCCCCAAAAAAATATTACTTTTTAGCTCGTTCAAACACAGATTCGTAAAAATCCTTTACACTCATTCCAACTGTATTAGTACATATATAATTATAATTGTAAATTCGTTAATGGAATTTTGCCATAATTCTTTCCCGAAGTCTAAATAAATGCAATTAACAATAAATATTTCAAAAAAAGTTTTTGATTTTAAATAATAAAATTAGCATTAATTATTAATTTATTATAATAAATATTCTGTTAATTACCATATTTTTATAATAAATTACAATGTATTTAAACTATACTGCAGCGTGTTTAAATGATGGTAGTATATTTAACGAAAAATAAACAATAAAATTAAATAAAATATATTTAAAGGGCAAAATTAAAAAATTAATCGTCATATCACCTGTATTATATTGGTCGTCTCCCTTAATTTATTAAACCATGACCATATGATTACTAGAGGAAGTTTTTACGACTTGTTAATTTTTAACGAAGAATATGTTATTAAAGAATAAATTTCATTCTATTATATTAGTGAATTTTAAATAATAGAGATAGTCAGATTTACATTCTGTAAATTTAATCTCAAAAAGTTCAAAAACCTATAAATTGGTCTGATGATGAATTGAATGATGTGCCGTAGACAAATAGTGTCGGATGATAAATCAGGTCAAAAATGTCGGTCAAGTGCAAAACTTAAAGTCAAGTTCAAGTTTTTGGTTTGACGTTTAAGACCTAATTTCATGGTATCCAGCTATTTAATTGTCAATTAGGTAGTTTATTTCGAGATCTGCTGCAATTTAAAATGACAAAATTGTCAATCAATTTTGCCAACATAGTCCGTTGATCTATATTTACATTTGATTTATTTTATTCAGATTTCATAGTCAATAAGAAATTAGATTTTCTTGTAGTAAAACGTATTGTGTTATTGTTTTGTTATAATGGTTTAATTCATTCATAAACAAATAAAGATATTTGAATCATATTGGAATGTATGTTTATTGTTTCAGTAAGTGGATGGATGGAGATTCTCTATACAATGAACTTAAATCAATTAACCCACCTAAACCATCATCCTCCTCACTCCTTTCTGTAGCAGACAAACTTTAATGCTAAAATTGAAGAAAATAACGTCGGTTAGACTAACCACCAGGCTCGTCCGAGTCGCTGATTGTGTCATTTATTAACTATATTGATTAATAAAAATTGAAGAAACTAAATTGGAAAAAAAATTATTGCACATAACTTATTGATAGAAAGAAAAAATCTAATTCATGAGAGGTCGGATCAATCATCAATGGTTAATATCAAATTTCATAATATGGTTTACCATAATGATTGCCTGCAAAAACTAAACTCTGCTGGCCTTTGGATTGAATCGTTGCCTAACTTACCCGAGAATTTCAATTTAAAAGTTATGCTCGCCATGTCTTTTAATGCTAAATTTATAGTTCTTGATAATTTTAATGGCAACAATAACGAACAGCTCACAAACAGCACTAGACCTGAAAAGTAAGGTAAACATGCTGAGTTTTTTGTCGTTTATCATAATTTCACACGATTGGGACAATTTTTCTGGACAATTTTTTTGGACAAATGATTTTAATTCGGTACAATTTATAATATCAGAACTTTTCACTTTCACCCGTCCTGACAGTTATAGTAGTGTAATCTTTATTTCCGATGATGAAGAACACTCGATGAGTTTGTCAGCAACACTTCAACAATGGTGATGTAACATCTCACAATTTAATACGCCTAACAAGGTATTGACGAAGTAATGTATTCCGCCTAATATAGCGTATGGCGTACGACTAATATGGTACTGACGGGATAAATAATACGCCTAACAAAGCAACGATGAACTGATATAATAAATAATACGCCTTACAAGGCACTGACGATATTATTAATATGCCTAACAAGGCACTTGCGGTATAATTAATACGCCGAACAAGGCACTGATGTCTAATGTATGCATGCACCGCCACACACGATGAACCCAAACTGGGATAACTAATACATTATATGAATTTACCAAATTCAAATTATATTGAGATATTGAAAAATTTAAAGAAAATTATATTTACCAAAATTATTGATTAATACCAATAATCTAACTTAATGAATTTTAATTTTAATATTATTATTTTTATTTTTAGGATCACCATTCAGGCGTGAACAACACACTTAGGTATGCAAATTTCTACACAATTTCAACCTAATCCTCGTTTTATTGAACTTCAGGAGCTTTGCAGAGGACGGGCGAGTGTAAACATCTCCAATATCCGCGCTATAAATCAAGCAGTTGACCAGTTCGACGGTCTGTTTGTTCGAGGTTTTGAGAGTTCGTGTGAGGAAACGTGGTGCAAAACGAGAACACGTGGTTCACCCTTGTTGCTTTGGTGGAACAAAAACGTTGACAAGCTAGGACAAAGATTCAAAAATCTTTTGAACAGAGTCCCGGAAAACTTGTGATAAAGCTGATTAGGCTTTGTACAGTGAAGCAAGGAAACTTTTCAAAAGGCTTATTCGTAAATCAATATCTTACGAAAAATACCGTGATTTGATTGAGACCATAACAGACGGTGCTGTACTAATGATACCTTCGGAAAAAGGATCCTTTAGCGTGACTAAATATTCAAGGATTATCAAAAGATGCTCACATTTTTTCTAAGAAAGAGACCTCCTATACAGGCACACCTTCAACACCATTTTTCTGAATCCTGACTGCCTATTTGGTGAAAGAGCCTCAGGAGTCAACCGCAGAGAACAGAGGATCATGACAAAAAAAGTTGTATCGTCCAAGGTCAAACATTTTTAAATATTTTTTTAATTTATGATTTTTTTTAAATGTATTTTTTTAAAATCTTTTCAAATATTATTGTATTTTTTGAAATTTTGAAATATTTTAGAATTTTTGTAATTTGTATATTTTTGAAGTTTGTTTTGAATATTTTTTATATAGTTTTGTAATGTTTGTATTTTTGTAAAACATTTCTGTAATTTTTCGATTTCTATCTTTTTTGCATTTTCTTGTAGTTTTGTAATTTGGTAATTTAGTAATTTGTAATTTTTCATGTCATTGTTAAATTTAAAATTTTTTTTTTTGTATGCGTAAGTTTTGAATATTTTTTGAAAATCGTAAATTTTAAAAATTTTTGTAAATTTTTTAAAATTTTTATTTGTTTTTGAACATTTTTGAATCTTTTTTTAATTCAGAATCAGGTTGATTGTCAAATTCCAGTTATTGCGTCCAATTGCCAAGTGTAAAAATCCAGCTCAGTTTTTTGTTTTTTTTTTTTGGAATTTTGTTTTCGAAATTAGTTTTGTCATTGGTTTGTTTTTTGAAGTTCGTATTTTTATTTTTTGTTTTCAAAAATGCTTCTTCTTTTTTTGGAAAAATTTATTTTTCCTCTTTTCAGTTTGGATTTTTTTATAAAATTTGGAATTTTTGAATTATTTTATTTGGTAATTGCGCTTTCTGATTTTAAAAACTATTTAGTTTTCCTCTCAAATTTTCACATTTTATGTTGTCTATGTTCTCCTTTTTCTTCTGTACGCAAGTTATACGTAATTTGGCACCACTTTGGGTGCTAGTCTCAAAGTTGGCAAAAAGCAGTGCCATGTGTAATGTTATTAGATAATGGACGGCCTAAGCAATGGTGATTATTGCTTCGTGAGGCCATGTATTTTATAAGATGAGTCACTAGAGATATACAGTCGATTAATACCGGTCCAACCTGTCAACCCCTATTTTGAGTCGACAAACTGGACTGTGTATCCAAGGTTTCCACTCCTCAGATCTATAAGAGCTACCAAAACGGTGTCAACTCGTTCAATAGCTACTGTCCAACGTCTTCGAGTGGAAGACGCTGCCACTTCCAATCTGACAGCGATGACCATTGTTTCATCTTTCTATAAGTCCAAGACTCAGTGTTCTAAACGAAAATCTTCTTAACTGTCACATGCCTAAATCAAGCTACCAACCTTCATTGATAAAACCGACCCAAGCAATGTTAAAGTCCAATCCTTTTCCAGGAGATGAGAAACCACAAGTTGTCCGACCTACCCTTCATAGAATTTATTAAAAAATGGCGCCTAACGTGGAGCTTTAGAGCGATATTGTTTGGGTTTTAGGGTTTCGACCCAAACAAGGTTGTTCAGGAGACGACATTTTTTTATTAATTTTGTTTTGAAAAAGTTTTTTTATAAATGCAAAATTTTGTGTCTTTGACTAATGCAAGAATGAGTATTAGTCCTTCAGACTAATTTTTATGGAGACTTACGATCTCGCGAACGCCGAATAGGGGTAAGGTTTTTGTTGCGTTGAGGAGGTCGGGGGTGATGGGACAACAAGTCATAGATCTAGTTGGTTATTGGTTTCTGGCAGTACCATCTCCCCTGTGATGTTTCGTCAGGCACTGGGCCCTCGTAGGAGTGAAAACCTTACATAGCTGAGCTAAGTAAAAAAATATTTCCATGGTCCTCTGTTCAATTTGGTTAAAGTATAGTCTGTTAGGTTGCTGTTGGTTGTAAGGTGCGGGGGTGATAATAAAGATGCTATCATC
Source organism: Diogma glabrata (assembly GCA_963693315.1). Classification (NCBI taxonomy): domain Eukaryota; kingdom Metazoa; phylum Arthropoda; class Insecta; order Diptera; family Cylindrotomidae; genus Diogma; species Diogma glabrata. The sequence goes on from OY856187.1 coordinate 139,119,274, forward strand.
TACCCTAGGATTTGCAAATTTACCGACATTTTTAGTTACCGGTAATGCGGTAAAAAAAACTTTATAAAACGGTTAACCGGTAGTTTACCGACAATGTACCGAAATCATAAACTTTGGTCTAATTATATAAATTTATTAGTTAAGCAAACCTTTTATAACTTTCATTGGCGTGTAGTTATAAATAATAACACAATTGAGGAAGAAAATTGCGAAAAACTATTAGAATATTAAGTAGGAATAATTCAGCGTATCTTTTGATGGGTTTCTTTCTTGGATTTGTTCATGTCTTAAAATATTTTTGGTTAGGTCTAGACTCTAGTTTATGCCATTTTATTAAAAATTAATGATTTTTCTCCAGAATATTATAATTATTAATTTTTTCCATTAAATAAGCATAAATATACGTTTGTTTATTTTCTACCGAAACCTGTGAAAAATTTGAAATTTACCGGTTTTTTGATAATGTGTTTTTGGGTGAGATACCGGTTAACCAATATTGCAAAACCTAATCTATCCTTCGTACCACGGTCGTCCAAGGCTTCTCCAAGCTTAACAACTGTTTCTCAAAAATATTTTAAAGTTAAATACTCAAAGTTCTTTCCAAAATTTCGTTGCCAGAAATTATCAAAATTAATTCAAACAAAAATTAAGGAACTCTGTCTTTGGCTATCAGCTCCTTTAAGCAATACAAATGTTCAAACCCTGACTGAATTAGGTCAAAAATAACATAATAGGAGATTGGACATAATAGGAGATAGACTCTTAAGGATCTTCGTGGAATGTTTTCACATACATCTATTTGTTCATCACACATACTAATTGAAAAATCGTTGAAGAAATTGGTCTTTGATCTGGAAACAATCAATAGCTGTGTTTTGGTGGAATTAAAATTGACCAAATTTTTGTCACAACAATCGGCGACTTTTTCTGGGTCCTCGTTTACATTTATGGCAGCGTTGCTCTGGGTGGGATTTTTTAGTTCATGCATTTTACCCTTTAAAAATAGAGCGACGAATAATTTGTGCAGTGTACTATCATCTGCAAAACAATTTATCGGAATACTGGGGATTTTCAACAGTTCGTCGATGTAAATTAAAAATAATGTGGGAGATAAAACTGAGCCTTGAGGTACACCAGCGTTAGTTAATTTAGACTCACAATAAAAACTATCTATAGATTCTGATATGTATCGGTTAGACAGAAAATTTTGAATCAACTTCATGACTGCGGGATGAAAACCGTACGCGACGAGCTTGTTGATCAAATTGGCATGCCAGATTCGATCAAATGCTTTTGAGATGTCTAGTGCGATAATGTACGTTTCACTAACTTTATCAAGTATGTTATTCCACGGATGTGCTACATAGCTCAATAGATCGGTTGTTGATCTTTTGTTTCTAAGCCCGTATTGGCTTTCAGATATTAAAAGGTTACATTGTCAATTTCCAGCACAAAGGAAAGATACCAGATTTATAGGATTTATAGAAAATTTTAGTTAGAGTGGGAGTAAGTTCTTTTGAAAATGTTTTTAGAATAACAGAGGGAATGTTGTCCAGACCAGAGACTTTGTTGTTGTTTAACCCTTATAAAAGGTTTTCGACGATGTTGGGTTTGAAATAAAGTTCTCTCACATTAACTCCCGAAGACTGGATTTGTGGTATTTCATTAAGAGTTTTCAAAACGGTCGAATTTGAGGAAAACCGTTTTGCGAACAATGCAGAGTCAGTAACGATTAAGTCACCATTAATGATAGGGGGATAGAAGATTTAGTACCATAATTTCAAGAATAAATGGCACTGTAAAAACTTTTGTCAGGAAAGGACATACTCGAAAGTTTTGCCGCTTTCGCTCTGTCAATCTCTGCTTGTCGTTTTCGATTATCTGGTTTGATATTCTTCTGTTGGCTTTTAAATGTTGAGATCGGTTAATAGGATTTTTGTTATGCATCTAAATATTAACTAATCTACGTTTGTTTCTAAGAGCTTGATTTGACCGCCTTCGAATATTTTTGCTGGGGTTTCATTAACAAAAAGGGAACGAATTTATTAAAACCGAATTGGATGGTTTCAGTAAAGTTTTGAGCAGATACATTTACATTGTCAGTACAAAAACAACGACGATCAAAAGGGAAACCTTGAAAAAAACTTCGGAGACCATTTGTGTCCATTTTATGAGAAGTGAAATATTTTACGTGGTGTGGGAACTTAGAGTTTTAGTAAATCAGTAAATTGATAACTGATGTGGTTAGATAAAAGTCAGAATTTCCAATACTACCCTTATTGACATCGACAGAATAGACGAAAATTTTTATTACTGCTATTACGAGGAGTGAAAGCTGGGCTTTTTAGAATTTGGGTAAGGTCGTGCCCTTCATTGTTGTCGTCCTCGGTCGTCTTGGAAAATTCTAAACCTGGTTTGTTGTGGTCGTTGAAGTCACCGGTAACGATAACCTCACAATTAGAAAATTGTGCTCTAATTTCGTCCACAAAATTAGTCAGAAGATTAAAAAAATTGGGATTGTGTTTGTTTGGGAACCAGAATATAGCTATTGTGAAAAAAGAAATTTCAGGTAGAAAAACCTTTAATACTACTGTGTTGTAATCGCATCACCATGTGGTTCAAAATATGTAAATCGTTTATATGCAACACTCTCATGAATGTTCGCACATACAAATTAATCAAGCTTAAAAGCTGATTCAATCCTACATTTGGGATTTAGTGTTACGTCAGAAGGATGGAGTTCTGAAACTTTTGTTTCTGTAAGAAAGAGTATATGCGGTTTGTCATGCTCGAGATGATGTTGCACTGCGCCACAGTTGGCATTCAATTCACAAATATTTGAGTTTGGATTTTAAATTTTTTATCAAATAGAATAATCATTTGATCAAAATGTTATTTATTTTAAAAAAGGGGGGAACTAAAGAATATAACAAAATAAATATAACAAAATATGACAAGAGCCAATATTTCATGATAGGATGTAAGAAATCCCAAGTCGAACTTTAACTACGATTTAAGTAGTAGACATTCCCAAATGAACCTATTTTAGTTCTATTCTTCCTTAAATAAGATCTTTTTATTCTCGCTAAACTTATTAACTCCTACGGCATTTAAAAACATACTATTTAACATCTAATTAGAATCTCAAAAAACTATATTCAGACTATTGATTCTCAAAATACTACTTAACACCTAAATAAGCCTGATTTTTCAACACTTTACTAAGTATTTATCATATCTTATGAACTTAAAAAGTCCTCTCAATTCTATCAACGTACAAAATTAACATCTCATTTGAATCTTCAAAAACTATTCACGATTCCGTTCGATCCGCATCAAACCCGACAAACATTTTCATACATGAAGATAGCGGTCGTATATTTAAGTTCTAAATTGAAAATGTATGAGTGTGATTGTATTTATAAGGGATACGTCCATTTTTTCGCCATTTTTTAATGATACAATTTAAAAGAAAATCAGGAATCAAAAAATTTAAATATTTGAATTATCTGTAGAAAATTTTACTAATTTTCCGTCATTTTCTCAATATTATGAAAAATTAAATTTAAATATCGATAAATCGACATAAAACAAGACAAATAAGACATATTAAAAATATAATAATTTTTTTTAATCACTAAAATTAATTAATTAAAGGGGCACGTTTGTTTAACGAGATTGTTTTTTATTACCTTCACTAAAAAAATTCATTCGCACATAATTTTATATGCAAATAATAAATTAAAATTATTCAATTTAAAAATAAACGCATGTAAATTATTTCCTAAAACGTTAAATAAAACCAGCTATGCTAGAATATATAAAAATACTTTTTATTTTTCTATTGTTATTCTTTTGTTAATTATTATTATCATTAAATAAATTTCGTTTCTCTTCGTTTTTTATTATTACAGAAAGACTGAAAGAAAACTTATTTTTAATGCCTATTTAACAACTCAAATGGGCTTTTTTCCGGTAACTCGCTTTTGGAAGAGTTATGTAGATATTATTTTTGTATCGAAAATAAACGATATTTAAATATTCTAAGTTCTAAATTTTGACTCGGGATAATGAAATAGGTGAAAACCAAATTTTTAAAAGTTTAAAAGGTTACTTCAATATTTTTCCATGTTGTTCCCTCGAGTTAAGACGCAATAAATGTCAACAACAGGCTATGCCTGTTACAAGTCTTTGTACAACTGGGAGGGACAGGTGCCCAGAGGTTTTGGTACTTTTCATGGTTTGGCCCTACCTGAGTCCTCTCTAGTGTGTACCCACAAGGGGGTGCTTTTAAGGGAGCATCTTTCCACGAGCACCCTCGCACGGTAGCCAGAGGTTTGGTACTTTTCATGGTTTGACCCTACCTGAGTCTTCTCTATTGTGTACCTACCAGGGGGTGCTAATAAGGGAGCACCTTCCCACGACCCGGGTAGCTAAGCCAAGGTTCCCGTTCCCACTAGACATGACAACAGGTTTACGGTTTGCAATAGCAGGCTGAAGCGCACAGACCAGTGACTCCTGAGGTGGTTTATACTTAATTTGAGACAGACATGGAAGTCTTGCCATTAGGATTTCGTTTTAATCTTTGCAATTACAAATCTCATCTTCTATTGTTTTACCTCTCTTCTATTGTTTTACCTATATCTTTATTTCAACCAATAATATTTTGAATTGAGTCGTCAAGCAGCATTATTAACCGTAAAATATAGAAAAGTGAGAAAATTTAATTTTTTCCTAGTATATCTTAAAATTACTGTGGTCGTGTAATTAAATACTATACACCATTAACCCGCGTACATCAATCGACCACTGCACAGTAATCACCTAATTCGTTAATTAACGTAACTTATAAAACAAACAAAAAATGTATAATCGCTAATTAACGTTTTTTATTGATTCTAATTTTACAGTCAATTATAAACACATTTCCCTTTAGTTATCATTATACATCGGCCATCTATTATTTAACTAACTCAATATAATAGTTTATTTTTTGTCAATTTCCTGTAGACGAATTTAAAATTTGTTATTTTATTTTTTGATTTAAATAACTTTAAAAAAAATTTTTGGTATACATGTCATACATATGAGTATGACATTATAATTGAAATAAATTAATATTCATTTCGTGTTATTAATTTTCACAATTTTAATTTATGTTATCCTCGTCGAATTTGGTACACGTTCATTATGAATTTCTCCTTTTTTGCAAGTAGATTTTTATCTTACACCTAAGTGAAGTATTCTTGTTATGGTGTGTTAAAAATTGTGGGATATGTGTTAAACATAAATTATATGTTTCTATGCTACTGATAGAAAATAAATTTATAATTTATATAATAAATTTGAATGTAGAAAACAATAATTTAATGGAAGTGTTTTTGATAATTTATTTTGTTTGTTTTTTTTTAAAGATCGACTGAGTCAGAAATGTCGATACTAGAGGAGACAAGACGCTTTTCTGAAAGTTGGGGATATAAGAGGCTGCTACGATTCTCTTTATAAGATTATTTCATTATTTCAAACAACAAAAGAAGTTTAATTTACAACACTTTGAAAGACCAGTGTACTTGGTCTGATTTGTTAATCATCTGCAGCTCAGATCAATATGCTAAATAGGATGTTGGTTATTTCTTCTTAAGTTTTTCAGTGTCTTTCTTTTCAGTGTTGGATCAGATTTTGCGCTTTCACGGCAAAGCTCCGGAAAAAATAAAAGTCATTTGTCTAACTGTTTATTTTATTTTACTAGTTTTTGAATGTTAGCACGTCGGATTTGTATGTTTTATTTAGACTACGTCTAATGAGTTCAAAGTGTTTTAGTGTTGTAATTAAAAGATTTTGTATAAATCGTTATATTATAACACCCTTATAATTCTAAAGGTTTTTTTTAGTTTTTAAATATTTAATTTTATGTAACCTATTGTTTTATTTTTCTCTGTAAAATGACTTTTCTCATTAAAGCTTGACTGATAAGAAACGATTTCGAAGAATATACTTTATAGTCAGGAAAATTATGATGGTCGATTTCATCGAATGCTGATATCTATATTCGATACTAAAGTTTGTTTAAAATTTGCTAATTAACTGTCGAAGCTCGATATCTACCATCGAAGTACATAATTGAAAATATGTATGTGGTGTTGGTTCGTTTTTCAATAGAGTCGAACTTTCGAATATTTCTCTCCTAGCATTTTGCACTAATAAGAAAGAAAACTAAAGTTTCTTCATCGAAAGTTCATACGAAATCACAGTATGCGTTTTATTCAAGAGTGTAACATGCGCATTAGTTTGAGGTGTATTTTTATTTGTTTGCAACCATAATTGTGTGCTTTATTATATTTACCAGAATTAAATAAACAGCAGTTAAATACAGTCTGTTGCGCAATGATTCTTGACTTAATCGCAATACCATAAACATTTTATTGGATTGTATTGAACTCTAAAATAATTTTTTTTATTGTATTTAATAAATATTTTGATTGTATTTTGCAATCAAATTTACAGCATTTTCGCTCTTATTTAATATTACTTAAAAAACACTAAATTCAAAATAATGCGTATGTTCCTCCCCCAAATAATAAAAAACAACGCCATAATAAGATTTCATTTCATTTATCCATTTATCGATATTTCCTCGCTCGTGATTGATAAATTTTTGCTCGGAAATAAAACACAATTTTTTATAAAATACAAATGTTATCAATGTTTTTTTGGTGGGGTGGGTGGGTGAGTTTTCTGCATAGGATCTTGATGAAACTTTGGCAAATGATACACGTTCACTTGAAAATGGAAGATCTGGATTCATTTCAAATTTGGACAAAATGGCGGGGGGTCTCCCGAACACCTCTAAGTTTAAATCTTGAATAACTTCTGATTCCGGGCTATGATATTACTGAAACTTAGTATATAAGGTTTTAGTACTGTTTCCAAAATTTCTGCATAACAACTTCCGGTTTGTCACTTCCGGTTAAAAAGTTTTTTTTTCAGGTGTTTATCCCTACTGTAGCCTACAATTACCGATCGATTTTCATGAAACGTTGCTAAAAGCTTTTAAATAACATGAGAAAGATTTTATCAGCTTTTGGAGCACGTTGGATAAAGGGTTGGGGGGTCCACCATACAACAGGTGGTTTTTTCCACAAAGTTTTTATGTTTGTCGGGAGCATAAAACATTCATTCGTGAATGAATTTTGATGACACTTTGGAAAAAGATGCAAACATGTATGACAAAGAACTGATTAGTTTTTGAGCGATAGTGAACAAAGTGGTGGAGGGTCCCTGGAGCACCTGTTTTCTTGAAAGCTCTATAACATCTGTACCTGTTAAGCGAATTGGATGAAACTTGGTACATGAGTATGTAGTACGGTTTACAATAGTTCTGCATCCCAACTTCCAGTTTTTCACTTCCGGTAAAAAAATTTTTTGTACTTTTTTGAAGTTTTTTGCAGTGTCTTTATGCACACTACAGCCTACAATAATGAAGTGATTATGATGAAACTTATGGAATAGGGTTCCAATTAGTGTGAGAAAATAATTACCATCTTTTGTGACACATTGATCAAAGTGGTGGGGGGTCTACCATACAAATGCTGACTTTTCACACTTTGTTTTTTAAGTTTGTTGGGACCATACAGACTTCATTCATTAATTTATTTTAATGACACTTTGGTAAAAAATGGAGACTTAAGTAACAAAGAACTGATTAGTTTTTGGATAATATTGGAATAAGTGGTGGGGGTCCTCCCGAACACCTGTTTAATGTGTCACACTTTTTTCAATGTGTGTTGGGAGCACACAGCATTCGTTCGTGAACGAATTTTGATGACACTTTGGAAAAAGATGCAAACATGTATGGCAAAGAACTGATTAGTTTTTGAGCGATAGTGAACAAAGTGGTGGGGGTCCCTAGAGCACCTGTTTTCTTGAAAGCTCTATAACATCTGTACCTGATAAGCGAATTGGATGAAACTTGGTACATGAGTATGTTATACGGTTTACAACAGTTTTGCATCCCAACTTCCGGTTTTTCACTTCCGGGAAAAAAATGTTTTTGTACTTTTTTGAAGTTTTTTCAGTGTCTTTATGCACACTACAGCCTACAATAATTAAGTGATTATGATGAAACTTATGGAATAGGGTTCCAATTAGTGTGAAAAGATAATTATCATGTTTTGGGACACATTAATCAAAGTGGTGGGGGGTCTACCATACAAATGCTGACTTTTCACACTTTGGTTTTTAAGTTTGTTGGGAGCATACAGACTTCATTCATTAATCAATTCTAATGACACTTTGGAAAAAGATGGAGACTTAAGGAATAAAGAACTGATTAGTTTTTGGATAATATTGGAATAAGTGGTGGGGGTCCTCCCGAACACCTGTTTAATGTGTCACGCTTTTTTCAATGTTTGTTGGGAGCACACAGCATTCGTTCTTGAACGAATTTTGATGACACTTTGGAAAAAGATGCAAACATGTATGGCAAAGAACTGATTAGTTTTTGAGCGATAGTGAACAAAGTGGTGGGGGGTCCCTGGAGCACCTGTTTTCTTGAAAGCTCTATAACATCTGTACCCGATAAGCGAATTGGATGAAACTTGGTACAAGAGTATGTTATACGGTTTACAATAGTTCTGCATCCCAACTTCCGGTTTTTCACTTCCGGTAAAAAAAATTTTTTTGTACTTTTTTGAAGTTGTTTCAGTGTCTTTATGGGGTCCTCCCAAGCACCTGTTTAATGTGTCACACTTTTTTCAATGTTTGTTGGGAGCACACAGCATTCGCTCGTGAACGAATTTTGATGACACTTTGGAAAAAGATGCAAACATGTATGGCAAAGAACTGATTAGTTTTTGAGCGATAGTGAACAAAGTGGTGGGGGGTGTCCCAAACACCTGTATTTTTTTAAAGCTCAATAACATCTGTACCTGATAAGCGAATTGGATGAAACTTGGTACATGAGCATTTAGTACAGTTTACAACAGTTCTACATCCCAACTTCCGATTTTTCACATCCGGTAAATTTTTTTTTTTGTAAATTTTTGAAGTTTTTTCAGTATCTTTATGCACAATACAGCCTACAATAATGAAGTGATTATGATGAAACTTATGGACTAGGGTTCCAATTAGTGTGAGAAAATAATTACCATCTTTTGTGACACATTGATCAAAGTGGTGGGGGGTCTACCATACAAATGCTGACTTTTCACACTTTGTTTTTTAAGTTTGTTGGGACCATACAGACTTCATTCATTAATTTATTTTAATGACACTTTGGTAAAAAATGGAGACTTAAGTAACAAAGAACTGATTAGTTTTTGGATAATATTGGAATAAGTGGTGGGGGTCCTCCCGAACACCTGTTTAATGTGTCACACTTTTTTCAATGTGTGTTGGGAGCACACAGCATTCGTTCGTGAACGAGTTTTGATGACACTTTGGAAAAAGATGCAAACATGTATGGCAAAGAACTGATTAGTTTTTGAGCGATAGTGAACAAAGTGGTGGGGGTCCCTAGAGCACCTGTTTTCTTGAAAGCTCTATAACATCTGTACCTGGTAAGCGAATTGGATGAAACTTGGTACATGAGTATGTTATACGGTTTACAACAGTTTTGCATCCCAACTTCCGGTTTTTCACTTCCGGGAAAAAAATGTTTTTGTACTTTTTTGAAGTTTTTTCAGTGTCTTTATGCACACTACAGCCTACAATAATTAAGTGATTATGATGAAACTTATGGAATATGGTTCCAATTAGTGTGAAAAGATAATTATCATGTTTTGGGACACATTAATCAAAGTGGTGGGGGGTCTACCATACAAATGCTGACTTTTCACACTTTGGTTTTTAAGTTTGTTGGGAGCATACAGACTTCATTCATTAATCAATTCTAATGACACTTTGGAAAAAGATGGAGACTTAAGGAATAAAGAACTGATTAGTTTTTGGATAATATTGGAATAAGTGGTGGGGGTCCTCCCGAACACCTGTTTAATGTGTCACGCTTTTTTCAATGTTTGTTGGGAGCACACAGCATTCGTTCTTGAACGAATTTTGATGACACTTTGGAAAAAGATGCAAACATGTATGGCAAAGAACTGATTAGTTTTTGAGCGATAGTGAACAAAGTGGTGGGGGGTCCCTGGAGCACCTGTTTTCTTGAAAGCTCTATAACATCTGTACCCGATAAGCGAATTGGATGAAACTTGGTACAAGAGTATGTTATACGGTTTACAATAGTTCTGCATCCCAACTTCCGGTTTTTCACTTCCGGTAAAAAAAATTTTTTTGTACTTTTTTGAAGTTGTTTCAGTGTCTTTATGGGGTCCTCCCAAGCACCTGTTTAATGTGTCACACTTTTTTCAATGTTTGTTGGGAGCACACAGCATTCGTTCGTGAACGAATTTTGATGACACTTTGGAAAAAGATGCAAACATGTATGGCAAAGAACTGATTAGTTTTTGAGCGATAGTGAACAAAGTGGTGGGGGGTGTCCCAAACACCTGTATTTTTTTAAAGCTCAATAACATATGTACCTGATAAGCGAATTGGATGAAACTTGGTACATGAGCATTTAGTACAGTTTACAACAGTTCTACATCCCAACTTCCTATTTTTCACCTCCGGTAAATTTTTTTTTTTGTAAATTTTTGAAGTTTTTTCAGTATCTTTATGCACAATACAGCCTACAATAATGAAGTGATTATGATGAAATTTATGGAAAAGGGTTCAATTAGTGTGAGAAGATAATTATCATCTTTTGGGATATGTTGCGGCCGTGTCGAAGAGCAGTAGTGGACTGTATAGTAGCGATGAAAAAATCCGAACCACGGCTTCGATAACTGTTGTACAATGTATAGTAACGATGAGCAGAATCGATGAATAGTAATAACTTAAAATGTTGTACAACGTGTAATAACGGTGAGCATAATCGATGAATAGTAATAGTTTAAATATTGTGCAATGTATAATAATGATGAGCAGAATCGACGTAGCAATAGCTTAAAATGTTGTACAACGTATATTAACGATGAGCAGAATCGATGAATAGTAATAGTTTAAATATTGTACAATGTATAATAATGATGAGCAGAATCGACGTGGCAATATCTTAAAATGTTGTACAACGTATATTAACGATGAGCAAAATCGATGAATAGTAATAGCTTAAAATGTTATACAATGTATAGTAACGATGAGCAGAATCGATGAATAGTAATGGCTTAAAATATTGTACAATGTATAATAATGATGAGCAGAATCGACGTGGCAATATCTTAAACTGTTGTACAACGTATATTAACGATGAGCAAAATCGATGAATAATAATAGCTTAAAATGTTATACAGTGTATAGTAACGATGAGCAGAATCGATGAATAGTAATAGCTTAAAATATTGTACAATGTATAATAATGATGAGCAGACTCGACGTGGCAATATCTTAAAATGTTGTACAACGTATATTAACGATGAGCAGAATCGATGAATAGTAATAGCTTGAAATGTTATACAATGTATAGTAACGATGAGCAGAATCGATGAATAGTAATAGCTTAAAATATTGTACAATGTATAATAATGATGAGCAGAATCGACGTGGCAATATCTTAAAATGTTGTACAACGTATATTAACGATGAGCAAAATCGATGAATAGTAATAGCTTGAAATATTATACAATGTATAGTAACGATGAGCAGAATCGATGAATAGTAATAACTTAAAATGTTGTACAACGTGTAATAACGATGAGCAGAATCGATGAATAGTAATAGCTTGAAATGTTATACAATGTATAGTAACGATGAGCAGAATCGATGAATAGTAATAGCTTAAAATATTATACAATGTATAGTAACGATGAACAGAATCGATGAATAGTAATAACTTAAAATGTTGTACAACGTGTAATAACGGTAAGCATAATCGATGAATAGTGATAGTTTAAACATTGTACAATGTATAATAATGATGAGCGTCCTTGCCCTAAAAAACAAACACTGGATCAAATCAATCAATCAACCTACGAACCTGTATTTTGTGATGATCGACGGTAGCCTAAAAGCTCAAAAAGACAGCATAGCAACTAGACCACTCCATTCCAGGCATCAACAATCATCACTTAGATTGGATAGTTTTTATTAACATTCACAGCACGCAGTAAACGGTTCAATGCACAAATTCACATAAACAGGAGATGTAACATTCCACTATGTATTTTTATTGCAACATTATAAAAGGATGATTCGACGATACAGCTCACAAAAAAAACTCAATGCACTTTTTATAACTTTAATTTATAACAAACTTAAACAAATTTCCTTAAAAAAGAACCACTAGAACATTCTAGTGTGCACATGTTATTTTTAACAAAAAACTTATTTTTAATTTTAACAAAGACAAAAAAAAACATCGACGAACAAATTGACCCTTCTAGATGAAGATCTAGAAGGAAGAGAGCTTTTTTAAAGCCAAAACAATATATAAATACATATGACATTAAAACCTTTCACTTTCAGCAGCGCCGCGCATTTTCACCATTGGAATTAGTGAAAAAATAAAAAACACTTTAAACAGACGAATACGCCAATTTTTGGAATGTGGTGAAAAGCGAAACTGCACCAAGTAAAAAGCTCAAAAGTCAGAATAAATGTCAAATGACATTCAACAACAACAATAAAGGTAAACAAAGGTTTTATCAAGAAACTCTTAATATTAATACTTTTAGTTATCAATATAGCTACTTATTAATATATTTTCCTATTAATACATTTTAGACCGAGAGCCCGCGACCGCCAGACCTTCGTTATTTTATAAAAGCTGAAAGTTTCTCTGCGCATACCCCCTGCTCAGGTAGGAACGATTAGCGACATATGAAGTTTGGATCATAGTGGCTTTGGCAGGGAGCAGGTTCCAGAGGGACCTCCAAAGTTTCGTGAAAGTATAAAAGCTAATTTTTTTATATATTCTTCGGGATAGTATTAGAAGTCACGTCACCCATTGTCAGACATTTACTATCGTGGAAACCACCTGCCAGACACCCTTAAACTTTAAAGTTTAAGGGTGTCTGGCAGGGGGTTGCCACGAAGGTAAGTGTCTGGCAATGGGCGACGTGACTTCTAATACTATCCCGAAGAATATATAAAAAAAATTAGCTTTTATACTTTCACGAAACTTTGGAGGCCCCTTTAGAACCTGCTCCCTGCCAAAGCCACTATGATCCAAACTTCATATGTTGCTAATCGTTCCTACCTGAGTAGGGGGTATGCGCTGAGAAACTTTCAGCTTTTATAAAATAACGAAGGTCTGGCCGTCGCGGGCTCTTGGTCTATTTACCTAACAATATATTTACTTATTGCAGGGAATTACAATATGTATATAAAAAACGGAGCAGAACATCAACGTTGGATTTGCTGACTAGGGTAAGTCAATGCTATTTTTAAATAACAATTTTTTATATTTCTAGGATACCGTGATTCAACGTTAACAGGATACATTGATCAAAGTGGCGGGGGTCTACCATACAACTGCTGACTTTTCACACTTTGTTTTTTAAGTTTGTTGGGAGCATACAGACTTCATTCATTAATCAATTCTAATGACACTTTGGAAAAAGATGGAGACTTAAATGACAAGGGACTGATTAGTTTTTGGACAATATTGGAATAAGTGGTACGGGGTCTCCCGAACACCTGTTAACTGTGTCATCATTTTTTCAATGTTTGTTGGTAGCACACAGCATTCGTTCGTGAACCAATTTTGATGACACTTTGGAAAAAGATGCAAACATGTATGGCAAAGAACTGATTAGTTTTTGAGCGATAGTGAACAAAGTGGTGGGGGGTGTCCCATACACCTGTTTTTTTTAAAGCTCTATAACATCTGTACCTGATAATCGAATTGGATGAAACTTTGTACATAAGCATTTAGTATGATTTACAAAAATTATGCATCCCAACTTCCGGTTTTTTACTTCGGGTAAAAAAATTTTTTTTAATTGTTTTTTCAGTATCTTTATGCACACTACAGCCTACAATAATGAAGTGATTATGATAAAACTTATGGAAAGGTTTCAATTAGTGTAAGAAAATAATTATCATCTTTTGGGACACATTGATCAAAGTGGCGGGGGGTCTACCATACAACTGCTGACTTTTCACACTTTGTTTTTAAAGTTTGTTGGGAGCATACAGATTTCATTCATTAATCAATTTTAATGGCAGTTTGAAAAAAGATGAAGACCTAAGTAACAAAGAACTGACTAGTTTTTGGACAATATTGGGATAAGTGGTGGGGTCCTCCCGAACACCTGTTTATTGTTTCAATTTTTGTTGAAAGCATACAACATTCGTTCGTACACTTTGCAAAAAGATGCAAATATGTATGGCAAGGAACTGATTAGTGTTCTTAGCGATAGTGAACAAATTGGTAGGGGGTCCTCCAAGCACCTGTTATTTTGGAAGCTCAATAGCTTCTGTACCTGATAATCGAATTGGATCAAATTTGGTACATACGGTTTACAACAGTTCTGCATCCTAACTTCCGCTTTGTCACTTCCGATAAAATTTTTTTTTACTTATTCTCGTACAACAGAATTTATGTTTGTTGGGATACTACTGCCTTCTTTAATATTTTTATTATTAGAACTACGAAGTCCATAATATTGGTTAGCTTTTAATTAAAGTATTTTTTGAAGTAAAACTTCTTTAGGAGCGTTATGAGAATTTTGCAACGGAAGTACAAAAAACGAATATAATATTCGGCAAATATACGATACAATCCGATTATGACACACATATTTTAAATATTCACTGGTTTTTGGTGCATTATAGAAATAGTTCATATTTTTCGATGCTTAAAAATTTAACAGAAATTGAATTAAAAAAATATTGCGACGCTGATGCATAGGCTGACTTCACCACAGCTCTAGAAACATAGTGTTCTGGATATATAATGAGCTAATATCCATAAAATACGTTAATTAAAAGCTAACCAATATTATGGACTTCGTAGTTCTAATAATAAAAATATTAAAGCAGGCAGTAGTATTCCAACAAACATAAATTCTTTTGTACGAGAATAAGTAAAAAAAAACTTTTTTGGAAGTGACAAAGCAGAAGTTAGGATGCAGAACTGTTGTAAACCGTACTAAATGTGTATGTACCAAATTTCATCCAACTCGATTATCAGGTACAGAAGTTATTGAGCTTCCAAAATAACAGGTGCTTGGAGGACCCCCTACCACTTTGTTCACTATCGCTAAAAAAGCTAATCAGTTCCGTGCCATACATATTTGCATCTTTTTGCAAAGTGTCATCAAAATTACTTAACGAACGAATGTTGTATGCTCCAACAAACATTGGAACAATAAACAGGTGTTCGGGAGGACCCCACCACTTATCCTAATATTGTCCAAAAACTAGTCAATTCTTTGTCAATAAAGTCTTTATCTTTTTTCAAAGTGCCATTAAAATTGATTAATGAATGAAATCTGTATGCTCCCAACAAACTTTAAAAACAAAGTGTGAAAAGTCAGCAGTTGTATGGTAGACCCCCCGCCACTTTAATCAATGTGTCCCAAAAGATGATAATTATCTTTTCATACTAATTGAACCCTTTGCCAAAAGTTTCATCATAATCACTTCATTATTGTAGGCTGTATTGTGCATAAAGACACTGAAAAAACTTCAAAAATTTACAAAAAAAAAAAAATTACCGGAAGTGAAAACCCGGAAGTTGGGATGTAGAACTGTTGTGAACCGTACTAAATGCTCATGTACCAAGTTTCATCCAATTCGATTATCAGGTACAGAAGTTATTGAGCTTTAAAAAAAACAGGTGTGTGGGACCCCCCACCACTTTGTTCACTATCGCTCAAAAACTAATCAGTTCTTTGTTATACATGTTTGCATCTTTTTCCAAAGTGTCATCAAAATTCATTCACGAACGAATGCTGTGTGCTCCCAACAAACATTGAAAAAAGTGTGACACATTAAACAAGTGTTCGGAAGGACCCCCACCACTTATTCCAATATTATCCAAAAACTAATCAGATCTTTGTTACTTAAGTTTCCATCTTTTTCCAAAGTGTCATTAAAATAAATAAATGAATGAAGTCTGTATGCTCCCAACAAACTTTAAAAACAAGGTGTGAAAAGTCAGCAGTTGTATGGTAGACCCCCCGCCACTTTGATCAATGTGTCCCAAAAGATGATAATTATCTTCTCATACTAATTGAACTCTTTTCCATAAGTTTCATCATAATCACTTCATTGTTGTAGGCTGTATTGTGCATAAAGACACTGAAAAAACTTCAAAAATTTACAAAAAAAAAAAAATTACCGGAAGTGAAAAACCGGAAGTTGGGATGTAGAACTGTTGTGAACCGTACTAAATGCTCATGTACCAAGTTTCATCCAATTCGATTATCAAGTACAGAAGTTATTGAGCTTTAAAAAAAACAGGTGTATGGGACACCCCCACCACTTTTTTCACTATCGCTCAAAAACTAATCAGTTCTTTGTCATACATGTTTGCATCTTTTTCCAAAGTATCATCAAAATTCGTTCACGAACGAATGCTGTGTGCTCTCAACAAACATTGAAAAAAGTGTGACACATTAAACAGGTGTTCGGGAGGACCCCCACCACTTATTCCAATATTATCCAAAAACTAATCAGTTCTTTGTTACTTAAGTCTTCATCTTTTTCATCATTAAAATAAATTAATGTATGAAGTCTGTATGCTCCCAACAAACTTAAAAAACAAAGTGTGAAAAGTCAGCAGTTGTATGGTAGACCCCCCACCACTTTGATCAATGTGTCCCAAAACATGATGATTATCTTCTCACACTAATTGAAACCCTATTCCATAAGTTTCATCATAATCACTTCATTATTGTAGGCTGTAGTGTGCATAAAGACATTGAAAAAACTTCAAAAGAGTACAAAAAATTTTTTTTTACCGGAAGTTGGGATGCAGAACTGTTGTGAACCGTACTACATACTCATGTACAAAGTATCATCCAATTCGCTTATCAGGTACAGATGTTATAGAGCTTTCAAAAAAACAGGTGCTCCAGGGACCCCCCACCACTTTGTTCACTATCGCTCAAAAACTAATCAGTTCTTTGTCATACATGTTTGCGTCTTTTTCCAAAGTTTCATCAAAATTCATTCACGAATGAATGTTTTATGCTCCCGACAAACATTAAAACTTTGTGGAAAAAACCACCTGTTGTATGGTGGACCCCCCAACCCTCTATCCAATGTACTCCAAAAGCTGATAAAATCTTTCTCATGTTATTTAAAAGCTTTTCGCAACGTTTCATGAAAATCGATCGGTAATTGTAGGCTACAGTAGGGATAAACACCTGAAAAAAAAACTTTTTAACCGGAAGTGACAAACCGGAAGTTGTTATGCAGAAATTTTGGAAACAGTACTAAAACCTTATATACTAAGTTTCAATAAGATCATAGCCCGGGATCAGAAGTTATTCAAGATTTAAACTTAGAGGTGTTCGGGAGACCCATTTTGTCCAAATTTGAAATGAATCCAGATCTTCCATTTTCAAGTGAACCTGTATCATTTGCCAAAGTTTCATCAAGATCCTATGCAGAAAACTCACTCGTTTTGTTTCAAAACTCAACTCGTTTTGAAATTTGAGCAAAATCGAATAACTGGAATGGAAGCATGTTTGGTGAATCTTTTTGGTTTGTATAATCAAGTCATTCATTTGTTCATTTGTTATTATATTTTTTATTCACTTATGCAGTCTCGTACTAAATGTTATAGAAGTTGGATGTGTCGATTGTAGATGATGGTCATGGTGGTCATTGTGGTCATGGTGGCCATGGTGGTCATGGTGGTTATGGTAGTCATGGTGGTAATAGTGATCATGGTGGTCATGGTGGTCATAGTGGTAATGGTGATCATGGTTTTTACGGTGGTCATGGTGGTCATGGTGATCACGGTGGTCACGGGGGTCATAGTGGTCATGGAGTTCATTGTGGTCATGGTGGTCATGGTAGTCATGGTGGTTATGGTGGTCATGGTGGTCATGGTGGTCATGGTGGTCATGGTGGTCATAGTGGTCATGGTGGTTATGGTGGTCATTGTGGTCACGGTGGTCATGGTGTTCACGGTGATCATGATGGTCATGTTGGTCATGGCGGTCATGGTGGTCATGGTGGTCAAGGTGGTTATGGTGGTCATGGTGGTCATGGTGGTCATAGTGGTTATGGTGATCATGGTGGTAATGGTAGTCATGGTGTTCACGGTGGTCATGGTGGTCAAGGTGGTCATGGTGGTCATAGTGGTCATGGTGGTTAAGGTGGTCACGGTGGTCATGAGGGTCATGGTGGTCATGGTGGTCATCATGGTAATGGTGGTCATGGTGGTCATGGTAGTCATAGTGGTCATGGTGGTCACGGTGGTCATGGTGGTCACGGTGGTCATGATGGTCATGTTGGTCATGGCGGTCATGGTGGTCATGGTGATCAAAGTGGTCATGGTAGTCGTGGTGGTAATGGTGTTCATGGTGGTCATGGTGGTATTGCAATTTAGAGTTGCATTTCTTGATAATATAATTTACTGTGAAATAAAAAGCAATATTTACATAATGTATTACAAAGTCAATTCAATTATTAGCATAATTGAAATATGAAATTAGATGTTATGACAAATTTGCTAAATTGATTGAAAAATGCATCAATTGTTGTACCAATTGTTAAATTGAGTGGACATGTATTCATCGTGAAATTTAATTTGTAATACGTTGTAAGACTTTGTAAAACGTGTATATATGGCTTTTTATTACACATTGTTGTAAATTATATTATCAAGAATATTAGAAAGAAACTCTAAATTTCAATATAACATATCTATTTTATTTTATATTTAATATTTTTAGTAATACCTGCTGCAGTGGCCAAAGAAGTTTTACTTCAACAGCGTGTAAAGATTACGCACTTCATTTTTTTATGGATATTAGCTCATTATATATCTAGAACACTATGTTTCCAGAGCTGTGGTGAAGTCAGCCTATGCATCAGCGTCGCAATATTTTTAATAGTACTACAAATAGTGTATTAAGAAAGTGAAATTAAAATAAATTCAGCTATTTCTATTCAGCCATCCCCGAGACCATTGGCGCAACTTGTGATTCTTTTATTATTTTATTATTAATATTCAACAATCGCCAGGACCATCTTGTTATAATGTATCATATTTTTATTCATATAGAACAATTGCTATATCCTTCTTTGTTTAAGATATAATTATATAACACCAACACAGATTTTATAACCCTTAGTCTAGGGTTGAAGATTTCAAGTAATTAAAGATACTATTTCTTTCAAATAAAATATTATTTATTTATTTATACACTTTTCAAACCGCTATTTACAATAGAAAACAACAGTCTTTTAACTTTCTTTATTTTAAATTTATTCATTCAATTTTTTTCATGTAATTTTCCTTATTCACTGACTGGCCTTTATTAACCATAAAATGGTTAATAACAACTTAACTTATCAACCAACAAACCACTTATTTTTGTTTACAAACACAACACTGAAGTTTTACAAAATTAAATATATCACTCTAACTCCAACTAATTTTTTACCTTTACGGTATACTCACAAAAAACTACTCTAGATACTAACTGACTGCTTCAGCTCACTGCCGAAATATTACTCTTTTTTAATATAACTGATAAGTCTTTAAAATTAAATAATATCTGGAGGGGAATGTAGTAAACCGTTATTTTCCGTTATCAAAAGAAAACAACCAGTTAAAATTAATAAAACAATTAAACATAATTGACCTAATTTAGAGGATTTCCCAATATAAAAATTCACAAGTCAAGAAACTAAGTTTGTTCACACTTTTTATAATATTTATTTTTTAAATATAATAAAAAATGAAACTATGCAATTTGACTTGTATTAAAATTTTACATTGTGAAATCACAGACAATTTTTAAACCAAATTAAATTTTGAAATATCACTTTAAGTTCAATAAATTTAGATTAGTTTTAAAAGGTTTACAACACAATCGCTGAGACCATTGGCGCAACGATTGGTTGTTATCATACATATATATGGGGCCTTCCACGTGAAGTGGGACGACCAAAAATTTGTTTTTGCCCAAATTTTGGGGAATTGATAGTACTCCATTAGAAAACGATTTCGTAATTTTTTTAGATTTTTTGGCCAACCCCTTTGCTGTCGGTGACGGTCACAAACTTTAAGTTTTTTCGAGAACGATAATCGTCTTTATTTTGTAGGCAGTTTAACGCGTATACAAATTTTTTAGAAATATTTTAGTTCGTTATAATTTTTTTCGTAGAATACGGTAAAAAAATAAAAAAAAATTTAAGGGTAGTTTTCCTACCCCTTTCCCTTATTTTGAGGCTTTAAAGTTTAAAATCATTTTTTCGGATTGTATGACACGTTTTCTTTTTTAATTTTTAATTTTTTTAATTTAGTTTGAAATATGCACTTTCAAATAATTTTTATCGCGAGATGGAAGTAGTATCGATATGAGCGATAGAGGGCGCTGAATATAAAAAAACAAGGTTTTCACGTAGTTCTAAAATTTTATGATTTTTTTCCTCGGAAAAAGCTCCATGTAGGAAAATTTTGTACATAACAATTTTGATTTAAAATTTTACGTAGATTATGAATACATTTTCCGATTTTTCAAAAATCATCAATTTCAAAAATATTAGCCGCCATATTGGTGCCACCATTTTGAATTTTAATAATTTGACCCTGAATTTGAATTTATTGACCATGACTCTCTTATAATACATTCTTTGAATTTTAATTTTCATTTTACAGCACAAGATATATCGTGAAAACTGGTTTTTGGGGTGGTTTTTAACTTTCAGCGCCCTCTAGCGCTCACATCGATACTACTTCCATTACGCGATAAAAATTATTTGAAAGTGCATATTTCAAATTAAATTAAAAAAAAAACGTGTCATACAAACCGAAAAAATGATTTTAAGCTTTAATACCTCAAAATAAGGGAGAAAACTACCCATAAAACTTTTTTTATTTTTTTATCGTATTCTACGGAAAAAATTATAACGAACTAAAATATTTCTAAAAAATCTGTATACGCGTTAAACTGCCCACAAAATAAAGACGATTGTCATTCACGAAAAAAATTCAAATTTGTGACCGTCACTGGCGGCAAAGGGGTTGGCCAAAAAGTCTAAAAAAATTACGAAATCGTTTTCTAATAGAGAACTATCTATTCCCAAAATTTGGGCAAAAACAAATTTTTGGTCGTCCCACTTCACGTGGAATGCCCCATATATAATACACAAGAAACGAAAAAGCGTAGCCATACCATAGGAAAGAAAACTGAAGAGTATACGGTAGGGAAAGAAGAAAAATGAAAAACGAAACATAAACGAATTTTTTAAAATTGCTATTTTCTCTTCAAATTTCAATTTAGTTTGTGCTTTGCTTGCGGAATGGATAGACGTATTACTTTAGATTTAATTTATTTCAGGTTTAAAAAAATATTTGTTTTAAAATTTCAGCTGTGTTTAAATTCATTTTTCACTTTCTTTTTTTCGGAAAATTAAAAATGAAATTCATGCATAGGGAAAGATTTAATAAAAATTATTTTAAGTTTCTTCCTTTCTTCTGCATCTGAACTTTTATTTTAGTCATAATTTTCTTTGTTTTTAAATATTTTCTATTGATTAGAAATTAAAGAAACAATTCATAAAATTGATTTGTTCTTTCTTTGCAAAACAGGATAGAGAAATATTTCATAATAGCCATGTTCGATTTGACTGAAACAACTGAATTATCTGAAAAGAATATACCCCCTAGTATTATATTAATTTACGCATGGAGGGACCAGTTTTTGTTAATTTGTTAATTTTTTTCTATTTTTTGATCCACGGGTGTGACAACCCCGTGCACT
Organism: Diogma glabrata; assembly: GCA_963693315.1. Lineage (NCBI taxonomy): Eukaryota > Metazoa > Arthropoda > Insecta > Diptera > Cylindrotomidae > Diogma > Diogma glabrata. The sequence goes on from OY856187.1 coordinate 139,141,224, forward strand.
CCAGTCCCTGTTATTGGCACATGAGTTAACGTGAGATATCACATACCACTGGAAATAGCAGTGAGATATCACTAGCCAAGGTGATATCTTAGGGGTGCTGGCGGATGAACTGTATTCAGTCAACGGTAGCACTCTCAATCTTAGCTAATGAATATTCCTTGATGCTGGAACGCTGTAGCTTGCTCGAAGAAACGAGGTTTCATATAACTATATATCTGAGCTTTAATCATTGAAAAATATACTGCGTCCCATAATCAAGGATTATGCCATTAGCTGGACTATTGGCAAACCAATTTTAGTTTTGTTCCTGCAAATTTTTAAAACAAATTTGCCGTTTATCTCTTATTTTATTTTTATTTTCCCTATCCTATCACGAAATATTGGCCTATGTCATATTTTATATGTGATAGGATTTATGGTTTAGTTATCCATTATTTAACAAAAAAAAACAAAAAAAACAGATTTGCGTCCATTAACATCCTTAGAAGGCATGTTGTTGTGGGACCTTGGTCTTAAAAGGTTTTTATGTGTTGTTGTGACACATATTGTAATGCCTACTACACATCCCATTTTATTAAAAAAAAAAAAAAAAAAAATAGTTTGTTTATGATGGGTTAAATTACTGAGGCATGAAGAGTTGAGTCAACGGCCAATAATAAAGTGAATAAAACATTTTAATTTTAAAATGTAATGTGTGATGATCTTGGTTCCGCTGACTTTTGAGGTCATCAGAGTTCCTATTCTTTGCTGATTGGAATTTGTCTTTTTGTGAAACTTTTGCGTGCAATTTGGCATTTGTACTGTACTGAGAAAAGGCATATTCGAATTCACAGACTGAAACTAGTCGGAAATTAATAAATCTCATGGCAAGCAACTCCTCTAAGGTTTATGATAGTGATTCCAATATATATGGAAGCCGAAGATGCATAAGACTGTCAACTTTAACAAAAACATAATTATTATTTTTTCATAATCACTATCATAATATCTTTTTGATCGTTTACATAGATTGTGGATTATGCCTTTAGTGGATACCATGTAAAAATAACGCGCCATATTATACTTTTTGGTCAAGGTAGTGTGGAAAAGAGTGTTGATCAGTCGGAATTTCAAGTTTGCTGTTTGCCCAATTGCCATAATAAGCTAATGATTATTTGTAGCAGCAAATAGTAGAAATAGTATTGCGCACCCTTTTATCGGAACTCGCGTGTTCTTAAAATTTAATAATAACTATTTTTACAATAAAACTAACCATTCAAGAGATATTCGCGAAAAACTGATTGTCATGAAGTCAGATGTCAGATCGATAGTAACTTTTCACATTTTATTTAAAAAGAATTCAAATGTCTATGTTTTAACTCTGCAGTCGTGTTGTCTAAGACAGATGTCTATTTTGACATACCATTATGAAACTATTATGTACTCGTTATACAACATACTATATGGAAAACTTCGAATGATTAATTATTGATAAAATCAAATTGTAGTGAATAAAAAACATTTTTTGTTATTATTTTATTTGAGCAAAAGCAAATATTTTGCATTATTTTGTTTATAAAAATCGGCCAAGTGCCAACGACAGAAACTAACTGACTAAAAATTGAATGAAATATAAAACACTTTTCAATTCAGGAGGTTGTCAGATATAACCATGTCAAATATACTAAATTGATAAGTGTTAAACAATTGTTGACTGCCGCTAACACCATTTAACTCTAACTCTACTCTTTTGAATATTAAAATTATAACTCAATCAAATTAATTTCCTAATCAAATGCTTCATTCTAATAAAAAAAGGTAAATATTTTTATTATTCGGATAACGTTTTGATTTTATTATTGATAATTAACAAATTAAACCATTCAATTTGCAGTTTTATTGTTTATTGATTTCGTTCGACTAAGTTAATCAGTTCCGAAATTAATAATTTATATTTTATGACTCTGTGATGATGACATGTTCATCGGTGAAATAAATTATTTGTCCTTTTTAATAAAAAATAAAAGGCAAAAAACGTTGCTGTATGAAATGGAGTGGAATTTTATGTATTTACAAGTATCAATCAATTAGTAAATTTTTTTGCAATTTGGCCAGAATTAATCCAAACAGTTTTATACCTTAGGGAATCGAAGAAAATTTCTCAATGTTTATAAAAAAATATTAATAATTTATTTAAAAAATTGATAGAATTTTTTAACGTGGTTATATGTATTATACAGTGGAACAGTTAAATACCAGTACGGCAGATTGAAAAATATACTCATATCCATGGATAGTTTTTTCAATTGTGTTACTATATCTTACGTTTATTTAATGTAGAGTTGAAAGTTTATATGAGAAATGAAATTGTTTAATGATTTGAATTTTTATCAGTTTTCTAGAAAATGTTTTTTTTATAAATAAATTATTTCTAATGAATTTAGGAAACGATGGCAGGAATAAAATTCAATTTTCTTCTAGCATAAAAATGACATTAAATAAAATCAATCTATCATAAAATTTATCAATGAACAACAACAAATCGAAAAATTTTATGCAAGATAACTTCAATGTACCGGAAAATTTAAAAAATTAATTTTTATAAAAACGAGCAACATTAACAATTTAAATTAGATTTTTGATGTTATGGAATTACAATGACGGGATGGTGATAGAAAAATTCTTTGTTGGGATCCAAATTTTAATTACTTTAGATTGGAGAGAGTGAGTTTTCCTATGAGTTCACCACCAACCAACTCAAAAAATAATTATTTATTTTCATAATTTTTAATGAGTTTAGTTAACAAAAAGAAATTTTATCTTAAAATGAAAACTTTTATAAAAATGCAACTTTTTAAATAGATTAATTGAAATAAATTGTAAATGACGTGCAAAAAAGTTTTTTTATTAGTTGGTTTTATAAAAGTTCACAAAATGTTAATGGGTTAGATAACATTTTTATGGAGAGATTGGTGTAAGGATACAAAATGATAAATTGAATTTGTGTAGAGCTTTAGCAAGGTGATGACGTTAATCTTTAAAATTACTTTCATTTCAGGTAAATTTGTAAAGATTAACAAAAGCAAGGTTCTTCTAGTTAAAATAGCTCATTAAAAACAAAATCGATAATTTTTAAATTATTTTGTTCTAACTCTTTGAACACACAAAATATGTTTGTACTTTTTCTAAAATAAATTCACTTTTATCAATTTTTGAATCAAGTTCTTGAAAAATTTTATTTATATATTTAATCTTCTTCATACGAACTTTTACTTAATATTTTGGGTTACATATAGACTAGGTTTTGTGATATTTGTATAAATTATCAAAAGTAACGATGGAGGTTATTGTGACGCTGTCCTAACAGAATCAATACAACTTCAAGTAAATAAAATACCCTACTACGGTTGTGCTCCATAGTTGGAATTATAAATAGAACTGATGTTTGATAAAATTAAAAGCTTAGATGAATATTGTATTTTTCTTTAAAATTGCTCACAGATGGTTTTGAAACACTGGACCCTTACAGTTTCTGCACATCGTTCTTTTTTTTAAGGATGTCATTTGTCTCTAATGCTTCCGTTTGTTGAGGGTCAACTTTAATAATTTTGTAAATAATATGCCTATATATTTCACATTATTAACACAATAATGTTCTTTCTCTTTATTAAACCTAATATTACATTATGTTACTCTTGCCATCATTACTTTGATTATCAAGCTTTCAAGCTTTAAGCGTCATCAAGCTTTAAAGGAAGCTTAAGAGTCCCTGTTTATTGTTCAACAGTTTGGGGATCAAATTAAGAAAAACTAAACATATTAATGTTAATCCTTGCACTTGGTGAATCAAAGTAATAATAGTATAACATAGATTAAATATCGAGTTGCATCGACATCCTCAGAAACATTTCTCGACTAATTTAGTATTTTGGTTTACGAATCTTATGAAATATAGCAATTATTGCATACACAATTTAAAAATGAATGCAGCAAACAATAGAAAAATGATTTGCAAAACTAAAGATGACAACAAAACGCTATAAATTTCTTATATAAGATTTTAAATATATACATTCAAATCTATATTGATCCCACTTCATCAATATTATAGAACAAATATATTCCAATTCCAATTATTCCACAATCTCTATCAAATATATAAAACTAAAGCCGCAATTAGACTACTGCAGAACTCTGCAATATTTCTGCAATGGTAGTGTGTAAAATATTCATTGCAGAAAAATTTGGCTATAAACTCATTGCAAAACATTGCAATGAGTCATTGCAATGTTTTGCAATGAGTTCATTGCCAAACTTTTCTGCAATGAATATTTTACACACTACCATTGCAGAAATATTGCAGACTTCTGCAATAGTCTAATTGCGGCTTAACACTTTTAATGCATAAAACACAATACAATCTCTGAAAAATAAAACAAATTCTTTTTGAAGTTCAATAAATATATTTTTTTTACTTAAGATTGAATTTCTTAAATTTGTTAACATATAACTTTATTTCTACCAAGCACACAATAGAAGGAAAAACCTTTACAAAATTTGAGGAAGATCGCAACTTAGAACGCAAATTATCGATTCAAAATTCACAATTAATTCTATATTACAAAATTCCAAATAATAGAAAAAAAAAATTCAAAAGGAATTAAAAATTTCAAAATTCCAGTACTATACTTATAGTACAAAAATTCAAAATTATCAAATTCGAAAAAAGCATAAGGTACAAATATTCAAAACTAGTTCGATATTACATAATTCCAAAATATACAAAATTTACATAAATTCATAATTAAACCGTACTTAATAAATTCCAATAAAATACTAAAAGCACAAAAGAACTGAATTTAAATTTCAAAAAATTAAAATGTACAAAACTTCTTAATTACAAACCCTCAAAATATATAAAAAGTACAAAAATAAAAACAAATATTTTATATTGAAAAATTCAAAAATGTACCAAATTCAGAACAAATTACAAAATTCGAAAGCATACGTAAATCAAAAACTCACATTTAATTCTACAATTCAAAATTCCAACAAATACAAAAAGTGCAAAAATCCAAAATTAATTCATAATTTAAAAATTCCAAATAATACAAAAAGTACAATATGTTACAGTTAAGAGTTAAAAGTACTATACAGTTAATTCCATATTACAAAATTCTAAAAAATACAAAACGGACTATTTGGATTGTCACAAGTGATTCTAGATTGCAAAATTCCAAATTACATAAAATTCCAATAAATACTAACTACAAAAATTCTAATTTCAAATTCAAAAAAAATACAAAATGTTCAAAACTTCAAAATTAATAATACAAAAATCCAAATAATACAAAAAGTACAAAAAATCCAAATTACCAACTTAAAACAATACTAAAAGCACAAAAATTCTAAATCATAAAATTCGCAAAAATAGAAGAAGTACAAAAATTCTATATCACAAAATTTGAAAAATACAAAAAGTACAAAATTAATTCTAAAATTATATTCTAAAAATTTTAAAATAAAAAAAAAAATAAGGATAGAATTGTGGCTAACAGACCACCTACTTTTAAAAACCTAGATGGCTACACAAAAAGTTTTAACTACTGGAAATTTAGGGGATTATTCCGGTGATAACATCAGTCTGACAAGCCAAGTTAGCATATTCCAGCTATGTGTTCTCTTGCCAGCCAAAAGCCAACATCCAAATAAAAAATATTGAGAAATAAGTTGTAAGGCTTTGTATTGTCTTGACTACAACGACCGTGGCATGAAGAACATACTACACACTACCAGTCTATGCTCTTACAAAAATCAAACACCAAAGACAATGTAAAAAATTTTATCGAGCATAGCGATGTAAATTCTACTCCGCGGTGGACCCAGAATCTAACAAAACATCACAGGGTTGAATGGTACTGGCAAAAAATTTTGATTGTCTTCCCCAACCTTTTTAACGAAACAAAAACTTTACTCTACACAAAATCCACAGGATATTGCGTTCGGATAAGCATCAGCCTGAAGGGCTTACACTCACTCTTGAGCTATTAATCAAAAATCATATAAAACATTTAGAAAACAAACCAATCACAAAAAATTGCTGTCCCCAGAACAACTTTGTTCAGATCGAAAAGACTCAAATACTGTTGCTCTAAAGCCCCACGTTGGGCGCCATTTTGTTATGATGAGGTCCGGTGAACCACAAATGTCCACCAGTCAGTCGCGCACACGAGGTAATTTAACATTACCAAAGAGAAAAGAGAAAAATAATAATCAAACACCAATACCAACTAGGCCTAAGAGGGGTGTGACCGGCCTTGTCATCATCCTCTCTATATTGTTTGGTTAACTTATCCTTTTATAAAAATACAAAAACAAAACTTCCAAGACAAAATTCTTAACACTCATTTATTTTGCACGACCCTTTTCCATACTTTGTATATAAAAATCCATAATTATTGTGGCTATTCTAATGAACTTCTGAAAAATTTCGTATACGTACTTTTCAATTAGGTACCTAATTTATTTGATTAGCGTAACCGCAAATTTATTAGATTAATTTCGTTTGACTTTTTAGTTAAACATAATTTACAAAAATTCACCATTAATTTTAAATTAAAAAATTCTAAGCAAATACAAGAGAGTACAAAAATTCACAACTATTTCTAGATTACAAAATGCCGAAAAATACAAAAATTACAAAAATTGACAGTTAATTCCAAATTTACGAACTTCTAAACAATACAAAAAGTTCAAAAATTCTAAATTATTTTTAAATTACAAAATTAGAAATAATACAACGAGCAAAAAATTTAAAATTATAAAGTTCCAAAATGTACAATCATTCTCAACTACAAAATTCTAAAATACTTCAAACAAGTACAAACATTTACAATTACTTCTAAATTACCAAATTCCAAAAAGTACAACAACTCACAATTTTACATAATTCCAAAAATTACAAAAAGTACCCAAATTCAGAATTAATTCTAAATTACAAAATGCCAAAAAAAAAACAAAATGCACTAAAGTTCACAATTAACTAAAATAACAAAAACAAGCTATAGGACAAAAACTCTAAATGAATTACAAAATTTGAAATATAGAATAATTCTAAATTACAAAATTTGGGAAAATACAAAAAGAGACAAATTTATAACAAATTAGAACATTTCAAAAATATACAAGAAGTACAAAAAATTTTAAATTAATTCTATATTACAAAATTCCAAATAATACAAAAAGTAGACAAATCCTCGAATAATTTCATATATTATGAATTTCTTTAATTTCAAAACTCTAAGCACTACAAAAAAAAACAAATGTCCACAGTTATGTATTCTATATTATAAAATTCCAAAAATTTACAAAAAGAACAAAAATTCTTATACAAAATTTCAAATAATACAAAAAGATTAAAAAATTCTAAAAAATACAAAAAATATGAAAATTCATAATTAATTAAAATTTGAAAAAATACCAAAAATAATAAAACTTTAAAATTAACTGAAAGTTTTCTAAAAGAATTAAAAAAGTTATTGAAATTGACAAAATAAGAGTAGAGTTGTGGCTGACAGACCACCTTTCTCTAGAAACCTAGATGGCTAAATAACAAGTTTTAACTGTTGGGAATTCGTGGGGTTGTTCCGGTGATAACATCAGTCTGAATAACAGACAATACCCTACCAGACTATGCTCTTACAAAATCAAACACCAAAAACAATGAAAAAAAAAATTTATCGAGCATAGCGATGTTAAATTTCTACACCGGACTCAGAACCCAATGAAACATCACAGGGTTAGATAGCGAAAACCACCAATGAGCAACAAGGTCCATCCCTTGATCGATCATCACTCTTGACCTCCTCGACAAAAACTTTACTCTACTGAAGTGCGTGGGATATGACGTCCCGACAAGCATTAGTCTGAATGCTAAAACTCACTCTTGCGATATTAATCAAAAAACATTTAAAATATTATTAAAAAACAGAACAAACCAATCACAAAATTTGCTGTCCCCAGAACAACTTTTTTCGGATCGAAAAAAATACAAACACTGTCGTGGAGTTCCAAGTTGGGCGCCATTTTGTTATGATGAGGTCTGGATGACCGCGAATGTGCGCCCAACGTGTGGCGGTATCTTGAAAAATTGTTTGTGGTATTAATCACAACAAGCCTTTAAAATATTAACAAACCAATCACAAAACATTGCGGTCTCCAGCTGCCAAATTCTGTAACTGTGAAGCGGTGAAGTGATAAGTTTTTTATCACTTCACCGCAAAAATATCTAAGTGAGCAAAGTTTTAAAATTATTAAGTTAACACTGTCTGTTTGGCAATAAAATGAAATCGTTTCTTTTGTTGTTATTAACATTATGCCAAAAACACCAAAACGTCAATGTGATTTGATTTTTTAAAACTGCATTTCTAAATTAAATACAGATTTATTTTTCAAATTATTTTTTTAAATATTTATATATATTTAAATTTATAAACGTTTTACATTTAAATTGTGTTAAAAGTTAAAATAAACATTTAATTTTATATATTAATATTTTATATATTAATAAATAAATCGAATATAGAATCGCAAAAATGGTAAATGATAAAAAATTAATGATAAAATCGAAATGAAGAAATTTTTAACACTTCACCACTTCACATTTACAGAATTTGGCTGCTAACAACTTTCTTCCGATCGAAAAAACCTAAAAACGGTCGCTCTTGAGCCTCACTTTGGGCGCCATTTTTTTATGATGGGGTCTGATTGACGAATATAGACGTCTGCTGGACCATGAATGTCCACCAGTTGGTCGCGCACGCCAAGTCACCCTATAGCTAGTTCACTTCGAGCGAGGGTTCTTACGACCAACCTCCGTCACAAGAAAACTTAACATTACCAAAGAAGAAAATAATCGTATGCCTCAAATGAAATACCACCTAGTCCTAAGAAAGGTGTGACAGAACATTCAACCACACTGCTTATGTTATTAAGTTAACTCATGATTTTATAAACTACAAAAACAAATTGTCCAAAACCTGTTGTCCACACTTTATAGTTAACATTTATAAAATATTCCGCTAATAAAAAAATTTTCGCTAATTGTAGCCATTCCAAAGATTGTTGCAAAATTTGTGGAAACTGGTTCGGTGAAAAACGAAAGAGACAAAATATACCATCCAAGTGATCGTTCCGAAAAAATATTGCATCAAAGCTTTATCTTTCACTTTAATTACGCATTCCGCCAACAATTAATTGCAGTGTTTTGCACAAAAATCTTTATTTGCCGCTAGACAAGATTCAGATAACTCAAAAAATAAAGCCAATAGACTTTTAATTCCATTGTCTATTTGCTAATGTCTATTCAAACAAACTTGAAAATCCACATTTTTAATAATATTATCTTTAGTGACGTTAACTCCCAGTTCTAACAAATAAAAATAGCAAAAATTTACTTACGCACTGCATTGCGTTATACATAATATTTAATATTCCCTCATTGTAATTCCATCTAACAAAAAAAAATAGTTCCACATTTGGCGGAAAAATTAGAAACAAATAATAGATTTAATGAAATGCAACTTGCTTCATATTATTGTTTTTAACCACGCCATTCTTTGATAACACATATGTCTGTGTATAACCAATTGGTTTTTTTTCTTTCCATGTGTAACGATTATAGTTTTAGTTTTTTTAAACCAAAGACAAAATATAGTAAATGGATCATGCGCAGAAGCGTTGATGCTGATAAATTACTTCATATTACGAGTTTTAGCTGTTATATGTTGGTAATATAAATAATTTATTCAATTTTGAAGGACCTGATGTATTATTGAATTGATAGTTTTTGAACGGTTTTTCTCTGTCTGTTTTATTTGTTTTATTTAAACACACGATATAATTGCAATGTATGAGTGAAAGCCCGAAGAGAGTGATAAATAGAAAGCCTTTTAAATATACAAAGTCGATGTATGAAACGATTTTGGAAGACAAGAATTAGTTAAGCTTTAACTTTGGAGATGATGTATTTAAGCTTTTGAGTAATAGACATTTTTAAGTGAAAATTTAGATTTTTGAATTAAGATATCACAAAATTATTAAGTGATTTTGATAAATCAATAAATTAAATAAAGTTGTATTACATTTGTTTTCAAAAAAGATATGGTATTATATGGTATATTGTGCTTTTTATTCAAGACGCCATATGAAAAAAACAAAAAAAAACATTGATAGTAATTGTAACTTCATAAGTTTTTGAAAAGGAAGCAATGGAGAGGGTTACTGTTGTAGAAATTTCCATTGATTGTTGGAGGTTGAACTAGAAGAATAAAGTTATGCTGAGTATATAGGTTCTACAACCAAGAAGAAAATTTAATATGGTGTTTTGATATGGGGTCGAATCAATTGATAGCCGGATTTACTTGGGTAACCAGTGATTTGTACAGAAATTAAGTAAAGATTTGGATTTGATAAAATTTGGAACAGAATAGTGGAATTGCTGGTCTGTTATTTTGGCATTGATTGCCTGTTAATAGCTGGACCAAGCATTAAACCAACTGGAGCGTAACCAGGAGGATTTCACCATTAAAATTTAAAGTTAAATTTTTTTTCATCTGTTTATATTCTATTTTATTCTATATTTCATTTTTCCCCATTTTTTCTTTGATTAACATACGTATATTTTTATGTGATAATGAGCGAATAGATAAATTTATTTAGAGATTTTTTAGGCCAGAGGTCATGTGTTGATTTTGTTCTTTTAATTCCGGATATAAACCGATTAACGGTTAATAATAAATGTCAAACAATTTATTTGAAGTTATTTTAATTTCTAAAATATGGAGGGGCCGAAATCTCAAGCTCTGAGATATCAATATCTCGGTCTGGGTTGAGAATTTTGACATAGTTTTCGGCAAAAAACTTTTATGAGGACAAGGTTTTTAGTTTTGGGCAGCGATGTATATCAAACATAACTTTTTGTTAAAGTACATGTATTTTTTAACTCTGTTGAGATATGTATTACAAAACTAACACGAAACATCAATACGTTGTCGTAAAATTATAACAAATCATATATTAACATAATTTAATGAAAAGATGATACAATCAGCAAACTACTTAAAAACCTCTCCATTTAGCGTTTCCAGAAAATATTACAAAATCACAAATTCATATTTCTTTCAGAATTCCAAAAATATTGTAAAAATTAAATAAAATCAAACTTTTTTCAAAATTCTAAAAATATTCCAAAAATTATTACAAAATCAAAGATTAAAACTTTTCAAATATTCTAAAGCTATTTCAAAAATTATAACAAAATCAAAAATTGAAACTTTTTTCAAAATTCCAAAAATATTCCAAAAATTAGAATAAAATCACATATTTACTTTTTCTAAATTCCAATAATATTCCAAAAATTCTTAAAAGTTCACTTTTTCCAAAATTCTAAACATATTTCAAAAATTATAAGAATATCAAAAATTGAAGCTTTTTTCAAAATTCCAAAAACGATAATACATTTAAAAATTTAAAATTTTTCAAAATTCTAAAAATAAAGCAAAAATTATTACAAAATATTGTAAAAATTAAATAAAATCAAACTTTTTCAAAATTCTAAAAAATTTCAAAAAATTATTACAAAATCAAAGATCTTTTTCAAAAATTCTAAAAATATTGCAAAAATTATAACAAAATCAAAAATTGAAACTTTTTTCAAAGTTCCAAAAATATTCCAAAAATTAGAGTAAAATCAAAGATTTTAACTTTTTCTAAATTCCAATAATATTCCAAAAAGTCTTAAAAATTGAAACTTTTTTAAAATTCTAAAAATATTTATAAAAAAATTCTATTTTTTTTTAAACTCTAAATATATTGCAAAAATTATAACAAAATCAAAAATTAAAACATTTTCCAAAATTCTAAATATATTGCAAAAATGATTACAAAATCAAAAATATAAACTTTTTTCAGGATTCCAAAAATATTTCAAAAACTATAACAATTTCAAAAATGTCCAAGTCCAATTTCATTTTTAATTACCTTTACGTCATAAAAACAACAATTTTTTTTTCTAAAAACATGGCTAAAAATAAGTGAAATCATTTTTTGACACACTTGACAAACTTATAATGCCATAATTCTCTATAATAATAATAAAATTTCTTGTCATACAAATAAATAATTTTTTATTTTTTTCGAAAAAATTGGGTAAAAAAATAAATAAAAATCTTTCTTTTGACACACTTGACAACATTTTTTTGACAAACTTATAATGCCATAATTCTCAAAAATAATAATAAAATATCATGTCATACAAATAACTAATTTTATTTTTTTCCAAAAAAGGGTAAAATAAATAAAAATCTCTCTTTTGACATACTTGACAACATTTTTTTGACAAACTTATTGACAAACTTATTAACAATGCCATAATTCTCTATAATAATAAAATTTCATGTCATACAAATAATTAATTTTATTTTTTCCAAAAATTTGGGTAAAAAAAAAATAAAAATCTATGTTTTGACACACTTGACAACATTTTTTAAATAATCTAGTTTTTGATCTCACATACCAATCCCGAACATCAAGATTTCTCCGCATTCTTTGCTCCTACTCATTATCACTTAAAACGAACGTTTTTTAAGCAAAAAATATGAATATTTCTTTGTTTCGACACACTTGACGATTTTTTCGACACACTTTTGGTAAAGTAATCGAACACATTTATTTTTAGAAACCAAAATTTTTGAAATCCCTTCAGCCGTTTTCTAGATTTCGTCGGTTTTGACGACCGGCAGACAGACATACCTTTTTTAGAATCAGTAGGTCCTAAATCGTCGAGAAATGCCAAAAAAGTGGGGGTAAGAATTTCACTTGTAGCTCATGAATGTAATACTTAGGCCTTTCAGACCGAAGTAAAAGTATAAATGTATTTTTAAATCGTTTTATTAAGGAGATACTGTTTATATTGTTACGGAGGTATAAGTGAATTTGCTGCACATAATTGGGATTAATTTGCAAGGCAACAATATTTTCAACAATATTTTGACAGCAACGGCTTATTTATATCTGTGGTATTGTCCACGCCGTTTTTATTAAATTTTCAACTAGATCAAGAAACACGAAAACTCTCGGAAAATAAGCCTGCATCAGCATCTCTATCATCAACTATCATTTGTACCAGCCTCAATTGGACTACGCCACTAGAGGATAAAATAAAATCTATGAAAAATAATGACAAACCGTTACAATAAAGTAAGGACATAATTATCGGTTAAAATAGATGAATATTTCAATCACACTAGTGAAATTTTAATCACCGTAGCAAACAATTTTGGAATCTTGACTCTAGTCTCTAGTTATTTACAATTGAGTTAGCCAGTGTTGTTGACACTTCGGTGGTTTTCTTTGTATCTTCAATTTTGGTATAATTGTTTTTCTTATCTCTCCGCTAAAATTTATATGGTTTTTTTTTCGCGAGACATCAAACAAAAACAACAAATCCCATTTAATCAATCGATTGTCGAAATTCAAGAGATAAAGAAACCTGCTTTTCTAACTATAGTAAAACTACAAAATATTAAAAAAAGAAGGTGGAATGCCATTTTTAGCAATATGTACCTGAACACACAAAATTTACTATTGTAAATAAAATGTTATTATATTATTTCTTCTAACAAATAGGAAACGAATTTTTTTTGTCGCTTTGTTAACATTATTGTCATGCACTTTTGGTCGCAACGAAAATACATAGAGGAACAATAATAAAGAAATCCCAAAGAAGAAAATAAAAATTAAATTTAATTCTATTGTTTAAAAAACGTTCTTCTTATATAATTCTTAAATTTTTTTTTTTTTTTGCAATTCTTTAGTTCGATTGTTAAATAAAGTTTGTGTTTGTAACATATTGAAAATAATAATAGTTATTATAATAATCTAATTGTATTGCATGGTAGTAATAGAGAGATCGTTTTTCAAGATTTTTAAAGAGATTTTGAAATATAATACATAATTTTAAGACATAACAAGAAATTTTATTTGGTTTAATGGGATTTTAAAGTCGTTTGAGAGTTTTTTCGAAACCAAAAATAATCGAAAAACAAAACAAAAATCGTATAAAACTAAAATTAAACATTTGATGACATCTTTGATCATCGAGTTCGTCATATTGGAGCCTGACAGGATCTAATCAACCCGTGTGATAATTAAAATTGAAGTTTAAAGCAATTTTGAATTAATTAGTTTTACTATTTAGTTGAATTTTCAAAGTTTTGCAGTTACTCAATAAAGCTATCTCAACACAGCACAGTAAATAATTTCGTGTTTATTACTGAACAAGTTTTTAACCGTTTTCTATCGTACATTCCATATGTAACACCAATCGTAACCTATCGTATTTTTCCGATCACATGTATATGCTTCAATATAATTATGCCGAATAAGGCGTGCGATGATGAAATTGATAATGATGCCGGCAGAGCCACACGTTTCCAACACTGCACTAATTAGTGCTAGAAAACTACCTTATCGATTCAACATATGCAAAATTTTGCTATGTGGTGAAAACGTGAAATCGACCGATTAAATTAATACTTCTGATTTATATTTGCAGGGAAAATGATCTAGCGTTAACATACTCCCGCCGATTAAACGAAGTTTAATAACGATACTAATCGAAAACATAGAAAACTTAAAACTAAATGCTTACTCAAAGTAATGTAATTATTTACAATTCAATTTTACTTAATTATTATAATTCAATCTTTATTTACAATATATAGAAGCAATAATTAAAGTTAAAATTAGAGCAATCAAATTTTTTTTTTAATTAAACAAGCCAAAAGGAACTGTGAAAGTCTTGTGAAAATGCCGCATAGCCAAAATCATTGCAAAAGACCTTGACATCAAAAGGTAACGGTATGAAGCTATAAGACTGTGCATTGATTATAGTGTCAGTGAACTGTGTTGGCACTGGTTGAAGATAAATTTAACGAATTGAGTGCACATTACCTAAGTATTATAGCACATCTAATTCTTAGTGATAAAATAAACATTGTTGATAAATGACATGGACCAACACAATAAATGATCTTAATTTAAATTTACTTAATAGAAGTTGAAATGAATAAACTGACGAGCTACAAGCCTCGTATAGTAAGGTTTCTGGAATAACAGCAATTGGAGGACCAGAATAATTTGACGAGAAGTAGGCAATACGGAATAATTCAAAATAAGAAAACTTCGAAAGGTGAACCCTTTGAACTTAACCACACTAGTTAGACAAAAATATTCTGCCAATAGCACTAAAAAAAGTGTCCACTGAAACACACGACGACCAAGATTAACCAGACATGTGCATATACGAGCCCCGAGTGAGCTGTCATGGCAATTGAAGACAATGTAAGAATCAACACATTTTCAGAGAAGAGTCCGTCAACGAGGTGAAGGCACAGTGATCGAATAGATGATCGACGAATATAACCAATAATAGAATTCACTAATAATAGGATGTTCAAAGGCAAAACAAAAACAAAACTATAAGTACCATGGGAAACACTGGTTTTAAACAATACTAATACCGATTGTAACTCTTAATGTCTATGAAAAACAAAAAACATTAATCGTTTTTGCTTAAGGTTTTAAACAATACTAATACCGATTGTAACTCTTAATGTCTATGAAGAACAAAAAACATTAATCGTTTGTGCTTAAGAATTGTGTTATCGTAGCAGTCGAAGACAAAAGTTAATTATAAACTGTGCTAGGCACCGATGACGAAGCTGAAGACGATCAAAAAAGCAATGCGTTTGAATAAAAAACAGAACAATGACCGTACGACAGGTATAATACTAACGGTTGTTGCCAGAAAATCAATTTCTACAATTCTGTAAAAGTAACAATAATTAACAATTATAATTATTAAAAATAATCAATTATAGTCTGTGCAAATTATATTGTTCTACAAATATACAATTGCAGAATTGTATATTTGTAGAATCATGAGACCGCTAGAAAGATATCAAAAGGGACCAGAACAGACAATATATAATTCAATAAAATATTTAATCACTATAAAAAAATCATCTTTCATTTTCATAAAAATAACGAACTAGCTTTCTGAACAACCCAATAGAATCCTTATATATTTTAAAATGTTTTAAAATCATATCACACGTTTTTGTAGTGAGGAAACCAGGTTTGACTACTAAACTGTAAACTGCATCATTTTCACGAACTAAAATTTACAATTTTGATGTTTTTTTTTACTGATATCATGGTTTTTTGTAGTAATAAATTTATAAGCTTGGATTATAATTAAATAAATAACAGTTATTGATTTCATTTTAACATAAGCAATTTGATTTATTTGTCGGCGATTGTTTAAATTATTTTCCATTTTTTAGCGGTTTTGCGTTCATAGGACATAAATGAAAAGGAATCAAATTAAATAAAGGCCGATGTATAACCAATAAGAAAAATAAATTTTAATAAATTTATAAACGAACAACGAAATCTTATTTACTAATTGTAATATGTTAAGATTAAGCTTGCAGAAATGATGGTACAGACAAATAAGAAAAACATGTTCTAAAAATTAAAATTTTTGAAAAAGCAATTCGTTGTCTTATGTCTTTTGTTGTAAGAGTCAAATGATCGAAACTTTAAGGCACAGGTTTTAAAAAAAAATGATATTTAATTTTCTAAAAATGTATTTAAACAGATATTTCGATTGTGCCATGAGCATTTCAAAATAGCTTCAACTTTTTGAGGGCTGTTTAAATACCTGGACTACTTATAAGATAGCCCAAAAAATTTACCAATGAACTAAAAAAATACATTTATTCCTATTCAATCTCGAATTAAATTTTGTTAACCGTTTAATTGCAATATGAGAACGATTACATGTTGTGCAGATAAGCTAAGATAATCACTTCAGCAATACTGCTTTTTTAACTCAAACAGCATATACGTTTAAATTTAGAATATACCAAAAGAAGAAACGAAAATGGATTTCTCTTTATCATCTGCATATACCAACGCATGACAATTGTGATCATGTGAAGCCAAAAGAAGGGTTTCTTTATCCTTACAGAGAACAAACTACTAATTTAAAGCTTTGATTTAAATAAACCAACATTTAAAAAAAAAGGGATCGCCAACACCTCAGAACGTATGTTAATTGAACGCATATTTATTGTTGTTGTGATGTATCATTGATTAAACAAAAAAATTTTGTGGCTACGTGAAGCATTTCATCGATTCGTAGCATGGGACATTTATTTCTGCAACAGCAATTGAATTCAGTTTTCTATAATCGATACAAACACGAAACCTTTTATTGGTTTTTGGGTACCATTACCACAGGCGAAGCCCATGAAGATTTACATTACCCAACTATTTCGTCGTTGAATATCGTTTTAATTTTAGATTTCAAAATGTCTTTTTTTGTGAGTTATTTGCTGTAGAGGTAATTTTTGGTGTGTAGAATTATCAGAATTATTCGGATTATTATGACTTTATCATCCGCTAAAACAATTGCAAAACATTTTGACTCAAAAACTTAAATTATAAATAGCTAAGGGGAAGTTATGCTAAATTTAGCAGCTGTAGCCAAAATAGCGATACCAACACGACAAATGATATCAATATCTAGGATTTGTCTCTGCGTAACCGGTTAACAACAGTTTCCTTTTAACGCATCCAAGATCATCAGCACAATCCTTGAAACGAATATCACGTCTATGAAATCTTCTACACTTGAATCCTTAGAACATTTAATGAAATTACCTGATTCTATTTTGTTTCCGTTAGAACTGAACGAACCGATACTCCTTTTTCACTTACCTTTTTTAACGTTGAAATGGAATATATAAGTTGGTTAAATTGTTCGGTTAACATGACCACATTTTCACTTATGTTGGCATCTTGAAACCATATTGTATAATAATTCTAGTTATTTATTAATTTGTAACAAATGCAATTATTAATTTATTAAGTTTATTTCTTGCCTCGATTTGAAGTCTCACAAAAACTAACTCAAACGTAGTTGAACACATGCTTGCTACCGAGTTGAATTATATTCAAGCAACCGGTACTGAAATTGATCGACCTCATTCGACTGGTCACATCATATTGCACGTTATAGAATGTTTCTAGCTTTAGATACTGACATCCTTTTCAGATAACCATTGCTTTATGGGGATCGTCAGCTTGAAAAAATAAATCTATTGTTATACTACGATACAAACTGATCAAATTTAGCAAATGAAAACGAAACATTATCGGCTCTTATAACCGTCGCATATCCAATGAAGTTAATCACCTCTTTCAGTTTTTCAACGATATCGTAACATTTCTTGGCTGAGTTACTAATAGGTGCTTTGACCACTAGATCAGAAAATTAAAACAATGGATTTTCTATACGTTATTATAATTTTCATTCGTTTAAGACTATCTTCTTGTAAAAATATTTCTCCTATTATTATTCCCTTTAATTTTTCTTATATTCACAATTCCTCACTTAAAATAACAACTATATTACACTTAAAATAATCTCTTTCCATTTTTTTTATTCAACTTGACTAACTTGTGTTGAACATGACTAACCACTAGTTTATAACTCACTTGCATCACTGTTATAATTCAAAACTGTTTGTATCACTTCCGTTACAGTTTTTTACAAAAATAAAAGTGGGTGGCGTAGTCAATATAGAAGGGCAATAAATAGAAAATGTGCTAATTCTAAATCTTAATTAAGTAATAAGCATAAATACTAAAATATTCAACTATTTTAAAGTATTATAAATTATACCAAAACACAGTTGTTGATTGTTTCCAGATTAAAGACCGAGTTCCCCAAAGATATTTTATTCAGTATGTGTGATGAACCAATAGGTGAGTGTAAAAACATTCGTTTATTGGGTTTCACAGTTTCAAATGACCTACTCTGGAACGATCATGTAATTTCGATGGCAAAAAGCGCGTCTAAAAAACTCGGCCTCCTAAATAGATGCAAAAATTTTTTCACTCCATACCAATTGCTCCATGTTTATAAGTCCTGTATTCGTCCCTGTATGGAGTACTGCCTTCAAGTTTGGGGTGCTGCCTCTGTTTCCATCTTGGCCCTCTTGGACTCTGTTCAAAAGCGGGCTGTACGAATTGTGGTTGATCGAACTTTGACATCAAAACTTGATTCCCTACAACATCGTCGCACTGTTGCTGACCTCGTTGTTTTTTACAAATATCGTCATTAGCAGTGCTCAGATGAAATCAGCGGCATCATGCCTCAAACTTATTCTTACCCCCGTTCCACTCGGTAATCGGCTGCCGCAACCGGTGAAACGGTAAAGATCCCGCGCTGTCATACTGGCAGATCGCAGAGAGACTTTTTTGTCCGAACTGCGTACAAATGGAATAGTTTGCCGGAACACTTAGTCTCAGGTGGCTTCAACCCGCAGATGTTTAAAAAAAGCGTTAATCTACACCTTAGAACGCCAGTTGTTGTGGGATCCAGGTCTAGACCTAGGTCTTAAAAGGTATTTATGTGTTGTTATGACACATATTCTAAACCCTATTACACAACACATTTTATTTAAAAAAAAAAAAATACAAAATGTAATGTAATACGTTCAATACGCTGACTGCGCCACTCACTTTTATTTTTTGTAAAAACTGTAACGGATAATTATTGATCTAACAAAACTTCTAGTTAAATAGTATTCTAGTCTGTACATCTAATTTTGCCATCTGTGTTAAACTGTTTAAAAATATATTTAAATATTCATTTCATTATTACAGTTTGGAAGCAAACATAGTTATTAATAAAAGATTTGACGTTTGAACATAACCTTTGTTTCTTTGGAACATCGTTTAAGTTTATTTTTTAGTTTTTAGTTCGCTTTCAACAAAAGTGTGTTTTTTAAAATTTTTTTTAATTTATTTTATTTTATAGCCTTTTTTGAGTCAGTTTTTTTCTTTTTAACATGTTCCCTCCATCTCAGTTTAGCATCCAGTGTCATACCTAGATATTTTGCTGTATTTTCATAAGCAACTTGTGTTGAGTTGATTTTCAGAAGTATTTGGCTTACATTTTGGTTAGTGAAGTTAACATAAGAGGATTTTGTTTCATACAGCTTAATTCGCCATCTTTTTATCCAGTTGTGGATTATACTAGTAGCGTATTGCAGTTTGCTAGGATTGGTTCTTCGACAGTCTTTCCGGGTAGTCAAAATTAGGGTATCATCTGCAAAGGTTGCAATAGTTGTTTTACTTAGGCTATTAATCTTTTTCAAGGTGGCATAACTATCATCATATTTCATTGACTCTAAAATGGCGGTCATCCAGATAAGAGCTCAAAATTTCATAAAACTGTGGGCACATCTCTATGCAATTTATACTTTAAGCCATGATGCCAAACTTTATCAAAAGCTTGAGCGACATCAAGAAAAACTACGGAGCATACCCTTTTGGCTTCAATCGTTTCGTAGAATAGTTTTCTCTGAAACCAAACTGATGCGAAGGTATGAGGTTTTTATTTTCTATTACTGGCTTAAGTCTTTTAAGAAAAAGTTTTTCAACAAGCTTCGATATCGTTGGGAGTAAATGATATCGGTTCATACGAATTTTTGTCATTTGGTGATTTATTCGGTTTTAGGATCATAATAACTTTTGCTACTTTCCATTGTATCGGTACATACCTGAATCGGAATGCTGCATTAATGATATGAAGTATTTTGCGCAAACCTTTATCACGTAGCATTTTAACAACTTCACTGGTGATTAAATCATTCAATCAAGCCTCGGGCTTTTTTGGGAACCAAACTGGTACGTATTTCTTCATTAAGTTCATGTAATGTTACATATACTATTTCTTGTGAATCAGTTTTGTTGGCTTTCGTTATATTTTCGTCTTCTGTCAGTCGACCAAATGGCTTGAAGGTGACCTCTAGTAATTCTGCAAATTTATAATATAATATACTATCATCAATTGCAACAATACTTAGTTTATTGGTACTATCAATTGCGTTTTCTTTATTAAAAAGTATAAAGAAAAACACATAAATCATATACAGGGTGTCCGCCGGGAAGGTATACTACTTTGTTTGTTTATAATTTTTGATGAAATGAAAAAGAATGGATCTTATATTGATAAATGTTTTATTTAATGTCAGCAATTATGTATGGAATACAATATCAGATAAATGTCCGCCTCTGTTAGCCTCACAAATGCGAGCCCTTTTGAGCACATTTTTCATTACATTCTCACACATTTCACGCGGTATTTCATTAATTTCATCACGAATATTTTGTTTGAGTTGCTCAAGTGTTTCTGGTTTGTTTGCATAAACCTTGCTTTTCAGATATTCCTACAAAAAGAAGTCCGGAGCAGTCAAATCAGGCGACCAAAAATTTCACGTAACTTTCTCATCGTCACAGTAATCGATGATTGATTTTGATAACATGTTTTAACGATTAAAACACGTTGGTTTATCGAATATTTTTCTATAATAAATTTGCCACGTGTCTACTTCACGCAGGGCCGGCGCTTCCTTGGAGCAGTACGAACAGTTTGACGGGGCGCTAAAATTGGAGGGCGCCAAAACCCAATTAATAAAAATAAATTTAAAATAATAAAATAAATATTTTAATTACCGAAATTTATTACCAAAAATATTTTTTTCACTGTGTTAAAATTCATAAATTTTTTTTGTAAAATTTCTTTCAATGCAATCTTTGGCATTCAGGGGTGGGTCAGACTGGTTATACGAGAAAAATAATGGTAATTTTCTCAAATTAGTAGAAGCAATTGCTGAATTTGACAATGTTCTTTCAGAACACCTACGACGGATAACTAATATTGAGACGCAAAACAAATATTTGTATAAAAGCATTCAGAATGAACTAATTTCAATCGTGTCTAAAGTTATACAAAATAAAATCGATGATATGATAAAAAGTGCAAAATATTTTTCGATAATTGTTGATTGTACTCCAGATCAGAGCCGCAATGAACAATTATCACTTATTGTTAGAGTTGTTCATAGAAATCAAAACAAACATGAAATAAAGGAGCTTTTTATGGGTTTTTAAAAGCTACAGATACGACGGGTAAGGGCTTAACGAATTTAGTTTTAGACCGACTAACTTCTCTAAAATTTTCAATTAGTGATTGCAGAAGGCTATGATAATGGCTCAAATATGAAGGGAAAAAACATTGGAATGCAAGCTCAAATTAAACAAATAGAACCCCGAGCATTTTTTGTGCCATGCGCATCACATTCAGCTAACCTAGTCCTTCTAAATTCAGTTCAATGTTCACTTCAAGCTGTAAATTTTTTTGATACTGCCAATGTTTATATGTTTTTTTTCTAGTTCTGTTTCAAGATGGGACATTTTGAAACAGAATGTGAAAACATTAACTCTCAAGCCACTCTGTACGACCAAGATGGGAAAGCCGCATAGAAGCTTTAAAACCCTTAATGTGTAGTTTAGGTAATATTTATGACGCTTTAGTTCAAATAAGAAGTGACAAGGATAAGGACGGAATAACAAGAAATAACACGAATAGTTTATCTCTCAAAATTATTCATATTGAATTTATTTGTTCAATAATTATTTGATATAATATTCTTGATAAAATGAATATATTTAGCAAATATTTACAAAGTCCTGCTATTTGTTTAACGACAGCAGTACATTTGTTAGAGGGCACAAAAGAGTTTTTGACGAACTTACGAAATGAGGAAAAATTTCTGGGGTTTATCTTGCAAGCTAAAGAAATAGCTTTAAAATTAGATGTTCCACCAAATTTCCCGGATGCTTCAAGGCGCCCTAGTCGAAAACCTCAACTTTTTTCGTACGAAGGTAGAGACGAAATTATATCAAATCCTGAACAAAAATTTGAAGTTAAATTTTATTTTCAAATCCTTGATCAGGCGATTCAATCTGTTAGCGAACGATTTGATCAAATTTCGGAACACAATAACATTTTCAAATTTTTGCATAATATTTCTGTGGCTTCATTAAATGCTTCTGATCATTTAAATAATTGTCTTTCCCTAGAAAAGCATTTAACTTTCAATTCAAAGTCTGATATAGTAGGTTTAGATTTATGGGACAAAATTAAAACATTCCAAAGTATAATTTCAGGAACTTTAAGCCCTATAGAATCATTAGATTTTATATTTGAAAAGAAATTCGACCAGATATTACCAAATCTAGTTGTAGCTCTTAGAATTTTATTGACAATACCAGTCACAGTAGCTTCCGGTGAACGTAGCTTTTCTAAATTAAAAATTATTAAAAATTATTTACGTAGTACAATAGGACAAGAAAGACTGGTAGATTTAGCTAGAATATCTATAGAAAGTAAATTTCTGAGCAACTTGGATTATAGTGACTTGATAGACGATTTTGCAAGAATCAAAGCGCGTAAAATAAAATATAATTAACTAATATATTTTACAATTTAAAAATACACGCTTGAATTTTAGTGCTATTTATCCAATTTTTTTTAATTTTTTGTTATTGAAATTCGTACGCTATATTAGTAAGTACGATAACAATATTAAATCTTTATTTATTTTTAAATATATTTTTTATATTAATTTTTTGTTATTGAAATTCGTACGCTGGATTAGAACGATAACAATATTTAATCTTTTATTTATTTTTTTAATGTTTATTTTTGAGGACTATACCTACGTGGGATACCTCGTTAAAAAAAATGCACTGCATATCCTACCTTTTGGGTGATGTGGAAACGGATTATTTACGACAAATAGATTTTTTTAGGGCGGCATTTTTGAAAACTGCACCAGGCGCCAAAATCGCTAGCGCCGGCGCTGACTTCACGACTGCCAAATATGAACTGTCAAAACTAATGTTTATCAAAATGGCGGCAAAACAAAGTAGTATGCCTTCCCGGCGGACACCCTGTATAACAAAAACAATTTTTTTTATTTTACGTAAAAATAGTTCAATATCTTTAATTGCTATATCACACTTACACACCACACGTAAGCCGAAAAAAAATCAAATTCAATAAAAAAGAAAAAAAACAAATTATAAATCAAGAAAATGAGAATAAGAAATAAGAAAATAACAAATCATTACAATTTTAGACCAGGGAGAAGCCTTTAAAAATAATAAAAAGTGAGAGAGAGGAGAATATTATAAAAATGAAAGGAAAAATAATTTACGGGCGATCTGAGGTCGGGAAGGGGAAGGGGTGAGTTTTTAAGGGTAAAAAACGGTTTATCTCGATTTCCGGCAAAACTAAAAGATTGAAAATTAGGGTGCTTTTTCGATATTAATTCAAAATAAGGTGAAAAAATAAATATTTCAAATTAAATAAATTACAGCGTATTTGGGACATAAAAAGGTAAGTTTTCACCAAATTTCGTGGAAAAAAAATTTTTTGTAAAAGATAAAAATAAAAAACCAAAAACTTGGTTTTTTGAATTTTTCACATAAATTTTGAGGTTATGTGAAAAAAGTGTCGATACAAAAGCTTTAGATCTTTTTATTACCTACCTTTATATCTTATTACCTCTTATTACCTTTTTTCCTTAATTTTAAAATAACTCTAAAATCTTTATCAAAGTTATATAAGTTTTATTTTAAATAAATAATGTAATATAATATATTAAGTTTATTTTATTTAGTAAACATTTTTCATATCTATAACATGATTTCTACATAAATAATTCTATTTTTGTATTGAGCTTTTTCAAAATAAATTAATTTTCTATTTGTTCATTTGTTTTATTGGGAAATTTAATATTTATGGTTTTTGATTTATATTTTTGAAAGGACGGATTTCAGTCTCCGTTACCAATTAAATATCTATTTATAAATCTAATTTTAATTACAAAGTTTAATACTACTTTATTCTTTATAAATATAATTTTATTGTAAATTAACTTTATGTTTTATAATAAAAAAAAAAATGTTTTAATATTTTGATTGAAATGTGCTTATAAAATAAATACTAATTAGGTTAAAGTTTGGTGTAGGGCACCAACCAACCACCGATTTAATCGATAATTTAGGCAAAATTTACATGCAAAAATGTGTCAACATACTATATTTTGTTTCATTTGTTAAATTTCATAAACGCAATCCTAGGATATACTAACTATAGAATTTAATTCGTATAACTTTGTTATTTATTTAAATTACAAATCATTATTTTTTAGTTTTGTAAACTCAAGGCCTCAAAAATGCAGTTTTAAAATAATTAGAAAAAAATATATAAAGAAAACTTACCTTTAGTAACGGGAGAATAAAATAAAACATAAAACTTTTGTTTAATAAAAATATAAAAACAAATAAATAAAAATTTGTCATTATTTATTAATAATTTGATCTAGCTATAACATTTTTTAAATCACTAAATACAAAATAATAGTTAATAAAACAAAATGTGTTACGCAACTATAAAAATTCTAAAAAAAAATAATAAATTTATTAAGCATAACAAATAAAAATAAAAACAATATTAATTATAATAATAAAAATAAAGTTTCATAAAGAAATATTTCTACGTTTTTTTTTAATAATTGGAATATGAACAATAGTATGGTATCAACAAGAAATGATACCATAAGGATATGTTCTAGAATTTATTTTTGTTTAAAGACTCCAACGTTTAGTATAAAAATAATTTAAATAAAATTGATCATTTCAATATATCACTTCTTTTTTTATAATTTATAACTATTTTTACTAACTTTAAAGGAAATAAATTAGATGTTATGTTAGTAATTAGTTTTTGTATAATATAAATAGTAAGCATGTTTAAATTTTATATTTTGTTTGTATAAAAAAATGTTTTCGACATAAATTTAAAGAGATTTAAAGTTTGAAGTAATTAGACAAATAATTACCAGATTAGATATAAATATCTATAAATATGCAAATTATATTAATGTGAAACTTTTTTAAAAACTAACTCCATATCGTATTTTTTAGTTGATGGATGCTAATTTTCACAGTTATGAGTATTTTAATAATTTTTGCAAAAACGAAATTATAAAATTATCTCAAATGTATTTCATACATAAATATATTTTCTTTTTGTTTCTAATAAGGCCACAAGCAAATAACTTCTTTTTGTTTTTTAAATAATTTATAGTTGATTTTAATATAAATAATTATTAATTTATAAAAATGTATAGAATTACAATATATTAAATTTTGTTATAATAATAAGAAATATAAACAAAAGTACAATTATAAATTAAACGAAAATAAAAGTTATTTGAAATAATTAATAATTATTTATATGGTCATTGTAAAAAAAATGAAAATGAATTAATTTTATTAATTAATTGAGCATAGTTATAAATTTTAATTCTTTTCTCAAAATTTCTAATATTTTATTTATTATTGTGTGTGCAAAATTAATAAAATTTATTTTCTGTGATTCGGTCATAAAGAAATTCATAAAAATGGATTATTTGATGTAATCTGAAAATAAAAAAAAAGATAAAAAATATATTTGTGGCGAACATTTAAATTTAGAATTTTTAATATTTATTAGGCGATGTTTTATCGTTAAAACTTTATTAAAAACAAATTAGTTTTTATCAAGTTCTTGATTTTGGTGATATAAAAAAATGTTTGTGTAATAAATTTGTTTTAAATTTTATTTTTCACTATTCTAAATTTTAAATAACATAATAAATGTTTTACTGTTAACATGTTATTATTAAAGTCAAAATCTAATAAAATAAATTTATGGAAATCAAATCAAAACAGTTGAATCATGGATATCGGGATGCCGATTATGGAATGCGATTCGCTTTGAAAGCGATTTTGCTTAATATTTTGTGTATGTGTATTAGTAACGATTTTGATCTAAAATCCATTACTTTTTGTAAAACTACTACGTTTTTATAAATTATTTTTAAACAAAAATTCGTTTGACGTTTCAACAGAATTGTTTGTTGTTACTTGTTTAACTTTTATAAAAATCGTCGTGTAGTCTTTATATTGGGAATGAAAAGGCAGTTTGGTGATAAATTAGAGAAATTAAGAGGAGGTTGGCGTACATTGAAGTTAGGACTATTAGTTTGAAGTGCAAATGATGTGTGCGATTTATGAAATATTGGTGATTTGTTGATTGTATTTGTTGTAGTTTCGGGAGAGTTCATCATTCTTTTCGAGTCAACAAAGTTTTGATACACCTTTTTATTTAAGGACTGGCAGAATTCACCTATATAGGAATCAGTGGATTATTTATTTTATAGATTGCAATTTATTTTATAGATTGTTTTTTGTGTCTTGCAGTTTTTGTTCTTTGGTGTTAAATCTTTAAGCTCAGTAAACATGTTTTGATAATATAGGTTTCCTGTAAGTATGTAATTTTGATTTTGTCTGCAGGAGTCAACCAAATATTTTATAGGTTATCCACGAAGATTAGGGAGGTTTATATACTAAGGGGGTATTAGACATTAGTAGATCGGAACTGGATATGGCAAAATAATTTTTACTTAGGCGCCAGCCAATTTTTTTTAGCGCACTTTTATAAGCAAATTACAAAAATTTTTTTTTTTGAAAATCAGTCCCGGGGACCAATATATGGGCCTTTGAAAAAAAAAATATTTTTGATATACAATTTCAAAGAATCAACATGAATAACTTAAAAAAAAAATATTGCGACGCTGATGCATAGGCTGACTTCACCACAGCTCTGGAAACATAGCGTTCTGGATATATAATGAGCTAATATCCATAAAATACTTTAATTAAAAGCTAACCAATATTATGGACTTCGTAGTTCTAATAATAAAAATATTAAAGCAGGCAGTAGTATCCCAACAAACATAAATTCTGTTGTACGAGAATAAGTAAAAAAAAATTTTCGGAAGTGACAAAGCGGAAGTTAGGATGCAGAGCTGTTGTAAGCCGTACTAAATGTGTATGTACCAAATTTCATCCAACTCGATTATCAGGTACAGAAGTTATTGAGCTTCCAAAATAACAGGTGCTTGGAGGACCACCTACCACTTTGTTCACTATCGCTAAAATAACTAATCAGTTCCTTGCCATACATATTTGCATCTTTTTGCAAAGTGTAATAAAAATTACTTAACGAACGAATGTTGTATGCTTCCAACAAACCAGTGTTGCAAAACGTTACTCGTAACGTAACGCAAAAACGGAATAACGAAATGAAATAGCGTTATTAGTAATAATTACGTTCATAACGTTTTAAAAATTAAACTACGTTACAATAACGTAAAACGTAACGATAACTCAATATTTTATTTCGTTTTTCGGGTGACTTTTTTATAATTATGTATGAAAATCAAAACGCAAAAACCGGTGAAATAAAATCCAACTTATCTGCTCTTTATCAATTTTTGCGGACGCTTAAACTACAGATTTTGGTAGTTCTAATGCCCGATTTACAGTCGGTAACGTTAACTTAACGTTAACTTTAACTTAACTCTAACTTAAGACATCTAAAAATTTTGATTTATAGTCGGTAAGAAATTACGTATTCATTGACGTTTGATCTGATATTAATTATGGTTTTGTAATCAATGTTACAAATCAATCAATTCTTTAAAAGTAATAAACTGATTTTAAAATCAAAATTTAAAATAATAAAATTCGAAACATACATCATTTGATACAAAATTTAAAAATAAAAAAATTTATTTTCATATTAATTTTCTGCTAATATTTGGCTTTAAAGTCGCTCTTTTTATATCCTTTGCATTTTTTAAAAAATAAAATTTTATTTTTATGGACACTTACAATTAAAGTTTACTTTTCTTCAGTTTTTATACCAAACGTCAACAAATCCTTAACAAAATCTTTAAGATAGAATGAAATGAACTTTACGTTAAGTTAACGTTAAGTTTGCGTGAACGACTATAAATGCTCTAGTGCATTTTCATACATTTGTACTTTACGTTAAGTTAACGTTAAGTTAAAGTTACCGACTATAAATCGGGCATAAAATGTTGTACAATTTTAAGTTTATTTTAAATAATTTCAAGTCTGTAGTAGCCGTTTTGCATCACAGGTGTTTTGAATAATTTTAAGAAAGAATATTTTTTTGCTGGCCGAGAAATCAATCTGAAGATCTATTAAAAGCAACTCTAATAGTTATAAACAAAGTATCAGATTTGTGAAAACTCCTGATAAGATTAGTTTTGGTAAAAATAATTATTTTTAATATGAAATGATTTCAAAATATTCGTCGGAGTGACGTGAATAATCCATTGTATAATTCTTTAATTTTAATTACGTCAGTTACATATCTACGCCCGTCGATGATCTCCACGAGATCAAAACTATAGTAGTGTGAATTATAAAAAATATATATACTTTAAAATTTTAAAATTATTGTTTTTTAATTGTTTTTTATATATAACAATAGTGAATAATAAAAGGTGTCGTTATTAAAATTAAAGAATATGAAATGAGTCAAATTTTATAGTTACGTTATTTTAAAATTAAATTGTAATGTTTAAAACTAATCTGTTAAACATTACATTTAATTTTAAAATAACGTAATTATAACGTTATAACATAATAAAATATAATATTTTTCTGTTTTATAACGAAATAACGTACCGAAAAAATAAATATACTGTTATAAAAACGAAACGCATAACGTTACGATTTTTTTTTTCGTTTTGCAACACTGCAACAAACATTGAAACAATAAACAGGTGCTCGGGAGGACCCCACCACTTATCCCAATATTGTCCAAAAACTAGTCAATTCTTTGTCAATAAAGTCTATCTTTTTTCAAAGTGCCATTAAAACTGATTAATGAATGAAATCTGTTTGCTCCCAACAAACTTTAAAAACCAAGTGTGAAAAGTCTGCAGTTGTATGGTAGATCCCCCGCCACTTTGATCAATGTGTCCCAAAAGATGATAATTATCTTCTTACACTAATTGAAACCTTTCCATAAGTTTTATCATAATCACTTCATTATTGTAGGTTGTAGTGTGCATAAAGATACTGAAAAAACTGCCAACAATTAAAAAAAAAATTTTTACCGGAAGTAAAAAACCGAAGTTGGGATGCAGAATTTTTGTAAATTATACTAAATGCTTATGTACAAAGTTTCATCCAATTCGATTATCAGGTATAGATGTTATTGAGCTTTCAAAAAAAACAGGTGCTCCAGGGACCCCCCACCACTTTGTTCACTATCGCTCAAAAACTAATCGATCTTTGCCATACATGTTTGCATTTTTTTCCAAAGTGTCATCAAAATTGGTTCACGAACGAATGCTGTGTGCTCCCAACAAACATTGAAAAAATGATGACACAGTAAACAGGTGTTCGGGAGACCCTGTACCACTTATCCCAATATTGTCCAAAAACTAATCAGTTCCTTGTCATTTAAGTTTCCATCTTTTTTCAAAGTGTCATTAGAATTGATTAATGAATGAAGTCTGTATGCTCCCAACAAACTTAAAAAACAAAGTGTGAAAAGTCAGCAGTTGTATGGTAGACCCCCGCCACTTTGATCAATGTGTCCTAAAAGATGATAATTATCTTCTTACACTAATTGGAACCCTATTCCATAAGTTTCATCATAATCACTTCATTATTGTAGGCTGTAGTGTGCATAAAGACACTGAAAAAACTTCAAAAAAGTACAAAAAAATTTTTTACCGGAAGTAAAAAACCGGAAGTTGGGATGCAGAACTATTTTAAACCGTACTACATACTTATGTACCAAGTTTCATCCAATTCGCTTATCAGGTACAGAAGCTATAGATCTTTCAAAAAACAGGTGCTCCAGGGACCCCCCACGACTTTGTTCACTATCGCTCAAAAACTAATCAGTTCTTTGCCATACATGTTTGCATCTTTTTCCAAAGTGTCATCAAAATTCGATAACGAACGAATGCTGTGTGCTCCCAACAAACATTGAAAAAAGTGTGACACATTAAACAGGTGTTCGGGAGGACCCCCACCACTTATTCCAATATTATCCAAAAACTAATCAGTTCGTTGTTACTTAAGTCTCCATCTTTTTCCAAAGTGTCATTAAAATAAATTAATGAACGAAGTCTGTATGCTCCCAACAAACTTAAAAAACAAAGTGTGAAAAGTCAGCATTTGTATGGTAGACCCCCCACCACTTTGATCAATGTGTCCTAAAACATGATAATTATCTTTTCACAATTATTGGAACCCTATTCCATAAGTTTATCATAATCACTTCATTATTGTAGGCTGTAGTGTGCATAAAGACACTGACAAAACTTCAAAAAAGTACAACAAAAAATTTTTTACCGGAAGTGAAAAACCGGAAGTTGGGATGCAGAACTATTGTAAACCGTACTACATACTCATGTACCAAGTTTCATCCAATTCGCTTATCAGGTACAGAAGTTAAAAAGCTTTCAAAAAAACAGGTGCTCCAGGGACCCCCCACCACTTTGTTCACTATCGCTCAAAAACTAATCAGTTCTTTGCCATACATGTTTGCATCTTTTTCCAAAGTGTCATCAAAATTCGATAACGAACGAATGCTGTGTGCTCCCAACAAACATTGAAAAAAGTGTGACACATTAAACAGGTGTTCGGGAGGACCCCCACCACTTATTCCAATATTATCCAAAAACTAATCAGTTCTTTGTTACTTAAGTTTCCATCTTTTTCTAAAGTGTCATTAAAATAAAGTAATGAATGAAGTCTGTATGCTCCCAACAAACTTAAAAAACAAAGTGTGAAAAGTCAGCATTTGTATGGTAGACCCCCCACCACTTTGATCAATGTGTCCTAAAACATGATAATTATCTTTTCACACTAATTGGAACCCTATTCCATAAGTTTCATCATAATCACTTCATTATTGTAGGCTGTAGTGTGCATAAAGACACTGAAAAAACTTCAAAAAAGTACAAACAAATTTTTTTTACCGGAAGTGAAAAACCGGAAGTTGGGATGCAGAACTATTTTAAACCGTACTACATACTCATGTACCAAGTTTCATCCAATTCGCTTATCAGGTACAGATTTTATAGAGCTTTCAAAAAAACAGGTGCTCCAGGGACCCCCCACCACTTTGTTCAATATCGCTCAAAAACTAATCAGTTCTTTGTCATACATGTTTGCGTCTTTTTCCAAAGTGTCATCAAAATTCATTCACGAATGAATGTTTTATGCTCCCAACAAACTTAAAAACTTTGTGGAAAAAACCACATGTTGTATGGTGGACCCCCCAACCCTTTATCCAATGTGCTCCAAAAGCTGATAAAATATTTCTCATGTTATGTAAAAGCTTTTCGCAACGTTTCATGAAAATCGATCGGTAATTGTAGGCTACAGTAAGGATAAACACCTGAAAAAAAAACTTTTTAACCGGAAGTGACAAACCGAAAGTTGGTATGCAGAAATGTTGGAAACAGTACTAAAAGCTTATATACTAAGTTTCAATAAGATCATAGCCCGGGATCAGAAGTTATTCAAGATTTAAACTTAGAGGTGTTCGGGAGACCCCCCGCCATTTTGTCCAAATTTGAAATGAATCCAGATCTTCCATTTTCAAGTGAACCTGTATCATTTGCCAAAGTTTCATCAAGATCCTATGCAGAAAACACAACCACCCACCCACCCACCCACACACAGACGTACACCAAAATTTTTTTTGGCTATTTAGATAGAGGATGGTCCAAAACAAAAGATAAAATAAAATTTGGGGTATGTAAGATTTTTTTTTTTCACGATAGATTGCATTACTTCACACAATTTAAAATTGTGGTGAAGTAAAAATAATTATAACCTTAGCACGTTATGACCATTTGAGGCAAGATTACTTGAACTTAGGCGCAAGTGGATTTTTTTTGTTATTTTTATCGTAAATTAAGAAAATGTAGTAAAAGGGACAGTTTTGATCTGTTTATCTTATAAGCACATAGGAAATAAAGCAAAAATTAAAAAAAACAAAAAATTCTTGTCAAAACAGTGCAATTTTCTATGGATTTTGCTTTTTTCAAAGGCCTGTATCTTGGACCACGGGGCTGATATATAACTCGTTTTGGTTTTATTCGCTTCAGTGAGTGATTCTATAACAAATAAAAAAAAAGTCTTGGCGCCTAAGTAGAAGTAATATCCCCCTGGATATGGTAATGGGGAGACGATGGATTTGGACGCTTTTGGGAGTTAGGACAAAAGATTTTGTTCTTCCATGGTAAATTTGTTGATGTATTTGTCAATATGGTGTGCTGGGTAGTAATTTTTGGTCCGTATATTAATTCTTATCAAGGAATACTGTTGCAGACTTGCTTTCCAGTTTATGGGAAACAATAACGGTGTTAAAGTAAATACTTGATAAAACCTCGTGTTGGCGTTTACTGATCAGTGAATACAAAAGGAGATTATACATACAAATACATACAAAAAGAGATTTATGAATTATGTTTCTTATTCTTAATAAGACTAATTCGAAGGATGATAGAAAAATGTGACAGCATGTTTGGGATTTTTCTCAGGGTAAAACTCCATTTCTTTTATGTGTGTTTCAGACTGGATTAGGACCTTCATCATCAAAGTCATTATTCTATTCGAAGTCTTTGGCAAATATGCTATCCACTACACCACCGAGGCGTTGTATGTGTAGTATAGAGTTGTTTGGTGGATAACTCCAATGAGGTGTATGCTATCAATGAATGCACGCATATAATAACTAGCTTGCATCTGTAAAGAAAAAGAATGGCATCTGTTTGGATACCCAGCGACTACTTCCAACCTCTACAATGAGTATTGGAAAACTCACTCTTCGTAAGATAGCGCAACTCAACAACATCACACTGCGGTGGGTCCCACTCTATTGGTATTTCAGGCAACATAACTGATTAACTTGCTAAGGCTGAAGTGGTCATGAAATATTCAGGCTCAGAACCCGCCTTGGGGTTACCTAAAACTTTTGCCTTGTCATATATATATTAGAGAAATATTTTAATAAATTTTGTAAGGTGAATTTTTTTTCAAAATTTCTCTGCTTTTTCAAAAATTGGCATAGTCCCCAATTATTTGGCATTATGTGGAAAAATAATGATATCATAAAACTATGGGGGAAATATAAAAACCAAGGGGAATATCAACTATCCAAACCCCTATTATATTTTTATAATAAATTATAAAAAGATATTATTTTACCAAACAATTATTTTTACCAAAAAAGACTTACTTTAAACACAAAAAAATAAATAAAAAATCTGACAAGTAGTTCATAAGACACATTGAATTGAACATATACGAAGCCTATGGGTTTTCAAAACTGCTCCCAGATATAAAGAGAGAACCACTCGCGACAAAAAAATTTTCTTCTACGCAATGTTTTTGTTATTCTCTCTTCAACAGTAAAAAATTTAAACCAATTCAAAAAAGTGTGGCAACTCGATGTAATAAAAACGTGATTAATGCTAAACTCATGAACACATCTACAAATTGCATCTATAAATATTACCATAGCGTGAAATTCTGCCAAACTAAATCATGTACATATTTAATATAAAAAAACTTTAAATTTTTTGCAGAGTAACACACTTAGCAGTAAATTGAAGGCTGAAAAATCTAGCGAATTATTTTTTAATCGTTTGTTTAAACGAAACAGTCAAGTACGACCCCTTTCTTTTTTATATTATCCAACAAGTTCAAACAAACGATTCCATTTCTCAACACAAAACTTAATTCTCTATTCGTTCTTACTTCTCTATTTTTTATTCATCTTCTATGTTTCGATCTACAGCCGACACAGAACAAACAATTCATATCGGCAAATTGAACTAAAAAAATAGACATAATTAATTTTAGAATAGGAATCTTTATCAAGGACCACCAACTCTTCCACTGTAACCATCAATCCACAGCTAAGAATTCCATTTAATATTAACTAAAAGTTTCCTGAAAACCATCCCCAATGTGATCATTCTATCTGTCGAGTCCACAAATAAAACCTGTCGAGTTCACAAATAGCCATGTCAAAAAACTGAGTATATTAATAAATTAAACCTCTTACTCAGGAACTCTAGCACGCACAGTTCCAAAACGTGACTTAACAAACTAAAAACTACAAACTAAAAACAATTCAGTATTATAAAAGAACTAAATGAATAATAATGCATCAACGTCCGAACTAAAAACATATAATAGTAAGCAGCCGAACAGTCTCCCCAAAATACTCGCATCTAAAACACCGATAAGACCCATCGTATCCTACATAAGTACACTAGCGTACAATTTGTCCATATTTTTATCCCAGATTTTCAAACACATTTCTTCAAACATTTTTAACGTAAAAAACTTTTATGCCCTCAAAACTAAATAAGACTCCACTTATTTCATTAACCAACACAATGAATTAATCTCCTTTTAAGTAGTAACCCTCCCCACTAACCATACTATGAGCATATTCTACATCTACGATATAATTTAGTGTCTGAACAATTTCCAAATGATTATGAAACAATCAACAAATAAATTAAAATAAATACATAAGTTTTTTAAATTTGTTCTCTTAATTTTTTTATCCTAAAAGTTATATAAGTACAGTAAATGATCAAATTCTTCAAGATTTGTAACATCTTATGCACTTTTCTCACATAAGCAATATGAAAATACTACCTCAAAAGGTATTGTTTATTTGACAGCGTACAGTGAAAATTATTGCCTAAATATAAATATCCACAAAAAATTGGTCTACTTTCATTTTATTATTTTTTACTTTAATTACTAATACAATTATGAAAAATTTTGTGTTTGTACACAAAATTTTTTAAAAGCGATTGCGATTTTGGTTAAATCGCATTCCATAATCGGCATCCAGATATTGCTAAACAACAAATTTTCCATATATTAGATAAAATATCTACATTAGCACCTCCGGATCGGTTACTTCTGTATCTGAGAATGCCAGATTATATAGCGTCAATGAAAAGCTATATATTCATAACCGTAAGTCTTAGGGCCGGTTGTACAATTGCAGTTCAGCCGAGGTTTAAGCTGAAATTATGCTAAACCTGATATTCTGTTCAGTTACGCGTTGAACAATTGCGGTTTAGTCGCGAGTATGAGCTCAAGCCAGGGTTCAAGTTGAGCGCCCAATTTTGTTGGTTCAAGTGCGGTTCAAGAAACTAACCTAACTTGTAACCTAACCTAAGCTCCTATCGGGTTCTACTAAGCTTTAGCTAAACTGCTATTGTACAACCGGCCCTTAAAGAAATATTTCCATAATTTAAAATATTTGTTTGTTTGCTGATTCATTATAACTTGTTTAATGTGAAATTACTTTGGTGATATTAAGTTCACCACTCTGGTGATATTAAGTTCACCACTCTCTTAGCCTATGAAGTAGTGGACCACCCGATGTAACATTTAACCAAGCATTTTCATAACAACAACAAATATCAGAAAGAGACAAATCGTAAGTTATAGTGCAAGAACTATTGTGGGTACGGTACATTGACTTACATTTTATAGCAAAATAAAAATCCGGTCAAGTGCGAATACGATTTGCCCGCCAAGGATTGTTGAAGGAATTTCCCTATGAGGTACAAAATCTTAGTTTAGCGAGTCATACGTATATAGTTTTTGATAGAAAAGTGAAATGGTGTAATTGTTTTTATTTTTGGGTAGAGACAATGGACAAAGAAAGATAAAGATGTGTGAAAGAATATAAACATTTTAGAACATATCAGACAATTTAGAGTTGTCGTTAAAACATAACTTATTATAAAAAGGTATAACATAACATTACTTAACATAGCATAACAAAACACAAAACAACATAATATAACATAATATAAAATAATATAACATTACATAGCATAACATAGCATAACACAACATAACATAACAACATAACATAACATAACAATAGCATAACATAACATAACGTAACATAACATAACATAACATAACATCACATAACATAACATAACATAACATAACATGACATAACATAACATAACATAACATAACATAACAACATAACATAACATAACATAACATAACATAACATAACATAACATAACATAACATAACATAACATAACATAACATAACATAACATAACATAACATAACATAACATAACATAACATAACATAACATAACATAACATAACATATTTGTTTAGCACTTGTTTTATACGCACGTTATTATAAATTTAAAAAAATAAAAGATTTGATTGTATTTCTATGATCACTCAATATATTTCGTCTTTTTAGGACATCCTCAGGAGTAATGATTACTCCTGAGGATGTCCTAAAAAGACGAAATATATTGAGTGATCATAGAAATAAAATTAAATCTTTTATTTTTTTGAATTTATATTAACGTGCGTATAAAACAAGTGCTAAACAAATATGTTATTCAACGAATTACGCCAAGAGCCTACGGCAAACAGTGTAAACTATATAACATAACATATCATAATTTAACAATATAACATATAACATAACATAATATTGGTATACGATTAGAACTTATAGTCTCTGGGCCCACCCCGATTTCATTTGATGATTACCACATATTTTATACTTGGTAAGGCGCCTGTTCTTGATAAGTCCGAAAACTTTTGTTCTGACATTTTCATCGATTCGGGCGCTTTTTCGATCGATAAGCTCCGAAAAATGCCGAATGCCCGGAATATTGTAATTTTTTTTAACTATGGAGGTTGGAAATTTGTTTTAGAATACGAAGGTAACCTGGTCCGGCAAAAATTTGTCTGCTATTGTCTAGTCCGACAACCCAAACATCGGACTCGACAATAGCAGACACATTTTAGTCGGACAAGTTATTCTCGTGTTCTAAAACAAATTTCCACCACCCATAGTTAAAATAAAAATTGTGGCAGCAAATTTACAAGATCGCGGGCAATCGGCACAGGTGCCTCACGAAGTATAAAATATGTGGTAATCATCAAACGTAATCGGCGTGGGTCCAGGGACTATAAGTTCTAATCGTTTTTTTGCTAAACTTAAAGAAAATTTTTATGCAGAAGATAAAACTTTATTTAATCAAAATAATTTCCATCTGAATCTACAATTTTCTTCCATCTTTCAGGTAATAAACGAATTCTGTTGGTAAAAAACTCTGGATGCTTGGAGGCGATTCAATCGGCGACCCAATTTTTACTATCTTCAATAAAACGGCAGTGCTGGTGAGCCAGGGTTGCATAAGCCGAAACAAATGGTAATCTGACGGAAAAATATCTGGTGAATACAGCGGAGGGGAGAACTTCCAATCGCTCCCCTTTCAAGTAGTTTTTGACAACAAAAGCAACATATGGCCTATATTTGCCATGTTAAAAAATCAACTTATCGTGGCGATTGTATCATTCAGGCTGTTTTTTCGACCACGGCTTGCTTCAAACCAATCAGTTAACGTTAGTAACGTTCCTCGCTGCTAACAGCTCATAATACCCACAGCTCGCTGGTTCAACATAATTGGACCATTACTATCGATCCATTAATATCCGACTTTGGGACGACGGCCCGGGCTCACCAGGCATGCACCATACCGCTGCATGTTCCCCATGAACTTCTGTGGTCAAAATTTGTGCTCCCGCTGCATTTTTCTTTGCCAAAAACATAACATCATATAACATAACATAACATAACATAGCATAACATAACATAACATAACATAACATAGCATAACATAACATAACAACATAGCATAACATAACACATAACATAACACGTAACATAGCATAACATAACATTAAGTCTACGTGCTCCTTCCTTGCACGTGTGTTAATGATCCAGGTGTGGTGCGGGTCACGCTATATAATTAGCAAATGGGCTGGATCAAGGCGTAATGCGCTACGTGCCATTGTGATGAACTCAGCTCAGTCGCGACCAGAGCCGCCTCGATACTAGGCAACCTTCAGGTGTATTATATCTTGCCAAGTTAACAGAGCTTTGACTTGGTCGACCTAGTTTCTCGTGGGAACAATATGGAAGTCATTTAAAAAAAAAACAAACAAAAATTGCGGGATGTCACCGCGTTGACGAGTGGAGAAGGTACATGTAGTCGGCGCAGGAGCGAGTATCCTCATCATGCTGACTATGGAAGTGTACCGGCGGCAAGTGACACTGCTGTGGCCGGGAGCAGTACAACTTCCGTGCCGGCAGCAAGTAGCACTATGCCAAATAAATTTATTAAGAGTAGAAAGCATAGAGGTCCATCTCGCCCCTAGAGTAGGCTTAGAAGAGCTGGTATCAGATGGTACCTAAGGTTACTCGTTCCTCGTGGAGGAGATGTCTCCGAGGACTCAAAGAGAAAGGCTCTGAAAAGGAGGACCCCAACGGTCGGAGCAGAAAACGTGAAACGGGGAAGAGATTTCACGACGCCGCAGGACAACGCGGCAAAGAAGCCAGGATTTCCACCGGTCAGGACAGAGAGCAACACCATCTCAATCCAAACACCAGCTATGCTGGTGTTATTAAGACGAGCAAGTTGCATATTCTGGATGTGGATTATCTCCAAACGATGCTTAGCGCGGAAAAGTTGGGGTTAATCGAAGCAGGACTAGTGATTCAAAAAGCGCTAGGATGTGCCGATCACAGGATAGGGTTTGGCAGTATTCACTTCAAACCTGGTCATTCTGTGGTAGGTTATGATGACGAGCAGACGTTAAAACAGCTCCTGTCTGTTTTACCTAAAGTGGAAGTCCTTAAACATATAGTTGTGACGAAATTTGGGAGATGACATTCCGATTACTCGCAAAATTTCTGTCTTTTTCCCAAGGAGTGCCGATCAGACCAGGGGGAAATCTCTCGCTTTGCTAGAGACGCAAAACTAAGTCTTATTCGTCAAGGAAGTCAAGGAATGGAAGCTGTCACGATGATGGCACAGGTCAACTCTTGACTGCACTGATTGCGGACAAGGCAAAGACAGTCTTATCGGGGGTGGGGAATACCCGTTTTGGCAAAGTCATTGTTCATGGATCCAGAAGGACGACAGCAGAAGGAACAGAAAACGGGGGTGGCTGCATCTCGGAGAATGTACCTTAGAAATCACAACACCGGGGAGACAACCGCAACCTTAACGACACCCAGTGAGGAGGCAAATATGGTTGTGAAAGAGGAGGTGGAGGATGCTGGAGAGGATTGCAGTAGTATTGAAGACGTATAAATCGAGGAGAAGAGGTTGTTGATGGATGCAGAGTTAGATACGCCCCTCTCCGACAACATCTAATGGAGGCGCAGGAAGCTTGTGGGTAGCCCAAGTGAATGTCCCCACTAAGAAACGGCTAGGGCTCCCGCTGATACAAAAACTCTGGATCCACAAAGCAGGGTGAGGGGTCTTGCAAACAGGTAGTATGTGATACTAATGTAAACTGACCTATAGCGTGCATTATGATTAGAAAAATTACAACATTAATTATATTTGTAATTCAGATTTTCTTTCAAGGGACTTGGTGACAATATTTACTACCATCAAAGCCTTAAAGGCATTTGCGGTAGCATCAGCATACGGGTACTAATACCGCCTACAGAGGTGAAACAAACCAAAAGAGGTGAGCTTCTGTTATAATTTTTAATTAAAGAAAACCTTAACTTGTTTAATTTCGAAAACACGCTCACTTTTGATACAAGAACAAAACAAGAAGTGTTAGATTTAACGGTAGGCAGTACTAATGTAGGACAATTCATAAAAATATGGAGTCTCAAATGAACTCTCCTTGTCGGATCATAGAATGATTCTGTTTGAACAGGATAGTACGAAAGAGGAATCATATCCGATTCGGAATCCAAGGAACACAAGGTGGAATCAATTTGGGGAGAATCTAAAAGGTCTACAATTAGTAACGGCTAGATGGACAGTAAAACACTATGCCGGGCTGGAACAAGCTGTAGCGTCGGTAAACCTGTCGATCACCAAAGCATTCGAAGCCAACTGCCGAATTGCTGAGATAAAAGAGCAGAGGGACGCGTTTTTGGTGGAGCAGGGAGTTGTCAAAATTAAAAAAAGAAGTACGGAGTACGGAAGCTCTTTAAAAAAGAAAAAAATTTAAGAAAACTGAAAAAATACCAGGGTACTTACCACCTACAATAAGGAAATCAGAAGAACAAAGAGGGACAGCTTCAGAGACTTGTGTGATAATATCTCTGCAACACTTGTAGCGACTAGGCTGCATAAAGCTTTATCGAAGGACAATACTGAGATTAAAGCTTCGTTGAGGGTCGGATGGAATGCATATGGAGGATGGGCAGCTGAGTTAAAGACACCTCCTGGGAATCTTTAGGAGTAGTCTATCACTTGGGCTTATTCCAGAACTATGAAGAACGGCAAAGGTAACTAAGAAAGATATCACACAACCGAAGTCTCATGACGTTAAAAACGATGGAAAAGGGAATCGACAACCACATACGAGCAATACTTTGGTAAGATCTCCTTTGCAAGATAGTCAACACGCGTACAGAACGGCCAGATCAACGGAAACCGCACTGTTTAGGTTGATGAAAGAATTAGAGGAGGCAGTGGACAACAAAGCAGTTCCTTTTTGTGTCTTTTTGGACATTGAAAGAGTTTTTGATAACATCTCGCATGGAGCAGTCAAGCAAGCTCTAAGCGGAAAAAAGGTTGACAACACCACAATTCACTGGATTTGTGAGATGTTGAGAATTTCCGCTACTCTAGCAGAAACCAAGATTGGTGATTGTAAAATCAGACTTGACACCACTAGGGACTATCTGCAAAGTGGAGTCTTATCACCACTTATGTGTAGTCTGATGATGGATGAAAGTCTGGTTGTATTAAGTATCCACGGCATTTAATATCGAGCAACATAAAACATTTGGTACGCGGATGACATTGTCATTATCGCCAGAGGTAAGTTCGTAAAAAGACTCTGTGATATGTAAATGATTATGAATATGATAGCTGTAAATCGAAGATCTGATACGGATATGTTAACCCGGTTTATGCTTAACTACTACAACATATCCCATAACAAACTTGTTTTATTAATTCGATTGCCATAAACGATTTACTTTATGATGATCAATGCGACATCTACATATCGATTTACTTAGTTCATATCGTATCATATCGATTTACTTAGTTAATTAATATGCTTTAGTGTAGAATCAATCCAATTAAATTTATTGTAGTTATTGTAATTATTGTAATTGTTTTACCATTTAGACAGATTTTGTGTTTTAGTTATAATATCCTTTCATCTTTAGTTATGTGTTTTTTTTAGAATGTTACATGTTGTTGATGTGGTAAGAATCTAATTTGTGTAATTAATGGCTGAATAAAATGTAGAAAAACTAAAAAATTGTAGCAACTACACAAACGTAAAAACTATCTCAAAACTTTCCATTTGGTATGAATAAAAATATTTTTGAACTTGTGGTACTACTTTCGAAAAACTGCATTGGTAGTAAAATCTGTCAACTATAATTGTCAAACATATTTTTTTGTTTTATTTGTCGACAAATTCAAGTTTGTTTGTATTCTGTGATATAAATTTTTTATCATTTCTATAATTAAGTTTTAATTTAATTAATTTTAATATAATTTCTATCTTTTTTAAAATCATTTTCTTCATTAAATTTTTTAAAATGTTTAAAATTCTTAAAAACAACAGTATAAATATCGAGAAAGTCTATCAAGGGAGAATCCCTTGCTTGAGTTTCCTAAAGACAGAATGATTAAGCAGATCCACTTCGACAGGAAATATACATCGAAGTTGTGCAAAAAGGCGGAGTGGAGCAGTGAATCACTTGGTAGTTGGTACCATCTGAGTAAGGATGTAATAAAATGGTACGCGGATGGTACAGAGACCGAGGCAGGGGTAGGTGCAGAAGTATTTGAACCACAAACGTGTGGGCAAGCTAAACAAGTTTGAAAATAGTAACAAAATTACAGTTTACTGGATACCTGGTCATGCGGGTAGCGCAAGTAATAATGAAGCCGACAAATTAACAAGGTGAAATACTTTAACATCTTTTATGGATTGGGGACAAAATCCATCCACGAAAAGATGAAGGAAGTAATTGTGATGGAATGGTCCAAAACCTGGAACAACGCCGCGGGCTTAAGGCAGCCCAAAGAGTTGGTTTTACCATTTAATCAAAACGAGAACAGTAATGAGCTCTAGGTTGAATCGAAACAACCTGAGAAAACCGACAGGGGTTCTTACAGGACACTATGAACTAAGAAAACACCATAAGAAAGTTAGGTCACCAATCAAATATCGTACATCAATCATACAGTCACACGGTAGGCTATTGAATATGTCAATAATAGCTTCTATAGGTCATAATAATTTGAAGATATACTGAAACAATGCGGAACTCTCTACGTTTGTTCAAATGTCGATGAGAGAAGGAAAACTTTGTTTCTCATGTTAAGAAAACTTTTTGATTGATCTGTATGTTGGAAGCAATTTTAGATTGCATCCCATGGGTTGTGCAGCAATCAAAGTATTGATCTGTCTAAGATGTATCTATGAAAAATGTTGGACAATTCCAAATGGAATAAAGTGGCTAAGAATAAAATCGATTAAAGCCTTCTGTACTAAGTAGGCCTTGAAATAGGATCATTTCACGAGACTCGAAAGATACTCAAACTTCAATGATACTTCAAACTTCTTCAAATAAAACCATATCGTTTATTAAAGGTTTTTCTATTATGGTATGTATATTACAGACATGCCAAATTGTAAAAAAATAACGAGTTATGGAGAAGATCTACGCCATTGTCTTACAAGGGAGGGGAGGTTGTTTGTTAAAACATGGAAAGAAAACTTGCTGTCACAGTTGTAGCAATGTTAGAAAGTTGAGGTCGTTTAAATTTGTCCGGTAGTGGTGATGTTACCGGCAGTGATTCTGCAGAATTATGGGGAAGTTTAGAAAAAATTTATATAAAGGGTTCACCTCACGTATTGAAATTATTTACAGGCTCATTTTTCATATCTTGAGGCTAGTTCAAATTTTTCTAACTGCACAACACACTAATTTTTTTGAAGAATAGATACTATTTTTTAAGTATATCAACAAACAAGTATATTCAAAGACGATGGTACACTGCACAA
The DNA here is from genome assembly GCA_963693315.1 of Diogma glabrata. Taxonomy (NCBI): domain Eukaryota; kingdom Metazoa; phylum Arthropoda; class Insecta; order Diptera; family Cylindrotomidae; genus Diogma; species Diogma glabrata. The sequence goes on from OY856187.1 coordinate 139,185,251, forward strand.
ATTGTTTGTCATTCCATTCTCACATGGTAACGAACGGATAAATCATTTACAGAGACGTTGCCATAAATAGGAAGAATGACCTAAGCACATTCATCAAATGGGAAAATCATCATGTGAATTTTAGTTCTAAATTTTTCTCGCGATGCAATTCGTTTACAATGGTTTTTCTGTTGCGTAGAATACTAATATATTACACTTACCGATTTTTGAAAAGGATTCGAGACATTTCTTGACAATGCCATTGCACTACCATGAACACCAGTGTTATGATACTGTCCACCTTCTACTGTCTGTTGAGGAAAACCATTAGCTATGAAATTATGTTGTTGAGCACCATTTAACATTGCAGGACCATGGGATTGATGAAATAAACCATTTGTATTTACTGTATACATTTGATCCACTTGTGTCCAGTTGGGCGGAATTTGTTGTTGTTGTTGTTGCTGCTGAACTTGTTGTTGCTGAACTTGTTGTTGTTGCTGTTGAATTTGTTGAAACGGATTACTACTCGTTTTAAAAGGATTTGCAACGACTGAAAAAATAAAATTAAAGATATAATTTATTCCTAATAAATTTCATTACTTTAAACTATTACCTGTTGTATTAAATGTTGGCTGTTCCGTTTTCGCTTTCTCTTTGGTTTCACGTATCTGCTCGTCTAAATCTTTAAGAGCAGCATAACGATCAGCTGATGGTGTGGAATTTAGTGATGAGTTGGATGTAAAAGTACCACTTGAATTAAGCGAATTACTTGTTGAACTCAACGACATTGGAAGGCCTGTTGGTAGACGTTAAACAATTATTTAATTGGCAATTTTTTTTTTAAATTTTGCGAATCATGCAAAAATTTATTTTTAATTTGGAATAATTTGCAACTTTAATTCTAAAACAAAATAACGTGTTTTTCCTAATGTATTGTTTTAGTTCGTTTTCCCTAATAGAAACGCAAATAAAATAAAATTCAACTCGAACTACGTAGCTAAATACGTAGCTAAAATAAATCAAACACAAACCAAACTAAAACAAAATCAAAGAAAGCAAAACTGTTAGTTTGACTTCATAAAAACTTCTCCAAACTTACTCCATCGATTTTGTTCAGGTTGAGCCAATGGCCATTGAAATTGTTGCCAAATATTCCATTGTGTTTTACAATTTAGATTGGTTCCTTTGTAATAATTGTAAAATTTTTATTCGATTAATCACAAAGTTTAATTTTTTTTCTGATATTTATTGTAATAATAATGGTTGGAAAGCATATAAAATTTCATGCAAATGCTACTAGAAAATCCAGAGTTTAAATCTTCGCTCATTCAGCAATTAAAAACAAAGCATTTAATTTTTATCATACAATATACGATAAACAACCAACTATGTTGAGAAAATTTACTTTTGAGGGAATAATGTGATGCATTCCATCAAAAAATGGCCAAATTCCTATAGGAAAGATGCCAGAACATCATTAATACTTATCTATCTTTATACTTGCCTATCTTTACATCGAAGTCATGGGTACACAACCTCAAACAAAAAGTGCGTAACCATATTATTCTGTGCATTTATATGGGAAGAAAAAAGTAATCCGCGAAAATCAATTATTTTTTCACGAAAATCAAATCAAAAGAGAACAAGATGTTACTGTCAGGCATTTATAGTCTACTCAATGCATTGTTGTTGAAACGTATCAATCATGCCTCGCCGTGACTAAGCTAAGAACCAACGATCCAGCCAACTCTCTAGAACTTGTTCAAAATGATCTTTCATCTAAATTTTTGATAGTGGTGTTTGGATTATTGATTATTATAATTACTTAAGCAGACAGTAACTTCCCAACCTAATTTGGCATACTGTTGTACTTGTGTTCTTAGTATAAAATTTTAACTAATGTACATATTACCCCAAATTCGACTAGACAAACTTCAACAAAATTTCTACAAAATTGCAAAATGTGTTGAAATATTGGTAAATAAAGATAAACCCTTACCAACAGGTGGTTATGATGCGCACTTCGCTGCATATTTACAGTCCTAAAACAAGAAATGTAACTCTCACCTCTCATGTGCGTGAGTTTGATAATTTTTTTAAATAAAAATTGTTGTGTAATAGGGATTACAATATGTTTCACAACACATAGATATCTTTTAAGACCTAGTTCTCACAACATGCGTTCTAAGGTGTAGGTGGACGATTTTTTAACTCGAGACTATTGATTCGGGCTAAGCATTCTATTTGTACGATGTACGGACAAAGAAGTTTCTCTGCATTTTGTCACTATGACAGTGAGTAATCTCAACATTTTGCACAAACCGATTGACTAGTAAAACGGGAAAAAGCATATATTTGAGGCATAATGGATCTAATTTTACCCGAGCACTGCTGGTAAATTTACAGAAAACAGCTTATGCAAAAAACACGAAAGTACCGAACATTGATATGACTAAAGTGCTCCAAGTCTCAAAAAATCATAAAAAATACATGGAACACTTCATACACGATTTAACAGTTTAACTGTTTCGTGTGATGCACTAACTGACTAACTAACTAACTTAATTATAAAAACCGAAAAACGCTACAAAAAGTCATTAAAAACTTACGAGCAAAATAGAAAAACATACAAAGAAGTGTTACATCGTTAATTGCCAACGGAATGATACCAAACTTCAGAAATAAATTGATTTTTTGGAGAGTAATTAGATTTATGTTTGGTAGATTTTTAAAATGAAAATAAAGCATTTAGAAACGCTTTGACGAATGTGCGCCGATGACGAATGTCCACCATCTTACCCTACATTATGGATGAACGGCATAGTTTAAATCGATTTTTTACCTAAGTCTGCAAACCTCGTGCGCAACACCAAAACAGCCGTCACAGGTTGTCCTTATACGGTTCTCAAATAACAATTTGTAGAACTCTTGCCTTCTAATGTGATTTTTTCAACAGGCTCTCATCTCTGGAATGCCTTACCTACGTGGGTATTCCCTGACAATTTGAAATCCCCAAAATTTTAAAACCAACGTCAATAAATTTTTAATTTATTATTTTTTAAAGAAACTTAATTTGACCCTAGTTAGCATGTTATATTCGGATATTCAGAAACATTAATTTATAATTCATTATATATAATTAACACTTAACATGCCTAACCTTGAACAGAAAAAATTCATTAAGATTATGGTAGTTTACCGCTTGATTTTGTCAATTTTATTTGTTATATCACTGATTTTCACAATGAAATCTGCTGAATTGGTTACTAGTAGTCGTTTAAATGGGGCTCTATAGTTTAAAATGGGGCTCTACCTGTACCTATTAGCTAATTATTCAGTTAAAATTTGTGTAAAATTTAACTTTGTGTAAAATTTAACTTTGATTTATAGTCTAATCCGGTGGAACTGGAGTGCCAGATTTTTCACAAATGACACATCTGCTAAATTTCATTTTAACGTAACTGATAATAGTGAAACTGGGCTTAATCGAATTTATAACTAGTTACTATTATTTTATTTATGTTTGCATTTTTATGTATTTTTATATAACTTATTCCAAAAATTTAATTTTTTAAATTCATCAATTCAAATCTATCTAAATTATTTTTAAATGCATTTAATTTTGTAAATCATCTCCATTCCCCAATAAAAAAATCTTACTTTATGCTACTCAGAACTTAATTTGTATTGATAACCATTGCGAAGATAATTAGCCGTCAAACAATTGTGGTTTAGAAACAGTTTTAACGCCCTCTGGAGACTATCAGAAATTATTAGAGATTTCTGTAAGCAATTAAACTCAAGTATCTAAGGAAAAAATTTGAATTTGTTCAATTCGAAGGCATATTTGAATTTTTCTCAGAAAAAAAATCCACTTCACTTTTATGTGTTTCGAAGTGGATTGGAACCATTCTCATCAGTGGCGTGATTCGAATCGTGTAACGGCAGATACGCCTATCAATTACGTCACCGAGGCGATGACTATTTCATAGTTGAAACTTCATCAATTATTTTACTAAAGAAAGAGTTCGTCACTGTCACTAAACTCCTTATCAAAATGTTTATTCATTAATCCATATACCGGATTTTTTAGAAATTATTTTCTTTCATTTGCGAAGATTTTTTGACATTTGCGATGCTTTTGTGACACGTTATGTAACAATTTATTTGCGATGCGTCACTAGCCATCACTGATTCTTTCCTATGACAAATGCACAAAAAATTAATTTTTGAAAAAATCGAGAATATTCCCTATGGGTAAATTCAGATAATTTAATAGACAAAAAACTCAAAAAATGAAGGCCATATTATAAGATAATTTCCAACAATCAAATGCCAACTTGATCAATATATTTTTGGGGCTTTCCAAAGGGGAATAAATCTCGAAATAACCCAGGTGCTTTTTCTGTTTCTTCAGCACATCACAGTGTGAAGCACAAGCAAATACAAGTTTCTGTTATCAAAAATAAGCAAAACATTTTTTAAACTTATACGTTAACCAGACTTGTAACTTTTCGCCCACAGCGACTTTCTACACACTTAACCTTTAAGATAATGTTATCAATGTAGCATCGCAAACAATAAACCAAACAAAAATTATTGTTTCATGCTGCACCCAAACGGACACCCAAAGTTGCTGACGCTCACTAGAAGAAGTTACACACAACACAAAACGCAGCTTTACGAACCGTAACCGGCTGTCATTTGATGGCCCACCGAAATCACTTTCACGAGGAATGTAACATATTTCCGGTCCGTGAACATAATGAAATACTAACGAAACAATATCTATTGCTATAATTTACACTGCTTGCCGTTGGCACTTGGTGTAAGTATTCAAATAACATTATGTATACCACTTGTTACTTTACGCAGAATAACTTTAGAAGTTAATTAATATAAAATAAAAATATGCTCTTGAAGTAGTATACTCCTAAAGATGGTCTAACAAATCGAAATACATATTGTCATTGGATATCCAAAAATTAACTTTGTGCTTTTTTTTATTAATTAACTTATTAAGTTATTCTGCGTAAAGTTACAAGTAGTATACACAATGTTATGCATAATATTAATATCTATTGGCCTCTCACAAAGAGCAACATCCTTGTAGTGACACCTTATTAACAATTGAACCGCTTAAAGACATAAAGAGAACAGCAATATGCTTTCTGCATGATGTTAGAGACAACTAAGTAACTGGTAACATAGAACAGGCTTAAAACACACTAAAGCTGTTAATGACGTTATAAGTAACTACACCCCAAGTCGAGTTCTAAATAGAAAGCTACCAAAACTAACTGCCGAAGAGGTCCAACTACCTTGTAGCACCAGATCCATGGTGTCCCAAATATGAGGGAAAGCTGCACGATGTAGACCACTTATTCAAATGTCCTGAAAATTCAACCAACCTGACGCAGGAAGATTTTTGGCACCGCCCCAGGGCAGTAGCAGAGTTCCTGAGCCTGAACACTGATTAGCACCACACCCTTTGCTACAAATACAACTACAACAACAAACCAAGCATTAAATGAAATGCTGATAACCGAACTGGTTACAAAAGTCATCGTTTGCAAATTTTCAATTTACATAACAAAAATTTTACTTTTTATTTAACGTTTTGGACCTCCACAATTTAAAATTGCAAACAAAATATGATTTTGGCATATGATGGCTAGGCTAAAGTCACGCTCTGAACTTGGCAACAGAGCATTGTCATAAACGATACACCAGAAAAATAAATGTATAAATATTAACCTAATTTAACAATAACTAAATCTTGGCTCGCATATTTTAAAAAAATTTTAAGATTTCGTTTGCTTAACAAAGCTATTCTACATTTATAACTAATCAGCGAAATCTTATGCAAATATTTTTTCAACTGTATGAATAACTAAAAGGCAATTTTTAAGCACTTATCCCCCTTGACAAGATAAAACGACTTTTAAAAAGCAAGCACAAGTCTATAGTCAATAATTCAGAGAATTAGTTAAAAAATTATAGTTTGTCAAAGTTAACACATATTTTAAATTTCTTTCATGAGCTCATGATATGTTTGGAACATAATATGTTCCAGGTTTCACACATTTTGTTAATTCACAACCCAAAGCGAATTTGCTTATACAATATTTGTGGAATAAATCATATTTTTAACACCCTCATAGAACAAACATAGTCATAGCAACATAATTAAATCAACAAACTAAAAAAAATCTCACCTGCTGCATTATATATCGTGTTATGTTCAAAATCAGCAAAATTTTCATTCTTTGTTACACCATTATGTTGTAATGATTCCGTACTTAATCCATTTCCTATTACTTTACTATTATTTATATTATTAATATTATTATCCAGCCTAAAATTACTATTATTATTTTGATTTATTGTGTTTGAATTGAATATATTGGCTGTACTAAAATCAGCAACAAAATCTGAATCTGGTGTAAATTTATTATTATTTGTTTGTTGTTGGATCCCAATAATACTATTATTTTTCAAATTGTTTGTTATCTCCATATTCATTCCGTTTCTGTTAAATCCATTGGAATTGTTACTATTATTATTTATATTACTATTCATACTATTATTTAACCTAGTTTTTTGATTTGTTTGATTGAATATACTACTGTTACTGTCTTCGGGAGAAAACTGAATTTGAAAATTATTTGTTGCATTTAAATTATATTTTTGATTATTTTGTTGCTGTTGTGGTGGTTGTTGTAAATGTTGATTATGATGTGTTGAGTTATTTTTATATAAACGTAATGACGAAGGAGGCGTTAACGTTATTGCTTTTAATGCGTCTGTACTATTATTTGTATTATTTGATGCTGCTATCTGTTGTGACGTTGTTGTTATTGATTTTAATGGACTAGCTGGTTCTAAGTAGTATCTTAAATAAACAAAAACACAAGTTTATTAGGAAATTTTATATTTTGACGTTCAAAAAAAATTTGTTGACTCACCGTTTTCTTTCATATTTATCTACAAGTAATTCCCTATGATCTTGCGTTGTTATTCGTTTCGGATCCCAAAGTCCCATCCATGTTTTTCCACAATCATCATTACCGTGCGAGCGCACAAAATTTATTTCATCAGATGTAAATGTTGCCATTGAAATTGATTTCACACGATGTGGTGGTGTTAACCCGCGTCTATAAATATAAATTTAAAAGAAATAATTGCATGGTTTATCCAAGGAAGTAATTTTTAATGTAGATAATTATAATGTAGATAAAGAAAACAATGCAAATCTCTACTGATAAAAAAAATGTCACAATGTTTTTATATGTTGGGTTTTTCATTTGCTTACTAATATTCATTTTAAGAATTAAATTCATAAAAATATTCTTTCTTATCTCTCTGTAAGAAACATGTACCAGTACGTACAAGTAAGTTAATATTATGTACTTATATAAGATAATTTTACGTTGTTCTAAAAATAACATTTCAAATAGTAAATATAAATAAAACGAGATGAATCAATTAACTGGGATTGTATTTTTAATCAAATAAGTACTATAACAACAAGTTAAATCGGATTACATTTAATCAAATAGAATTACAATTATTAACACAATATACACAGACGAATACTTGATTTGTGATTTTGTGCTTGTTGTTATGATTTAGCCTCAAAACATAATCTTTTAAGAATTAGGTCCCACCACAACATTTAATTTTGTTTATTTGGTTTTTTAAAGAATGGATAAGTAAGCAATAAATTTTATCATATATATATCGGGTGGGAAAGGCATTTCAAATAATTGGATATAGTCTGACTGCAACGTCGATCGCGATCTTCAACCTTGCCATTACATAACCTGTTTCCAATAAATATTCCTAACGACACAGGTCACACGTTTTAAACTCAAGACCTGGCAAGAAGCAAAATATGCTCTCCGCTGTCACAGATTCTAAATTTAGTGCAATAATAAGGTAACGAGTGACAAAATTACTACGTTTCTAGTTCATTGGAAAACTACTTTTTGGATTTCAAAATACTTTCGCACACATTCCAACAACTGATAAAATAATGTAATTTTTAATTAAGGTCGAAAAGGTTGCCATTAACAAAAATTATCTCATAAGCATAAGCCCAAAATTGAATAAGGAAAATCCAAATTTTTGAATAGCCATTTGATCTTTGGTTATCAGAGGTTTGGGAAATACACTTGGGAAATACAAATAATAATTTTATCCGTTTCTGCTACTGTTCATCCTCAACTACCACTAACTATCAACATAAGTAGTCAGGCTATGCCATAATGCATACTAAACGAAAGATTAATAAAATGTTAGTCAATCAAGCCAAATATTTTGGAATGCTTCCAGTCTTGTTAATCAAGCCAAAGTTCACGCAATTTTTGTTTATTGATAAATACATCGGAGTGTGTCAATTAATATTATTCTTCAACAAGGTTTACTCTACTAAACAACGTTGAACTATAGATTATTACATATTGTGGTAAAATGTTAGTGAAAGCGCTCATTTAAGCAAACGTAAACAATTAAACAATTAATACTAAACTAATACAACGCATGGAAGCGAATAATGCAACGTATGGAAGGGGTCTAAGTAAAGACAGTCGTTAGTTTCAGAATCGAAAACCCAAAATTTCGTATTCTTACAGTCTTGTTTTTTAAATTTTCATTATTTTTCGGGTAAAGTAAGGCTTCACCAGAATTGTAAAGTGATAACCGTTTCTTAACATTTTACAAAACCAATAAATGGTAAACAACAAAAAACAAAAAGTTGTTAAAGAAAGAATAGAAAAAAGGGACATGTATGTAAATTTTTATCTAAAAAAAAACTATGAGTAGTGTTAAACTAAAATAAATTTAATTTTTGTTTTTCGGTTGAATTTGTTCTTATTTATAGTGAGGATACGTTATTCCATTACGGAGCAGAATACTACACAAATTGGGTTTAGCCTTAGAGTATATATAAATATAGAGAGAACATAACTTTAAAATTGTATGAAGAGAGACATAAGAAATCGTGTTTGCTAATATGTCATATTCAATTTCTCATTTCGCCATTTGCATTTCTGTTTATTTACAACAACCAACTATTGTATTAAATTATAAATTAAAAACAATTAAATAATTTAAAACGAAACAAAAAGTACAATCTATTATTTTTAATTGTGCTAATTTTTATAAAATGAATAAAAATAACGAGAGTGTATTTTACATTTATTGTGTTATTTCCAGTGATTTTATAATAGTGAACATTTTATTATTTTATAATGCAAATGTGCAAATATTTAAGTTATGTATACATCCTGAAAGTATATTATGAAAACTAGCTGGCGACCAACTTTTCATTATTGTGTAGTTTATTTTTAATAGATAAAAGATTAAAATTTATATATTTGGTTAGAATCAAATCCTAATCTGTCATTTTTCTTATTTCTTTTTATATAGTAGCAGTGAGGGAGAAACTATTATTTTTTTGTGGTAGGTTTTTTTCTTATAGATTTAAAAGAAACTCGCAATAATTGTACAATTTTGAATCAAATGAAAAATTTATGCACGTCTTTGGGAAGACAAACCGGTTTCTCTCTCAGAGAAATAAAGGAAAACAAACAAACAAAAAAAAAACGATTTGACAGAAGATCAATCACGATTAATATTAGTTATGGTGGTCGGTTGGGTTTAGCCTTATTTTCTTTTGTGTATCCTAACGCGGCAATTCAAGATGCTTTGGTAACAAAATTCTACCTACATTGAGTTGTATTCTCTTCACATACAATAAACAGTAAATTAAAGTACAGTGACATATATGGAATAAAAGGTTCGGATTATTCGAAATAATTATTGCAACTTGTTGCCGATAGAGTATGGTTGCCATATATTTTAACAAACATTCTATCTGCTGCAGCAGCAGATTTTTTTTTAAAGTAATGCAGTAAAAGTTGCCGGAAAAACTCAAAAACAAAATTCGAAATGTTTAACGTTATAAAAAAAATGTTGTCACACCAAATAGTGGAACAGCATGATGAAGTTTGCTGTAGTGCTGCCCACCGATGCTAGATACCACCAATGCCAAATGTCAGAAAAAATGGGGAAATTAATCAAGTTCCTAATATATGGATTTGGTAAATTGTAGAATGAAAATTAAATGTATACGGAACGCGATATTGTGTAAAGTGATAAGCGAAATACATAATATACATTTTTTCAATAAAAGTTTTAGCATGATTTGATTAGATGTGTTGTGTGTAATTAGTGACACTAAATTACTGAAAGTTTTCTCCGTTAACCGTTGGAGTTTGTGAAGCTATATAAGAAATATTCTAGATGTTGTTAATTAAAATTTCAGTTCAAATTCAAAAGTAGTAAAAAGTTCTGGAATTAGGTTTATGAAATGGAGAGATAGTTTAATTAGCCTTTTGAGTTTGAGTCGGCCTCTCCGATCTATTCGGTTGTATTTTATTTTCGATTGTCATAAAAGTTTTATTTTCATTAGAAAACTTTCTCTAAAAAAATATTTAATTTTAAATAAGTATACATATACAGTCCGAGGGACTGTCAGGATAAGAAGTCAACCTCTCAAGTGCCAACGGTCTCTTAAGGGCAAGAAATGGCTCCCAAAGGCGGATGAATCCTATGTGTACCAACAGCATCAGGATAGAGAAAGCAAAGGAAAACCACACCATTAAAGACTTATCGGGTATTCCAAGATGAGGTGATGTGAAAGATTAAGTAAGTGTACAAAGAAATCATCGGAAGAGAAAATGATGAAGAATAACAAAATTATATTTGGAATTTGGAATGTGAGAAGTATGCTAAAGGTGAAGAAGGTAGTAAACTTAAAAAGGGAAATGGACAGGAACAACATGGACATAATTGGAATAAGTGAAGTGCGATGGGAAGGAGTGGGTGAAGTACATGTTGACGATGCTGTGTTTTACTTCAGTGGCATTAAAAAAGAAAAAAATGGAGTTGGACTTATTGTAGAGATTAAATTAATTAAATAAATTCAGCACCAAAATGCTTTGTTGTTATACAAGTCTACCTACATGCCTACCTGTGATTGAAAAAGTTAATAAATACCAACACGTAGTTTAAAAACCGTAAAAAACAGATATACGGAAGTCATCAGCTGATAATTATAGCAAGCAATTTGATTTTATAATGATAATGAGCGATATAGAAATGGGATGTAAAGACCCATACATTACCTAGAGCAGACATACACAGTGATCATGTGTTACTAAGGGCGGAGCTAGAATTAAAACTAAAAAAAATAAAGAAAGGAGAAAAGATCAAGAAGTGGAACACAGAAAGACTGAAGACTCTCGATTATGAGCAAATAGGTTTAGAAATAGAAGCAGAAATGAGGAACTTGAAAACAAAAATCATAAAGAGCAGTAAAAAGAGATGGGGAATGGTTCAAGACAGGAGCACGAGCCAAAAAGCCATGGATAACACAGATCATGATAGAAAAAAGGAAGTAAGACTTAAAGAAATTGAATACTGAGAAAAGAAAAAAAGATTATAGAAGATTGAAGTTTGAATACAGACAGAGCAAGAGAAGAATGGTTCAAGAGCGAGTTTAATGAAATCAAAGATTTGGTGAAAGCAGAGAGGATGGTATAGTTTACAACAAAGTGGGTGAATTAACTATGAAAAAGGGAAAGAACAGAATTGAAAGTAATGAATTAGAAAGCAAAGAGTATTGAAAGAAGAAAACCAAATCCTGGAAAGATGGAAAGAGTACATGCAGGAACTTTAAAAAACGGCGAATACACCAAAGGTCTTAAAGTTAGTGGTGAAAAAATATGTTCCAAACGATGAATTGGGACCTACATAGCATCATACTCGTTGAGGTGCGCCTGGCAATGAAAGAAATGAAGAACGGTAAAGCAACCGGCATATGGTAATTACTAATCGACCTGTTGCGGTGTTTTTAGGAGGTTGGCATGAGAGAATTGAAATCATTATGCAACGATATATATGAGAGTGGGGAATGTCCGGCGGGCTTTTGGAGGACCGAAATGATACCACTGGCAAAGAAAAGAGGAACAAAAAAGTGTGAAGAACATAAAACAATCTGCCTGGGTCTGGTAGTTCATGCAACAAAATTCTGATTACACTGTTAAACACGCGAATGAGAAAAGTGATGGAAGAGAGCGTTACCGAGGAACAATTTGGGAACCCCTTTAGAAAGGGAATTGGTGTAAAAGAAGCGCTCGGTGTGAAGAAGAAGTTTTGAGTATAGGGTTGAAGAGGAACGTGGTCTAGTGAGGACAATTGAGGAAAGGAAAAGGGATTAGATTGGCCATATACTTTGAAGATCATGTTGTTTTGGAAGGGTCGGTGAATGGGAAACTAAAGAAGAAGAGACGGAAGAGGAAAATGATGGACAACGTCAGTCAGCTTATGGTGGATATGGGAAGATGAAAAGGGCGGCACAGGAAAGAGATAATTGGTAGACACCAGGGACCTGCGCAAGCAGATTACCGATGATGACGATGATGATGACATAGCCGCTACACAATAGATTAAAACAATACGTCTTATACACTTCAAAAGTTTTTTCTTTTAAAATATCCTAATATTTTCGAGCTATAGGAGTCCTTTGGAATAATTGTTTCTAAACTGATAAAGTTCAAAAAAAGAAAAAAAATATACTCATTATTTTCATATATACGGAAATATGTATTCCAGTCAAATATAGTTTTGCTTACTGTTAGTTACGCTGGTAATTAATACCGGAATTGGGAAGACTAAATTTATGCAATCAAAATGAAATCAATGCAAGGGTGGAGCAAGCTCGTGCAGCATTCAACAACATGAGCAGAATATTTTGCAGATATGAGGTCAACCTAAAATTAAAAATCCTATTGCTGAAGTGTTATGTATGGTCTGTATTGCTGTATGGTGTTGAAAGCTGGACTTTAAAGAAGCACGACTTGAAGAAAATAGAGGCATTTGAGATGTGGCAGTACAGAAGAATATTAAAAATTAAATGGAGTGATCATATTTCAAATGTCGAGGTTTTATAAGAAGAATGGGTGCTAATAAACAGTTGATATCCACGATTAAAGAGAGAAAGATAAACTATTCAGGTCATATCATGAGAAATGATAAATACAACCTGCTCCAAGTTGTCAACCTGCTCCAAGTTGTCAACCTGCTCCAAGGCAAAATAGTTGGTCGCAGATGCAGAGGAGGAAGGTACATATCTTAGATAATGAATCTTGCTGAGTGGTGTGATATAACCGTGATAGAACTGTTTAGAGTTATGAAAGATAAAGTCCGCCTGAAGTCACTGATAACCAACATCAGTAATCGGATAGGCACCTAAAGAAGAAGAAATTTATGCAGTTATTCTCCACGTAAGTTGCTATATATTTTATTCCTTTTTTCGCAAAAGTGTATTCCAATTTGATGAAGAACACGTTTTCTAGGAAACAATTTTTGGTTGACATATTTACCGCGAAATCGGCTGACATATAGAAATAACCTGTCAAACACGTTTACTTTTAGTTTAAAACATTATCTAGATTTAACACTAACATTGGTTTTCCCATACGAATTCTTCGACTAAATAGGTATTTTTATAAATAAAAAGTGGAATAGAAATTACAATATGTGTCACAAGTCACGACAACAAATAGATTCATTTTAAGACCTAGGTAGGTCCAAACAACATGCGTTCTGAGGTGTTGATGCACGTTTTTTTTAAATATTTGTGGATTAAAGTCCCCTGAAACTATTTATTCGGGTGAAGCATTCCGTTTGTACGATGTACGGACAAAAAAGTCCCTATGCATTTTGTTACTATGACAGTGTGGGATCTCGACAGTTTGGCTGCACAAACTGATTGACAAATACAACGAGGAAAAGAAAATGTTTGAGGCACGTTGGATCTGATTTCATCTACGCACTGCTGGTGACGATATTTATAAAAAAAAAACGAGATCACTAACAGTGCGACGATGTGTGTTGAGTGGCCTAGTGGTAGCACGCTGGACTTCCAACTGTGAGGAACCGGGTTCGAATCCCCATCTAGGTCAAAGTGTTTTTAAGCGAAAACATTAACAACCATCAACACACCGGTTTTCCAATTAACGGAGTCAACTAATATAGTTGATAAATTGGAAACCCTATAGGCTGATCAGTGATCAATGATCACCCATATAAAACTAATCGTTTGAATTAAGTTTTCAAGTGAAACTGGACCATAAAACTGAGTGAATTGATGAAATTAATAACGGTGAGGGGGACACTTTTTAGCAGCCTACGTTTCTATATGGAACAGAAAGGCTATATGTTAAAAATTTCAATCATGGAAAAAATCCTTGAATTTCTCAGGAATTCCCGTCGGAAAATTTCCTAAGTCCAACTTTAACTACAATTGGTGACCCCGACGTGACTGTGGGACTTTGCTTTTAGAACTAAAAAATATTAATAAATGTTGAAATGTAATTTTTTATCTGTTCACTGCTCTAGAATAAAAAAAAAACTCTGATGGTACCAAAAATCTTTCGGACACTTAACACAAATTCAAACTTTTACGAATGACATAACCTCAAATATTGTTCATTTTTTTTACATATTTATAAAAATGAACAGATTGCAACAAATTTCATAAAATATTAATATAATTTAGCAAGTATATATAATAATAAAATAAAATATAAATTATTGGATAGTTAAAAGAGAGCGGTTGTATTGTTTTATAAACCGAACGGAATGAAGCGGATTCATTCTCTTTGAACCTTAAGCAGTGGGTCGAAAGTTACCCCAACAGCCTCGGCATTTTTACGTAGGTATTCAGAATATTGGTGAGTTCCGTGCAGACGTCTGTACATGAGGTGATGGTTATTTCTTCTGGTGGAGCAGGTGAGAAAACTCTACCTCGTGGAACTTTGTGCCTTAGCACTCTTATCTTGGATTTGCAGTTACGCAGATTAATGTTAAAGATATCATTTAGTAATACAGCATGCGATACTGTGTCGAAAGCTTTTGATAGGACGAGTGTAACTAAGTTGCACGAGTTCTGGGGTGAGATAAACTTTTAATGATGTTGCAAGGACTTTTATTTGTCTCAGGGTTTGATTTGTTCACTGGTTCTCTCCATCTATTTCGCTTGTGTTCGCCTACCAACTTCTTAATTCGTTTGTTTGCGCCCGGAATTCTAGGGTCAACTGAATTTGCCTTGTAGATTTTATCTCGCGCACACACTTAATGTGAAAAGTTTGGTTTAGCCTTTTGAATTCTACTGGCTGGGATGTAGTGAGCTCTAGCTTAATTAAAAAATTTCTTGAATTTTTGTCTCCATAGAGGTCCTCAAGTGGTAAAAATTACCTACCGAACTCCATTTTATTAAAATTATACCAGTCTGCTTTGTTAAAATTAATATAGGTCCTCATCTCGAATTTTATGTGATTTAAGGAACGACTTAAGGTGATTATGACCGGAAAGGGATCTGATCCCTATCCAATTTCGGTTCTCCGTTGTACAATAGCCATTAGGGACATGCTGGCAAGAGAGAAATCTGAAGAAGAATGCGAGTTATTTGTTACCCTGGTCGCGGGTATAATTGCAGTCATCAATTTGGTCAGCAATGTTTTCGTCTCATGAATCGGTTTTCAGGCGTATGTGCCATAGATCATGGTGAGCATTTACATCTCCGAGAATTGGACAGTCTTTGGTATTATATAAATATCTGATGGACGATTCATAACCTGTATTACAGTTGCTAACTGGTGGAATATAAATATTGAAGTTATTTCCGTATTTCCGGATTTTATCGTAGTACCTAGTTGTCCTGAGTGTTTGCCAGTTTCCGGTATTCCGGTATTGGAAAGGTGGTTGAACGGTAGATAACAGTTTTGTGAATGATAAAGGCAAGTCCATCACCTTCATTCTTCCGTTTATACAGTCTTGTAATTTTAAAATCACAGATATTATCATTACTCTTACATTTAATTTGGTTTCTTGAAGAACCATGACTATAGAATATTGTTATGATTCAAATATAGTTTATTATCTTCAACCTTGTTTTTAAGGCCGTTCCAATTTAGTTGCATTATTTTCACACCACTTGGGGCTTCCTGATCTGATGCGTGTTCATTCGCATTGTATTTTGCTACGAACTCGTGTTGATATGCTGACTTGATGTTTTTCATAATAGCGCTATTGACTTTTGGGTCCATTGCTTATGTGTGTCAAAAGCTAAGCAGTTCTTCAAGTGACACCATTCCTTACATGTGTTACACTGGATGGATGTTGTGTTTGCGCCTGTGTTTAAACATATTTCACAATTCTCTGTTATATTCGGTCTAGGATTTCTTTCCATACCAGTCATGACTTTAATTATTATATTTTGTTATGGATTATGAACCAATTGTTATGTATAAGCTTTCATACCAAATACCGTAGCTTACTAACAAAACCATTAAACCACAAATTTCCTTCGTCACTGAAGATGATTTTTCGAGCACCATTCTTCATTTCTACAATTTGGCTTTGCATAGAACTCTGCAATCATAATTCTATATATCGATTTCTTTTTTTTTCGTAGAGTAGTGTCGCAAACTACCTTGAAATTTGTTTTCCATTTATGGGTATATATTTTCTAGTTAAATCTAAATCAAATTTTTAGAATATAAAATACCAAAATTTGTTTATTATTCCAAATCATGAAAAGAAATAAACAAAGTTATTCTTAAAGGACGGAAAATTATATAAAAATCCAACAGACGTACACTAAAATCATTACCTAATTTGAAAAGTTCAAACTCATTTCTAAACTCTAATGCTATATAATTGATATTAAAATTGCATTGATATTAGGAAACAATATAAATAAAAATTAGAATGTATTCAAATTAATTTTATATTTAATCTTTGTTTGACGACTGAGCGGACTGACGTACATATAAGTATTTAATGACGTAAGATATTCATTTATTTATTTTCAATTATATTAATACAAAATAAAATAGACAAAGGAGCATTGTAGGCGTTGATACCATTTAATCTACCAATATATGCAAAAATTGTTTTTAATGAATTTTTTTAGTCCAATGACTTATATGCACTCATGTGAACGATTGTGCCATTGTTAGAATTTCCCAAGGGTGATTTTAGATAATGTTTTTTTATTTTTAAACATATTTTTCTAAATCGGTTTCTAGACAAAACAGTAGACAGCAGACAAAACAGTTATTAATTGCGCATCACAATCTAATTTTGCAAGATTACAACGCAATACAGATCAAAGATTATTGTGACGAGAACAATTGATCAAAGATACAATCACACAAATAATTGACAGTAGTTTATTTAAACGGAACTAAGCCAATATGCCCAAAGAAATTCTTTTTGTTTTCTTTCTTGGAATTACAAAAACAAAACAAAATAACCTCCTTCTAATTAACCTCTACGTAATTTAATACAAAATTGAATTTAAAAAAAAAATTAAATACCATAAACTTTCGTATCTATGCCTTAAAGAATAAAATATTTTGTTTTCTACTTTTGGAATTATGATTCATTCATTCACTCACTATTAAGTAACATAATTCCGTTTTGATTTGTCATTACAACAATTAAGTTAATATTCATACAAAAATTAAAAAACTTGAGGTAGAATTATTTCACATATTATTTAGTTATTAATTTAGGGGTTTGATTTGATTTATAATTAAATCAAGAAAACTAATTGTTTTAGTTTTTAAAGAAAGCGTTAAGATAAAACATTTTAAAATTATCAAAAAAGAATTATTTGTAAATAACTTATTTGTATATAAGAAATATGACATTTGTTATCTTGCAAAAAACAAAATATTAGTTTTATCAGCTTTAATTCAAATGTGTATTTGCATTAATTTCATTAAATATTCTTGTGCTCACGATTATAATTTTAATAAAAAAAATTACTTCAAAGCCGCAATTTGGGTTATCCCAATTTGTATGTTTTTTTTATCAGTAACTTCGTTTGCGATTTTATATTAATTAAAAACAAGTAAACTTTTTTGTGGGTTTATTGGTTAAAATCACTTCTAAATTTATGTTAACTCAGATTTCTTTTAAAATAATTGTTAGTATGGATGAATTAACAAATGAATTAATTACAGTTTCCGTCAAGAACAATAGTTTTAGAAACACAGAAAACAACACCAGGGCCAAAAATCTGAACTATTAAATACCAAGTCATACATGGCTTCGACAATACAAATACAAGTGTAGAAATATGGAGAATTTTATTTGAACCTTAACTGCATGACAAAATAACATCTTAAGAGGACAACTCATCCGATTAATGTACATTTCCAGGTTGAAATTTTTGATTATTTTTAGGTTTCTTGAAACAAAGTTAATGTTTTATTTAAGAAAGAGTGTTAAAAACGGGGAACGCATTCTAGGCGTGACAAAATAATAGTTATTTATGTGTAAGTGTTTAATGATCTTTTTTATTTTTCGTGCAAAAGTTAGCAAATAAAATTCATTAAACACATTACACGAACCCAATATACAACGTTTTATCCTTCCGACAGAAAAACTTGTATAAATATAAATATTTTAAAATTAATTGAAAAAAAAATAAAACTAATCGAAAAAATATTGCGACGCTGATGCATAGGCTAACTTCACGACAGCTATGGAAACAAAATGTTCTGGATATATAGTGAGTTAATATTCATATATCCCTCCAGACATAAAATCTGTTGTACGAATAGAAAAGGTGAAAAAAAAATTTACCGAAAGTGACAAACAGGAAGTAGGAACGCAGAACTATTACAAATCATACACACCAAGTTGAATTAAAACCAATTATCAGAAACTTTCAACTAAACTGCCCGGGTGGCCCCCCCACCACTTATCACAATATCGTCTACAAAACTAATTAGTCCTTTGTCATTTAAATCTTCATCTTTTGTCAAAGTGTAATAAAAATTGCTTAATGAACGAGTGTTTGTATGCTCCCAACAAACTTTAAAAACAAAGGATTTGATCCACTTTGATCAAAAGTTGATCATTATCTTCTCACACTAATTGAAAACTTTTTCATGAGTTTCATTGTAATCACTTCATTAAAAAAAGTTTACTGGAAGTGAAAAACGCAGGATTGGATGCAGAATTATCTTTCTCATATTGATTGAAACCTTTGAACAACGTTTCATGAAAATCTATTTGTTAGGGATAGGGATAAAAACCGTAAACCGATATTAGGGATAAAAACCGCAAAAAAAAACTTTTTAACCGGAAGTGACAAACCTGAAGTTGGTACGCAGATATATTGAAAACAGTACTAAAACGTTATAAACCATGTTTCGATACGATTGAAATCCATGATTAGAAGTTATTGAAGATTTAAAGTTAAAGGTGTTCGGGAGACCTTCCGCCATTTTGGATATCTTCCATTTTTATGTGAACCTAGATCATATACCAAAGTTTCATCAATATTCCAAAAGTTTTTGTAATAGTTGTCTTTCGCTTTTTATTATTGAGGAACATGCGCAGAGGAACATGCGCATTATGTAGTTTGAATTTATTGTTTTTATATATGTAACTCTAAATGAGGGAAAATATTTTAACCCTAGCAAACCCTGCTTGGATGGTTCAAGCCATGTAAAATGCATCAACATGGAGGCAAAGTAAACTACTTATCATCACATTTCAGAAATGTTAATAAGCGTTTAAGCCTACAGAGGAAAACTGTCAGCTTCATAGAACATGGCTCAGCCCTACAGAACAGTATATGCAAAATAAACATCACTTTACCATTGTACTTAGAGAAAGTCCTCTCTGTGAGTGTCGTCTTGAAGAGGAAGTCTCTGAGCACTTTTATGTGCATTCCAGATTTTTTCTAGTGTCAGAGCTAGGGTTTATTGCTCTAACCTGTAGCAGCTAGCACTATCAAACTGTCGCCAAAACAGTCGGTTTAAGATTTCATTAGTCATACAGAAAACTTGTGGCATAGTTGTGCTTGCGACCAAACTAGTTTATTCTTGAGACCAAATACCGTAGTTGGTCTTGCGACTAAGCTGGACCGTAGAGTCAGCGTGCCAGAACAAGTTTCGTTCATCCCTATCTAATCTACTAAGCCAATAACCCATGGCAATGACAACTTAATAATTTTTTTCTAAAAAAATATTTTTTTTATAAAATGTGTTATGTAGAAGGACGTTATCACACTATACGACACCGCAACGACACGACTAGGTAGGCACGGCAACGACAACTATGTCAACTACCACTCCATATATTTTAATTTACATTAAAATATATGGAGTGGTTTCACACCAAACAACATATCGGTGTCGTACCGGTGTTGTTGCCGGCTATCACCTAGAAACAATTTTCCCATTAATGTTGTCTCGACATTTTAAATAAATACAAAAAATTTATTCAAGATTTTTTATTTAATTTTTATTTTAAAAAAAAAAGTATATAAGATTTTTTATTTGACAAAAATTAATAATAAAGAAAAAAAAGTCAGGCAAGTGCAAATATAATTCGCTCGCTGACGGTTCCGTGTATATAATATTTGAGAAAACAACAGTTTTTGTCTGCATAGTTTCACGTTGGGTTGCATTTTACCCAAAGCTGTTTATGGTGGCTAAAGAAAGCTTCAATAACGCCAGCTTATAAATTATTTATATTGGAAAATATATTATCGATTGTTGTAGCTTCAACGATTGTTGTTGGTTCATGAATTTTTTTTTATAAATTTTTTTGTAGAAAACAATTTGAGAGCCAGTTTATTTTTATTGAAACCACCGGAAAGAAAAAGGAGGAAAGTGTCACCAAATTATTTCCAACGAGTGTATTATTAATACAGTTGAGTGATTTGTCTACTGAACATTGGGGAGATCGGTATAGTATACCAACAGGATTTGAACTCCACCTAGTTGAGCATTCACAATGACTGCCAGCAGAGCTAAAATCGAAGTGATGGTGGCTACTATTTTTCTGCACTAGTGGTACTGTATCAGACCTAACGAAAAGAACAGATCCCCAGTCTCGATTTACTTGACTGTAACAATTTTCTAGTTCAACAGTAGTTCAATAGTTCAAAAATTTCAAAAATGTTTGTAATTAGTCATCAACCTCACAGAGAACATTTGCAATGCAACGATATTAAATGATAATCTATCGAATAGCAAACAGGTATCAGGTATGTTATCGCATAGTTTTTCAACCTTTCGCCTTTCGCCTGAAGTTGAGTTCATCTGACTTGTTAAACTGTTTTGATCTAGTCTGATCTTGTTTGTTCATTTCTATACTTCGTTTCACTCAATATTTTACTATAATATCCATTTCCTACAACGAAGCAAAATTTATCCTCTCTTCGATTATTTTACGTGAATAGTGCTTCACAAAAACACAATTTTAGAATTTTAATCAAATAAATAAAAAACGGTGTTTTCAAAAACTACAAAAAAATTGTATGAAATTTTATTCACATTTTTTAACATAACCCAAACACTGCGGTTTTGAAAATTACAAAAAAAATTGTTTTAGACTAGAAAAAAATCAACCTTTCATATGACACCCCATTCGACGAGGTCAAAAATAATTTTTTTTTTAAATTTCCACCAACAACCCTCTCAAAATAACATTTGAAATTATGAGCCAACCGATGTAGTTTTCGTTCAATCTTTACAACATTGCCCATAACCATGAATTTTTCCAAATTTTTTCTTCTGTAATGTTTGAAGTTAGAGGGGGGACAGGAAATTTTTTTCACATATTTTAACATAACTCAAAAAACTGAGCTTTTGAAAATTACAAAAAAACTTGTTTTGGACTAAAAAAAAATCACCTTTCATATAACGCCCCACTCAACAAGGTCAAAAAATTTTTTTTTTCGAAATTTCCACTCTCAACCTCCTCACATTTGAAATGATGAGCCGACCGTTATAGTTTTCGTTCAATCTTTACAAGTTTACCAAAGATTCACGAAAATCGCTTCATAACTAAAAGCTGTAGTGGGGATAAAAACCTTTAAGAAATATACAAAAAAAATTTGAAAAAAAAACAATAAAAAAATATGGACCATACCAGGAGTTGAACTCACAACCTACAGCACATCAGTCGAGCACGATATCCACAACGCAATTTGAAACGTTAAGAAATGATAGATTGATAAATTGATAAATAATAAAAATGCTGACGAATCAGTTTAATTTACTACCTACGGAAAAATCTGTGTGTGGTGCGCCAAAAGAAGTTTTCACTTTAAAAATTAACCGTAAATGACCAACCGAAATTTGATATGCAAAATTATCGAAAACATTATATAAAAGCCTTATACTATAAGTTTCAACCAAACTGAATGTCAGTATTATAAGTTCTTTTTCACAATTTACATAAACAGCTGTTCTAATAAGTTGGTAGTGTAGTGGGTGAAACTGAACTCAGACAATAATGTTTATTTAAATCGTCGTTCTTATTCCCCCACTTTATTCAATTTTGACCAGAGTAATTAAAATCTTTTAGACAAAAATGATTAAAAACAATCTATGAGTTTTTCGTTGTCTGGACGAACTTGTCTGGAGCCACCATACAAATATTTTATTTACTTATTTAGAGTTGTTATGACCCAAAACGTTTTACGTTTATTTGAGAACGGAGTACGCATATTTTAGGCGATATATGATTCCGCTTGAAAAGACTCTTAAAAATCAGGGAGTAAAAGATAACAAAACTATGACTAAAATGTTAATTTCGATGACGATAATTTCAAACAAATATAAACAAAAATAAACTATGTATGATGCATATTCAAACTACTACTCAGAAACAAAGTAACTGTACTTAAAAATAAAAAAATTTATTATCCAAAAAATTGTTTTAGATATAAGCTTGAATTTTGGATAATTTGAAGCCGGCAAATTGCATTTGTTGCAAAAATGAAACCACTTTTGGCTCTGAAATTTCATTTCCAAATTAACTATACGACCACCTTGAAATATTGTTAAATATTCAAAAGATATTACGCAGTGCGAATGATAAAACCTATAGTTGGATAAAAAGCAGTCTGACCTTCTTTTATAGCAATCATAGGTAAACAGTAAATTGCTCATGGAACTTTAACAAAGACACCAGGTATCAAGATAGGTTTGTCTGACACTGGCAAATATACGGTGGATGTCACTAAATATTGTCTTTGATCGGGGCACTCCGAGGTTCAATCATTAGGATAACTACAGGTGAAGTGCTACGGAGTAATACAAATTTTTCTTCGATTGGTTTAAGTTTCGTTTGTATCAAAAACTTTTTGAGAAAACGCATCCTTGTTTTATAAACAAGAAGAAAAGACACATAAAGCTGACCTTCATAATTAGGCTTTGTAATAGTTTCCACCTTTAACAATTAATTTCGTAAATTTAATCGTTTTTATTTTTGTTGAAAATATAATAAAGTAAATAACACAAATTTAAACGAAAGTGTCAATATTTTCTCTAAATTTATAATATTTAGGGTTCGGCCCTTATTATAAAACATTTAATATTTAATTTAACCAACTTGCGTAAAATGTACATCGATCGTAATGTTATGTTTACGACTATCCCCAATTGCATATAAACAAAGAAATTATATTAACGCATTTATCGATCGGTTCGTCATTATTATAGTCATCATTTTTAAAAGGGAAAAATTCACCAGAATTTGGCGAATTACATTAATATTAGACTAAATATTGAAATGTCTCACGAGAACTTCGCACTGCGAAAATTGAGTTATATTATATATTAATATTATATATTATACGATATGATTTATTGTTTAGTTATCTATTCCTTAAAAACATAATGACAGCCATCAACACTTCAAAACGCAACGTTGTTGTTGATCCTATAGCTTTTGAAAGGTATCTATTTGTTGTGATTTGAAACATATTGTAATTCCTATTCTACTATTCTACTGAAGTAGAAAAAAATGAGAGAATAACAAATATGCCAAATAAAAACGAATTGAGTCATAAAATGGCTACTAACGAAGACGAGCAGAATTAAAAATTTGATCAACAAAGAAAACAACAACAAACCGTTAACAGTAATCAACAGCTGAAGATGCTAAACGTTTACGCATGACTGCTACCAAAGAAGAAATTAGTATAACAATCAACCAGCAGTTATCTTTCAAGCGTGATAAAATAAAATAAATGGATGAAAAACTTTTAAAAATGCCAACAATATTCCATGGAAAAGTTGAGAAAATTCAAAAAGGGAAAACAAGGAATTGGAGTATAAAACTTTAACTAAAGTTGATGATTTTGAGACAAGGTTGTAAGATGTTGAAATGCCAAAATTTACTTCTCATGTGGTACAAAAGGCAGCAATAGCAAATATTAAATTAAAACCACCATCGTGGGACGGTAACAGATTTTTCGACATCTTTTTATTTTTTTATTTAAAGGCTTAGCTCCTGTTTTGGAACCATATTGCCCTTTCGACGTCTTCAAGTTCCAGTTCGAGACAGCGACAAATCTCAATTTTTGGAACGCCGAAAATCATTTTAATGCATTTAAAGCTATGTTTAATCGAGAAGTGGCTGAATCATTACAGGCCGGACAAACAACCACAAAAGTTATGCAGCAGTGATAAAAACGTAAGAACAAAAATACGGCACCGACCATAAAAGTTATATAGAATCGAGCTAAAGGATGCCTTTCAGCTATATGGTGCCTTCAGCAGTATTCCGGAGCAGTGATTTTTATAATAATAAAATTTCATGTCATACAAATAATTAATTTCATTTTTTTCCAAAAAATTGGGTAAAATAATAAATAATAATCTTTCTTTTGACACACCTGACAACATTTTTTTGACAAACTTATAATGCAATAATCTAGTTTTTGGTCTCACATACCAATCCCGACCATCAAGATTTCTCCAAATTCAATGTTCCTACTCGTAATCACTTAAAATGAAAGTTTAAGCAAAAAATAAGCAAATTTCCTGGTTTTGACACACTTGACGATTTTTTTGACACACTTCCGGTACAGTTATCGAACACATCGTCCTTTCGGCTCTTTCCATTGAGTAAACCTTTTTTAGAAAAAAAAATTTAAAAACTATTCAGCGGTTTTCTAGATTTCGTCGGTTGTGACGGCCATACTACATACTACACACCTTTCGATTCGCCTGGCAGATACTTGTGCTCATCAAAATCGCCTGTCAATTTTTTGTGGTACTCTACAATAAATGAGCTAAATCATATAAAAATTTCAAGCTTATAGGAAGAATTTTTTTTTAATGTTTTTTACACTATCAAAAATATAGGGGATGATGACGTGCAGGGCTGATGCCTGCCAGGTGGTGGTTACCGTACTTCACATTTCATGACTTATCACTAAAAAAACTTCTTCCTTACAGAAAGACCGTTACCCAAAGGGTTCACCTAGCTCTCAATCTATATATACAAACATTGCAAACCGAAAGGTGAGAGAGAAGTAAAACGACGCAGACGTTGAAGCAAACGGCGAAAGTTAAAAAGACAAGAAAGGCGGATCCTTAACGAAGTGAATAATATAAGCAGTTTAAATGAAATTATTCGATTGGCTTCAATCTGAAGCATGTCACAGTCGAAAACTCGACGAATCAGAATCGTTCAAACATGCGGACAGGAGAAGATTTATAACCTGTTCGAACCAAACAGGGCTTAGGTAGAGGGTAATGCAACGATTCTACAATCGAATCCAAATAATTTACTCTACAAGAAATTTCAATAACAAACCAAAAATAGTTTAAGTCATCAAACACGTGTTACTAATTTTATGAATATAGGTTGACAAAACTATAAAGAATGTCGAATTCATGAAATTATCGAGTTTTTTTAGTAAAGAAATTTTGTAAAGCCTGGAATAGTTTAGGAATGTCGTTAAATTTTGTAGATTTATTCAACACATACACGATAAATTTAAACAATTGACGATTTTTCGACCCGTAGAACTGGAGCAAATTGTTACCAAAAAACAACGAGCATGCAGGACGATATAAAGGAGTCTCTCAATAAGAGTGCACTTTTTAAATTTAGAATCTTTTTTTTTTCGTGCAAGTGGCACTCTGAAATTTAACCGCTGTCAACTATGTTTATTCCGATTATTAAAAATGGAGCGCTTTTCGAAAGAACAACCCGTTATAATTGTGAAAACTCATTACAAAAATGACAATTAGAAAAGTGAATGTGAACGGCATTCGTTACAGGAATATGATAACAGAGTTCTTGTGACCTCAACTGGACGGCATGGATTTGGAAACAATCGATATGTCCAAACAATCGACAAACAATCGACTTATTGCAGCAACGATTTTCAGAATTCATTATCTTACCTACCAAGATCGTGCGATTTAACGCCGTGCGATTTTTTTCTTTGGGGTTTTGTGAAATCTCGAGTTTATGCGAATAAACCAGAAACAATTACTGAGCTCAAATCAGAGATCCAACGCGTCATCGGTGAGATACAGCCACTATGTGTAAAAGTCATGGAAAATTTCATGAAGAGTAATGGCCTGTCATCAGAGCCGGGGGGGCCATTTGCTGCATATTTTATTCCATACTTAATCGGAACATGTCTTCTTTACATTCCAATAAAAATATCACAACTATCTCATAAAATATGTGTTTTTATTTTAAAATGGAAAAGTCACTCTTACTGAGACACCCTTTACAAGGTTTTTAAGTAGAAGTTATTAATGACAACATGATATCAAAGGTGGAAGAATTTGAGAAGCGTTTGCACTTTTTTCAAGCATTTTCGACAGTAGGTAATAATAATATAATAATAATAATATAGTTTCATAGATTTATTCATCGTCTTGTAGTTTTGATCTTGGCTGTGGAGCGAGCAAGAAGATGGGAAGTTTGTAATATTTCTTGTGCGAACGCACCACTGATGACACTAATAGAAACTTCACTGTCTAACAGTCAGTTTCGGGCTTGATTCAATAATTCGACAATGGCATGATATTTTAGGTAATTTGGAAGCGCAAAAATTGAAGGTATGGTTTTAGCGCGAAATGATTTGCAAATACGCCAAAAAACGATGCATTCGAAGAGTAGATGTCAAAGGGGATCTGGTCTTTGAAATGACCTCGATGAATATTCGGAAGTGCGCAGCTAAGTAATCTTGGAGTTCCTACTTATGTGATTTGAACGGAAGAACAGGTGGAGTTATCACGCTATTCTGATCTCGTTTGAGTATGGTTATTGCCAGAATAGATTCGATTGGGCTCCCTGACGGGTTAAAAGTTAATGGGTCTACAAAGGGAGCAGTTTCCATCACAGTTAGGATAGGGAGTATGGTGGGAATATCTTCATTGGGAAGAGTTATAGGAACCTTGGTTTCTGAAGCTGGAGTAGTAGTATTGGAGTCCGGAAGTTTACGGGAGGTTATGTCAGCATCGTGAACATGTTCTAAAGTTTGTGGGAGCGAGGAAAAGGATGCAGTACCCCAATACTTTGACCGTTTGTCTGACAACTAGGACAATTGGGCCGATAGGTGTCATCTTTCCCACACCCGAAACAAAAAAGTAGCAGGATATCGGTAAATTTTTTATGGATGTGACCATCTCGTTTGCAGTTCCAGCGGTGGTTTTACGAAAGGATTTACAATGAATGGAGATTTAAGTACGCACACATCGGCTTCCTCTTGGGGATCATTGCCCTCGAGGGGTAAAGTAATTCAGAAATTTCCGTGGAGGTCTAAAGGGGTCTGCAAGTAATTTCTTTCCGCGGGTGTTTGACACTGTACACTTCTGCAAACATCAAATCCTTACGGATGTCACCGTTGATAACCTCTTCAACAAGGACTCTTCACAAGATGTGAAAGTGAGGAGAGAAAATACCAGGTTAATTGGGGAAGGAATTGTTGAATTGAACTTTAATTCGATATATAAATTATTCTACTTCCAGATCATCAGGTCGAGCAAAAACGGTCGAGTGAAAACTACATTACAATTCTGGATGGTATTGGAATGTTTTTCCGTAGTAGCTGAACTACTATTCCGTGCAGGACGTAGTGAGATATAGACCTGTGGTGGGTATCTAAAACAGGTGATGTTTATTGGTGGTGCAAATTCATGCTGAAACATCGATGGGGCGGAACTGAAGATAAATTAATCGCAGGTGGATGTTCCATTTAGAAAGACTGGAGGTTAAACTTAGGGTTATACTGGTGATTAGTCTTGTGATTAGACTGATGATTAAATCTCAAAGAGGCTACTTGTGAGGAATGTAATTGGACCATTGGAATGCTTGTGGTTCCGGACCACGGGACATAGATAGTCATGCCGTTCCACCGCTTGTGCTAGCACTCGCAACACACTCTCTTCGCTAGCCTAAGAAAAAGCATCCATAGTATGATGGGTAACTGACGAATTTGGACTGCGTTCAAACCCTGATACAGGTAACTCCTAGATTCGGGACTCCTGGATTACCAGATGTCTTTCAGACTTCCGATTTGTGGTTGGATTGCAGAGGAGACGATGTTGACCAGGATATCCTCCCAACTTACTCTTTATATATGATGGATCACTCTTGGTTTTACCATTGTTTAAGCTGATGCACCATTTTCTGCAATGGCGGTTGGTAGCATGTTGTAAGCAAGTGGTAGTTTAGAAGGAGGTTTATCTTCTAAATCAGGCTTGAAAGATGAAACAATGGTCATTGCTGTCAGATGGAAAGACCGCCACTGCTTCGTCTCGACGACGTTGGGCATAGATCTGGAACGAGTTAACACCTTTTTGGTAGCTCCTAAGGACTGTGAAGAGGGTACCTGACGATACGCACTTCAGTTTGTCGACCCAAAAAGGGGTTTGATAGATTGGACAGGTATTCATCGGCTTTATATTTATAGTGATATACGTCCTATAAAATACATGACCACAGGGAGCAATAATATCCTTGCTTGGGTCGTCAATTTTCTGGCAGAACAAATTGCAAACGGCGCTGCTGTTGACCAAGGTGACATTAGACTAAGAATAAACTGTACTAGAACGAACTAGAGAGCAAAAACTTATTTCTTGGATTCATAGATTTATGTCCGGTAAAGAGTTTCAGGTCAATGTTGATAGGGTTCCACTTGAGGTTTTTTCAACCAACGCTGGAGCTTGTAACGTGACAAATTTCAAATGATAATTATCAGTAAACTCAATTCTATGTTTAGCCTTAAATGTATTTGTGTTCTAATTTCACTTGATAATTTGTTAAATATTTTTCTACACTATCCATCAGTCAATTTAAATAAAAATAAAAACAAATTTCAATATCGAATTGAATTTATAATTATAGATGCAAACAATATAAACAATAATTTTATGTTTTATTATATAAAAAAAACCATTACAGTATGTCCCAATAATGTTTCATTTTAAAATGTTTAATTGGATAATAAAAATTGTAATTAATATAAATCAAAACCAAAACCAATACGAACCAAATGTCGATGAAAAATACGAGATGATGCAGTAAAGTAATAAATTGTCAGGAGTCAGAAATTATAAATTGTCAGGAATCAGCAATTATAAATTGTCAGGAGTCAGACAAATTTGATTAGTCAGAAAATTTTATGCCACTAAATAATTTGGTTGATGTTTACATGGTCCACAGTGTAATGCATTCCACAAGAACTGTTTATGCAATTCCAAAATTTAAAAAAAAGTGTGGCGCTTAAGGCAGTCTTGGTCAAAACAAAAAAAAATTGAACGAATTGGATAAATATGATCAACATGTTTTACTATACAACAAGTTGAGTTTTGGATCAAAAGTCTCTTACATTTTTATCTGCTGAACGAGAAACATCGCTAACTTTTGAACTTCTGGACGAGAAACATAACCTACATTGGATTGCTGAAAAATAAACATCTCGAGTCTTTATGGATTTTTATACAAATTTAGAAGATGAATTAAAAATGATTGGATGAAAGTTGACAATTTGGAATAATCAGCAGTCAACATAACAAAAAATAGTAAATATAATATATCGGTAATCGGTCGGTAATTTAAGATAATATTAATTTAATTACTTCGGTCTGAAAGCCCTAAGTATTACATTCATGAGCCAATAGTGAAATTCTTACCCCCACTTTTTTTGACATTTCTCGACGATTTAGGACCTACTGATTCTAAAGAAGCAAAAAAAAAATGTATGTCTGTCGGCCGGCCGGTCCGTCATTACCTACGCTGCAGGGAGAACCGCTGGAGGGATTTCAAAAAAATTCTTTTTTCTAAAAATAAGTATACTCAAGGAACAGGTCCGAAAGGACGCTGTGTTCGATAACTGTACCGGAAGTGTGTCAAAAAATGCATTAAGTGTGTCAAAAATGGCAAAATTTTTGGATTAAAAAACGTTCATTTTAAGTGATTACGAGTAGGAACATTGAATTTGGAGAAATCTTGATAGTAGGGATTGGTATGTGAGATCAAAAACTAGGTTATTGCATTATAAGTTTGTCAAAAAATGTTGTCAAGTGTGTCAAAAGAAAGGTTTTTATTTATTTTTTACCCAATTTTTTTAGAAAAAAATAAAATTAATAGTTTGTATGACATGAAAATTTATTATTATTATAGAGAACTATGGCATTATAAGTGTGTCAAAAAATGATTTCATTTATTTTTTTAGCCAATTTTTTGGAGAAAAAATGTAGCTGTTTTTATGACGTAAATGTAATGGAAAATGAAATTGGACATGGAAATTTTTGAATTTGTTATAGCTTTTGAAATATTTTTGGAATTTTGAACAAAGTTTGTATTTTTGATTTTGTAATAATTTTTGCAATATTTTTAGAATTTTGGAAAAAGTTTTAATTTTTGATTTTGTAAGAATTTTTTGAATATTTTTAGAATTTTGAAAAATTTTTAATTTTTGATTTTATTATAATTTTTGGAATTTTGAAAAAATTTTCAATTTTTGATTTTGTAATAATTTTTGCAATATTTTTAGAATTTTGGAAAAAGTTTGAACTTTTAAGAATGTGGTATATTATTGGAATTTAGAAAAAACTTTAAATATTTGATTTTATTCTAATTTTTGGAATACTTTTGGAATTTTGAAAAAAGTATCAATTTTTGATTTTGTTATAATTTTTGTAATATTTTTAGAGTTATGAAAAAAATAGAATTTTTGAAATTTATATATATATATATATATATATATATATATATATATATATATATATATATATATATATATATATATATATATATATATATATATATATATATATATATATATATATATATATATATATATATATATATATATATATATATATATATATATATATATATATATATATATATATATATATATATATATATATATATATATATATATATATTTATAATTTTGAAAAAAGTTTCATTTTTTGATTTTGTAAGAATTTTTGGAATATTTTTAGAATTTTAGAAAAATTTTAAATTTTTGATTTTGTTATAATTTTTGGAATTTTGTAAAAAGTTTGAATTATTGATATGTAATAATTTTTGCAATATTTTTAGAATTTTGGAAAAGTTTAAATTTTTAAGAATTTTTGGAATATTATTGGAATTTAGAAAAAGTTTAAATATTTGATTTTATTCTAATTTTTGGAATATTTATGGAATTTTGAAAAAAGTTTGATTTTATTTAATTTAACAATATTTTTGGAATTTTGATTATAATTTTCCGGCAACGTATTGATGTTTCGTGTTAGTTTTGTAAAAAATTTCTAAACAGGGATAAAAAATACTTGTACTTTAACAAAGAGTTATGTTTGATATACATCGCTGCCCAAAACTAAAAACCATGTCCTCATAAAAGTTTTTTGCCGAAAACTATATCAAAATTCTTAACCCAGACCGAAGTTTTGATATCTCAGAGCTGTGAGATTTCAGCCCCTCCATACTTTTGTGTTAGATTTAGGAAAGAAAAAGAAAAATTCTTGTATTGAGTTTTTTTGGAAAATTTTGTGTTTTGTTTTTACTTATAATTTATTTTCTTTTTTCTCTGATAACAAATGAAAAGACTATTTCGTCACGCTTAATGCCCTGTGAAAATGGGTTCTTTTACAACTATAGTGTAAAAAGAATAACAAATTGTAGTTGCTATGGTTTCTCATATAAGTTTACAAAGTTTTTTAAACAACGCAACCATGAAAAAATAGAATATGAATTTTTAATGTTATGTTGTCGATTTTTAATTTTATAATTTATAGTAAATATCGATTATAAATATACTATCATAGAAAAAATTGCATTGCCTACGCGAGATAAAAACGTTTTTCGTTCGTAAACATGTCTAAGCAAATGTTTACGCACGAAAAAAACAATGTTTTCACCTCTTTTAGGAAAATATACTAGTTCTTCATTTTTAGATTGACTGTTTTGTGCTAAATGGATAATAGTGCTTTTTTTTTGTGATAATGTGTTATGTGAAAGCAGTGAAACTAGGAAAGCTAGGACATTTTAGGTCCCTCACCTTATCAAAATAAATTGTAAAGCGTCGTGCACTCAGGTGACAGTTACAAGCTCCTCATAGATCTACTTTGCCACCTACTCTTTTTCTTCCTTATGTAATCACTTGTTAAACTCTACTGTCAATCCAATCCATAGTTTCGATGATGATAGCACACTGCATACCTCTCATGAAGCTTCATTACCACATTATTCGACTTCGCTTAATAAAACTAGATCTAATTTAATAAATTCTTTGAATGCAGCAGCAGATCTTAATACAATAATTGATTGCGGTTGTTTTAATAGTGTTGAATTTGATGCGAGTGAACTCGGGTTTCCTATTTTACCCGTTTATTAACTCAACATCAATTTTAGGTAAAATAATTTAACAGATTACTGGAAGTTGAAGGAGAAAATAATATGAAATGGAATTCTCATATTTTTAAGCTAGAAACGCTGTTGAAAAACTAGGGTATTTAGACCGATGCCGTGTTTTCAAAGTGGCGAGCTTTTTTTTATCTTTAAATCATTTATTTGTCCCTGTATGGAGTACTAGTGTCATATTTGGGGAGGAGCTTATTCAAAAAGTTTGATATGTCTTCAACCTTGATGCAGTTCAAAGTAGAACCATTTTTTTTTAATAAAAAGTGTTGTGTAGTAGGAATTACAAAATGTGTCACAACAACACATAGATACCTTTTAAGACCTAGGTCCCACAACAACATACGTCTTGAGGTATTGGTGGACGATTTTTTTAAATCTTTGTGGATTGAAGGCACTCAAGACTATTGATTCGGGCAAAGCATTCCATTTGTACGATGTACGCACAAAAAAATCCCTTTGCATTTTATTACTATGACAGTGATTAATCTCGACAGTCCGACCACTTGCACAAACCGATTGACGGGTAAAACGGAGAAAAACATATGTCTGAAGCATTATGGAATGGACCTGATTTCGTCCGAGCACTGCTGATGACGATATTTATAAAAAACAACGAGATCAGCTACCAATCATTAAAATGATTGGTAAGGTAAATCTTATTAACGAGCTTGATTCTTTACAGCATAGAAGAAATGTGGAAGATTTGTCAATACTTTTGTAATACATTATGGATGACTATTCTTCTGAGAAGATCAAATCAATTTCATCAGAGTCTTCCACTTTTTCTCGGCCCACCAGAGAATCTTTCTGTGCCCACCCATACACGGTTCACATAACTAAATATTTAACAATAGCACTTCAGTGTGATTTTTTCAACAGAGTTTCGCATCTTTGGAATTATTTACCTATGTCTGATAACCCACAAATTCTTCAATAAATTATAAATCATTTATCTTAACTTAAGTTACCATGGTATCTTAGAATGTTCAGAGAAGTTAAATTATAATTTACTATTTTTAACTCTAAACATGTTATACTTTATATAAAGAAAAAAATTTAAGGTAAATGGTCGCTTACAAGACGTATACTTGAGTATTTCCTCACTGTGGAATGGTTTATTAGATTACGCTAATATAAAAGACCCTCAGGGGTCACTGGTCTGATTAGACCGTGATACGGGACCTGGCGAAGCCGAGGTACCTGAGCAATAGTAGGCTCTGGCCTGCTATTGCAAACCATAAACCTGTTGTCATGTCTAGCGGGAACGGGGACCTTGGCTTAGCCGCCCGGGGAAGGTGCTCCCTTATTAGCACCCCTAGTGGATACACACTAGAGAGGACTCGTGTGGGGTCAAACCATGAAAAGTACCAACCTCTGTGCACCTGTCGCCCCCAGTTGTATATAGACTTCTAACAGGTATAGACGAAGGCCTGTTGGTGACCTTTATTGTGTCTAAACTCGTGGGAAAAAAGATGGATAAATATTTTAGTAACATTTCAAATTTTTTAAAAATTTTGTTTTCACATTATTATTTCTTACATCCTATCATGAAATATTGGCCTATGTCATATTTTGTTATATGATAGGATTTATTGTTTAGTTACAAATTTATAAAATTATATTTTGATCAAATGATTACATTTGATAAAAAATTCAAAATACACATCCAAAATATTTGTGGATTGAATGCCAACCGAGACGCCGTGCAACATCATCTTGAGCACGACAAGCCACATATTCTTTTTCTTACAGAAACACAAGTTTCTGAAAACTATCCTTATGACGTAACACTAAATCCCAAATATAGGCTTGAACCAGCTTTTAAACTTCATCAAGGTGTATGTGCGTACATTCATGAGAGTGTTGCGTATAAATGCTTTCCAAATTTTGAACTACGTGGTGATGGCTACAACACAGTAGTATTAAAGGTTTGTCTACCTGAAATCTCTTTTTTTACAATAGCTCTATACCGGTCCCCAAACAAACATAGTCCCAATTTATTTAATGACTTGAGTAATATTGTGGACGAAATTAGAGCACAATTTCAAAATTGTGAGGTTATCATTACCGGTGAAGTCACCAACAACCAACGTCCACAACAAATCGTGGTTAGAATTCTCCAAAACGACCGACGACGACAACAATGGAAGACAGGCAGAAATATTTGCCGCATCGCATGACTTGACGCAGATTGTAAAAAACCCAACTTTCACTACTCGTAATGCCGGTGACAATAGTTTTCTCCTAGACCTCTATCTCACATCTATGCCAGATATTACGAGTGTCGATGTCGATAAGGGAAGTATTGGAAATTCTGACCATTATCTAATCACATCAGTTATCAAAACTGATTTACTACAAACTAGAGTTCCCAAACCCCGTAAAATATTTCACTTTTCGAAATGGATACGATTGGTCTCCGAAGTTTTTTTCAAGGTTTCTCTTTTGATTGTTATTGTTTTTATACTGACGATGTAAATGTTTCTACTCAAAACTTTACTGAAACCTTCAATTCGGTATTAACAAATTCGTTCCCTTTTCAATAAGAAAACCCCAACAAAAATATTTGTTTTCGAAGGCAGCCAAATTGGCTCTTAGAAACAAACGTAGACTATTTAATATTTGGATTCATAAAAAGAATTCTGTTGATCGATCCCAATATTTAAAGGCCAACAAAATATCAAACCAGATAATTGAAAACGAAAAGGCAGAGATTGACAGAGCGAAAGCGGCAAAACTTTCGAGTATGTCAATTTCTGACAAAAGTTTTTACAGTGCCATTAATTCTTTAAATTCTGGTACTAAATCTTCTATCCCCCCAACTTGATCAACAAGCTCGTTGCGTACGCTTTTCATCCCGCAGTCGTAAAGTTGATTCAAAATTTTCTGTCTAACCGATACATCTCGGTATCTATAGATGGCTTCTCTTCTGAGTCCAAATTAATTAACGCTGGTGTACCCTAAGGCTCAGTTTTATCTTCCACTTTATTCGTAATTTATATCAACGAACTGTTGAAAATCACCAGTAACCCAATAAATAGTTTTGCAAATAATAGTACACTGCACAAGTCATTCGTCCCCCTATCTTCAAAGGATAAAATACATGAACGAATAAATCCCGCCCGGAGAGACGCTGCCAGAAATGTAAACGAGGATCTAAAAAAAGTCGCAGATTGGGGTGACAAAAATTTGGTCAATTTTAATTCCACCAAAACACAGCTATTGATTGTTTCCAGACCAAAGACCGAGTTTTCCAACGATATTTCAATTAATATGTGTGACGTGACGACCAAATAGACGAATGTGAAAGCATTTGTTTATTGGGAGTCACAATATCCAATGACTTACTCTGGAACGATCATATAATGGCCATGGCAAAGAGCCCGTCAAGAAAACTCGGCCTCCTCAATAGAAGTAAAAAATATTTTACTTCGCATCAATTACTCCACATTTATAAGTCCTATATTTGTCCCTGTATGGAGTATTGTTGTCAAGTTTGGGGCGCTGCATCTGTTACTATCCTACCTCTTTTGGACTCTGTTCAAAAGCGTGCTATACGAATTGTTGGTGATCGAAATTTAACATTAGATCTTGATTCCCAACAACATCGTCGCACTGTTGCTGATCTCGTTGTTTTTTATAAATATCGTCACCAGCAGTGCTCGGATAAAATCCGTTTGTCCCCGTTTGACTCGTCAATCGGTTTGTGCAGGTGGTCGGACTGTCGAGATTACTCACTGTCATAGTAATAAAATGCAAAGGGATTTCTTTGTACGTACATCGTACAAATGGAATGCTTTGCCGAATCAATAGTCTCGAGTGCCTTCAATCCACAAAGATTTAAAAACAGCGTCCACCTATACCTCAAGACGCATGATGTTGTGGGACCTGGGTCTTAAAAGGTATCTATGTGTTGTTGTTACACATTTTGTAATTCCTACTACACAACACTGTTTATTAAAAAAAAAAAATTGCTGAGGTTAGGAAGGAACAAACAAACTTTATAAGAAAAGTTTAAGAAACCAAAAAAAATTTTCTTCGATTTTTGACGTTGAGATCTAACTAGGGTTGCATTGATTTAAATCATTTGATTTAAATCAGTGATTTATATCAGATTTAAATCAACTTGATTTTTTTAAAAAAATCATTGATTTAAATCAAATGAAGAAATTTCTAAAATTTTTATCAAATTCAAAAAAAAAATTTGTTTTTTTTAATAAAATGATGTAGGAATTTTAACATGTGTCACAACACATAGAAACATAAAGACATAGGTCCCACAACAAGATGCGTTCTAAGAATATGATGAACGAAATACGCTCACCATTTTTTTAATTTATACCTGACTCTGAGCTATCTTCACCTGACCCTGGTTAAACATTCCAATTGAAACCAATTGAAAAAAATGAATTGGATTAATCGGAATTCTGCATTGGGAATTTTCAATTAATTCCTATTCAAAAAATCTATTTCCAATACAATCCTATCCATTCCTGTTAAATATCTCTATTTTATTTTTCAACCGGAATGGATAGGATTCTTTAGGAAATGTATTAATTAGGAATTTCCATTGCAGTTAATTAATTGGGAATTTCCATTGCAGAATTCCGATTATTCCTATTAATTCCTATTAAATCTTTTCCAATTAAATCCTGTTAAATTCATAAGATTGTTTCATTTTTTTCTAAGTTCTTTTTTCCTATTGAATCTCTTAATTTCCGATTGAAATTCAATTGGAAATTTCCATTAGAATCCTACAGAACCTCTTTTCCTGTTGAATCCCATTCATTCCGGTTGAATTTTAATTGGCAGATCAAAGTCTTCCTATTAAACCAATTCAATCCGATTTAATCCTATTGAAATTATATTGGATTTAATAGGATTCAATAGGTTTGATTTGGAATGTTTAACCAGGAGACCAACGGCATCTGTATCAAGTCACGCTAAGACAATTGCATCGTGCTTGTGACTGGAAACAACTGAGAATAATTAAGATGTTAGCCTATAGTCGTAAAACTTCAACAACAAAGTCACAGATTAAACCACAACTAGAAATGTTGACAAACCCGCATAAAAAGTGTAATTCTACTTATGGCCCTGGTATGGAACCACGTATTGTAAGTGCCACTATATTGTGGCTTGGACTTTTTAAAACAACAGAGTCAATTTATACAAAACCATAAAAACCGTAAAAAATCTATGAAAATGTGAAACAATTAAGTTGACTTTGTTACGCAAACGCATTGGCTTTTGATGAAATTTTGATATTTATATGCCGAAGTTTCATCAAAATCACATGCGTTTTGTTGTATTTACTGGACTTATAACACTATAATTAAAACTACTGCGGGATACGAGTTATGTCTCACACGAAATATGACACCTTAGGAATCTCTTATCAATTTCGGTACCTAACCTAACATTTAAAGTATTACAAGAAAAGAAAATTCAATAAAAAAACATTTAAAAATAAAGGAAATACCTTATCGTGCAGTTGTTGATAGTTGAGTTTTATTTCTCCTGTTTATATCTACCAGAGTTTTGTACCACTTCGATTGTTTCCTTCCCAAAATTCACCCTTTTCTTAAAATCTCCGTAGTATTATATCAAAACTGCTTCTACTCTTGAAATCACAAAAACGTCGCCATCCCCTCCATGACAGAAAACCACCGAACTACTTCCACTTATTAAACTGTATCTGGGATCGAGATACCCACAGTCACTGGCGTCAAGACCGACGACCGGTTCCAACACTCATGAAGTCCTTAAGAACTTCACTGAGTATTGAGACCGACCATCCATCCGAACGTCAGCACCATGGACACCCCGATACAACCAGTAAGTATGACCTGAAGATGTGAACCCCAGAGACGACAATCAGCCAGAGGAACAACCCTACCTAACGAAAAGACATCATTCCCTGATGTCTTTCGCGTGATGGACTCCAAGATTCTTACCGCTCATATCTGTGCACTCGTAGAGTACATTTCCAATCTTAGTCTTAATCATTGCAGGTAAGAACTTCGGAGCCAATTTTGCCGAGA
This sequence comes from Diogma glabrata, assembly GCA_963693315.1. Classification (NCBI taxonomy): domain Eukaryota; kingdom Metazoa; phylum Arthropoda; class Insecta; order Diptera; family Cylindrotomidae; genus Diogma; species Diogma glabrata. The sequence goes on from OY856187.1 coordinate 139,224,076, forward strand.
ACTTTTTGGTAGCGTCACTCAAATGATGTTGCCGTACAAACACACGTTGTTGTGGTTGAAAAGTCCGTAGTTTAGATCGCAGGTTGTACTGATGTTGCGATTTTTTGAAGGCTGCTTTTAAATTTTGTTGAACCCGGTTCCTAAGCAGAGTCAAATGATCAGTGCGTTCCATTTCCTCACCAGCATCTTCACCAAGCTGGTGTAGTGATCTCAACAAATGGTAAGTATTTCCATCCGAGATTGGATGTTGACCAAACAATAAATAGTACGGTGAGTACTTGGTAGCAGAATGTACTGCAGCCCGCAGTGCATATGCGATTTCACCAATTTGTGAATCCCACTTGGTGTGTTGACCTTTAATGAACGCTCGAATTGCTGCTAAAACTGACCTATTGACCCGCTCTGACGCGTTACTTTGAGGACTATAAACACCGGTCCTAATGTGTTTAATGCCGAAACCTGACAAAAGATTTTGAAAGTTCCTACTAGTGAACTGTTTGCCATTGTCACTGTGCAGAAACTCTGGTACCCCATATGTAAGAAACACTTCATTCCTTAGAAAAGCATTCACCTTCGGTGAAGTTGCGTTTCTAAGTGGTTTCAGTAGTACAAACTTCGTAGCATGATCCAGAACTATCAATAACACCGTATTCCCAAGTGTAGAACGAGGATACGGTCCCAAAAAATCTATATAGACTCTCTGCCATGGACGTGCTGTTTCGAATTGATATTGCATCGGAGGACGCAATATCTGATTCGTGGCTTTTGTTTGTTTACATGTGTCGCAGGACACAACATAGTTGTGTACCTGTGACGCCATGCCCGGCCAATAATAAAGACGTCGAAGTAATTCTAAAGTCTTTTTAACACCTCCATGAGCAGCAGTACTATCATCATGATGTTTCTGAATCATGTTTGAAGTCATCGGTTTTGGTACCCAGAGTTTCCACACAGGAACATCGTTGGGTATTGCATCAGATCTTGGCTCAATACGTATGTATAGCTTATCATCCACGACTTTAACAGATGGAAAGTCCTTGGGTGATGATTGAACTTTAGCTATCATATCCGTATATTCCTTGTGCCGATAACCTTCATTGTCGATTTTGATGTCGTTAATGTGATGTGTTAATGCTTCCGTCAATTCCTCGTGTGTATCGTCATAAAGACGAGATAGAGCATCAGGGACTATATTTTGGGTACCTTTTTGGTGGACAATGGTAAAATCCATATGTTGGAGTTTTAGGCTCCACCTAGCCAGACGACCACTCAAGTCTTTCTGTGACATAAGCCACTTCAGACTTGAGTGATCAGTCACAATTGTAAATCGGTGACCTTCAACATAGCCCCTGAATTTCTTCACACTCAGAATTGCCGCAAGACATTCAAGCTCAGAAACAGAATAGTTTCGTTGAGCTTTATTAAGTTTTTTCGACATGAAGGCTATCGGACACTCTTGTCCGTCAGTATCAACCTGATACAACACACTACCTATCCCTGTCAGACTCGCATCGCATCTAATAAAGAACTCTTTATTATAATCAGGGTTAATTAATACCGGTGCTGTAGTCAGCAACTTTTTTAGATTTTCAAAAGCTGTCTGCGCTTCCACTGTCCATTTTAATTTTCCAGAACTTTTCTTTAATAGGTCTGTGATCGGTGATACCACGCTTGCATAGTTTGGTATGAAACGCTGGTACCAACCGGCCATACCTAATAACCGTCGAATTTGTTTAACTGTAGATGGAGCTGGGTACTCTGCTACAGCTCTTACCTTGTCAGGGTCAGTTCGAAGACCATCTTCACCAACCAAAAATCCCAAGTATTTCACCTCTCTCAGAACAAATTTACTTTTCTTGAGGTTTATTGTTAACCCAGCCGCTCTTAACAATGAAGAGACTTTGGACAGCAATTCCATATGTTCCTGGAACGTGGAAGAGACTACCAATAGATCATCTAAATAAACAAAGACATTTTCGTGATATTGATGTGGTATCACTTTGTGCATTAGCCGACACATTGTCTGGGGAGCATTGCACAATCCAAAGGGCATAACCCGGAATTGATACAATGGACGACCAGGCACTGTGAAGGCTGTCTTGTCTCTAGATGCTTCTGCCAGAGGAATCTGCCAGAAAGCATCTTTGAGATCAATACTTGAAATGTACTTTGTGCTATTTAGACGACCTAGTAAGCCATCAATCAAGGGAAGTGGGTAAGCGTCCTTTTTCGTCAGTGAATTGACACGACGGCTATCAATACATAATCTGTTTTTACCAGATTCTTTTTGTACCAAAACCACTGGCGAGCACCAAGAACTGTTAGACTCTTCGATCACGCCCATTTGAAGCATTCGGTCAAGTTCGGCATAGACCTTTAGTTGAACAGCCGGCGATGTGGGATAGTGTCTCTGTTTAACAGGTGCACTATCACCAATATCGATGACATGTTCAACCAAAGAAGTCTTTCCGAGCCCAGACACTTCAAATGACGGGAAAGAATCCTTGATCATATCCAGTTCATGTTGCTGATCAGTGGTGAGGTTATGTGTATTAAAAGTTTGTAGCTCTGTACGAGTCAGTTCACTAACAAAAGAAGGAACAATACCGAATTTCTCCCAGAAATCTATGCCCAGGTAGAGCTCTTCTCGTAATCCAGGGACTATATGGAACCGCATTGGTTTAGTGGAGCCATTCACAGTTATTGGAATTTCGATGTAACCCAAAATTTTTGTTGTAGTACCATCTGCCGTACGAATACACGAAGTGTACTTACGGTAAGTTGTACCTGCTGATTCCAATAATTCCAAGGAATTTCTTCCAAGTATTGTGATTGACGCTCCACTATCCAATAGACCTGAAATATGTTTGTCCAAAATCTTGATTGTCAATCGCGGCCGAGGATCCTTTGTTTCTGAAAGGATAGATGAAATACAAGCTTTACGAAATAATTTCCTCATCCTCCAATATCTAATGTTACGTTCAAGACGTCTAAAATATGTTCGATGTAATGATGGGAAATTAAATGTACTGGGTGATTTTATTCTGGTTTCCTGAGTGGTGATCGATCGTCCTGCGTTGCTACATCTCTCGTCGTTTTCTTCGGGCTCATTGGATGTTGAACCGAGGGTACCATCCCCGAAACATGTACTCTCGGACGGTAGTTTACCGACGGGTGACAATATGAACAATTTGCGTAAATAACGTCCGGTTTATTACATTTCCAGCAGTGCAATTTTATCCGATTCTTAGAGCAATCAGGAGCTCGATGACCATTTACTCCACATCTGAAGCACACTATTGGTTGTCTAGACATTGATGGACCAGGTTGACTGTTGTCAAATGTTATGCTAGGTCTCTGCAATATCCGTCTCTGTGTTGAATCCACCGCATCAATATATCCATGTTGTTCTGGTTCAGCATCCACCTCATAATCATCCATTTGTTGTACCTCGCTAATTCTTAAATTTGATGTTCTGGTTGGAACTGGTGTGGACCACAAACGTTCAAACTTCTGACATAAAGTCCGAAGTTCATCAATAGAATGTATTGTTGCTGCAAGTGTAGCATTTTTGAGCTCCACACTCAGTCCCTCCCGAGCAATCTCTAGCATTTCACGGTCAGCAAATGGACGTGCTAAGCGACGGTTTAACGAACCAATCTCCACCAGATATTCGTATACGCTCTCCTTTGACTTTTGTTTGCGGTTCAGAAGAACGCGCAAGATCGCCTTATCATCAGTAAGCGTACCGAAGGTTTGTAGGAGTCCCTCCCTTAGCACTGGATAGGTCACCACCTCATGTTCATGAGTTAAGTTCAAATAGTATCTGTCGGCAGCCCCCTTGAGATACCGTGGAACGATAGACCTAAGGTCGTCCCAATTCACGCGGTCCCTCCTGGCAGCCGCCTCAACTCTGTGAACGAACTCATGAACATCAGGAGAGTGACCATCTCCTGTGAAGGTTGGAACCCAATTTGAGTCATAACGACTCAAATTGTTCCCACGAACCCCTCGGTACTCCACTGGTGCTAACGCTGGAGCCGCGTCACGCCATACCTGAGGAGGTTGGTTGTATGGTGGTGGTGCTGTTAGTGGAGCTTGTGGATAATTTAATGATTGTTGTTGTACCAATGGTGGATTGTTGTGTATGTATTCAGCTTGGAAAGATGGACCCAATAGTGGTATTGCAAGGTCCTCTGCTCTCAAACCTGATTGCTGAAAATATGCCGGTGGTAATTGATCCGACCGTCTCTGTTGTTGATGGTCTGTACGATTCAGACTATTTATTGTCTCAGTTATTGGCTGTACTGGGATCGGTGTGGATCTCTCACCTGGTCGAAAAGCAGGTGAAGCAGATGGAGCAGATGATACTCCTGGTTTATTCTGTATAATTGGACGTGTTGACAGTGATCCTATTATATCCCAAGCGCGTGACAATTGCGAGATAGCGTAGGTGCGGGCTTCTTGCAAGTCATTGCGAGGACCCAACCTATTCATCCTACCTGTATAATGCAACACTCGATTCGCCAAACCATCTAAGAAGATCTGATTAACCGGTGGTTGAAGTCGACGTACCTGATCTAAAACAACTTGTGCTGCCTGCACCACCGTTTGAGACTCAGCTACCAAGTCTCTCGCATGAGATACCGTTACCGGAACTGCACCATGATTTACGTGGTTTCGCAGTTCCTCTGCCCAATTGACCCCTCTAAAATCCACACCCCGAACCAGACATTCGATCTGCAGTTCACTGGATTCCAAACCATAGAACGGATGGTCCACGCCAATGTGACTTGACATTTTGATGGTAAAATTTACAAAATCCCGAATTCACAAAAAAAACGTCAACACCAATAATAAAACCAATTCCAACTAGAAAAAAGGTGGAGTTAATTCGCCCGGAAAAATTCGTCCGATGGAAGTTGTAAAACGCAAAGAAATGAGAAAAAAAACAACGAACGCCCCAATTCAAAAAAAACACAAAAACCTTTTGTAAAAACAACCCTGTACAAGAACAAAAAAAACCGCTGTTGCCGCTAATCTTTACTGAATCTTTTACAAAAGTTCCTAAAATATTGTATGTGTAAAAATATAATTTATTTATTTAATTTCAGATATACTGAAATATATATATATACCTAAAATTAGTTATTGACGATAGCACCCCTAAAAATATTTATTTATTTTTTAAAAAAAATTGAAAAATAAAAAATATTCAAAAGAATGTTTATTTATTGGATGCACCGTCCTAACTTGAAATATTGATTTATTTTTTTAAAAAAATAAAAAATATTTATTTATATCTTGACGTAAAGCTTAATTAAGAAAATTTATTTATTTAGTTACCTAAAATTAACTTAAATTTTAAAAAAAATTATTTATTTAATAAAAATTATTTATTTAATTTTTTGAAAAATTTGTTTTATTTATTTTATTTTTATTTAATAAGATAAGAGATTCCCAAAATCAAGATTCGTCTGGAGACAATTGTAAAAAGTAAGTATGGTTACAATATCCATTTCATTTAAATTTGAAATATCGCGTTCGCGAGCCCACTCCAACAATGCATGTGAGAACTGACTAGAAAAGCCCCTAACGACCAGATTCTACAGAACAGATTCTCCCCAACCTAATAAAACAATCACAACTGTCACGATTAGACACTAGGTCCATTTCTACTGACCCAGTTGTGCTTGTTTAACCTACAAATAAATTACAACTAAACCTAATGCGAAAGTTGAAGAACGCTCCCGAGCACCAGACTTCAAATCCTAAACTCTATGAAAAATTGTTTTATTGTAAAAGCTAAGTGGAAAAGTGGAAAAGTTTTTGAATTTGTTTGAGGTGAAGCCTCTGATCCTGAAAGCAAAGTATAATTGGTTCTTCTCTTCATTACACCGAAGAAGCCTCTGAGCAAAGAATGGTACTACTGGTTTGCACCTAAGTACAAACACAGCAACACCACTCCTCGTCCCTGAGGACTTCCTCGCCGAATGAAGAGAAGAAACCAATGTTCTTCGATCGCATAGCCCCGATGGCCATAGGCGATCTAAGAACGACATCAATGTTAAGGGGATAAGCCCCATGGATGGCTTGTTAGGCCTACCCTTGAGAAAGTGAATCAATAAACCTAAATACTACATAATTTATCCATAATCCAAATAATTTCTTATTTAAAAATGCTAAATCGAAACATGAAATATATAATATGTGTTAATAAAGTTTTACATGAAATTAATTAAATTTAATCTTCAGACTAGATAATAAATTGGTAATTTACATTATAAAAAAATTACGATTATTTTAAATTTAAAACTAAGCTTACTAATTTTTAGGTTATTAATTCTAATATATTTGTTCAGGTTAAATCTTTCGCTTTATTTATTGTATTCAAAACAAAAAATAAATGTTAGCTAAGAATAATTGTTTCTATATTTATACCATTTTTTAAAATTAATCGCAATAAAAAATAATTTAAAAAAATGGTGGTAGCTAAAATGGACTCATACGAGATATGTATACGTACATCCGCGGATCATTATGATGACAAATGTAGAGATATTGATTTGGATCCGGCTCACTCTATAAAGTTGATGGGAATTAATTATTTTCAATTGTACTTCCATAAACACAGACCAATAATACTTTGAAAGTAGTGACGAAAGATTTAAACTTATACAAAACCGTTGAAAACTGTTTGGTCAATGTTAACCTTTATTACGTTAATAACATCCTAAAACTCATAAAAACATGACTTAACCACAATCAAAAAAAACATACGATTAATTTCATATATAAATTAATTGCATCATCCAAGAATATGTACAATATATAACCAAGTATAAATATACATTATGTACAAAAAATTGTACTATGTATATAAAAAAAAATATGTACAGGATATACAAAAGATATGTACAATAGTATACCAAAAATATGTACGCGATTATATACAAAAGAAAATTATTTACAAAAATATGTACAATATGTACAAAAACAAATTCCAATGACAGCACAAAAAAAACAATCTCCAAAAAAAAATTGCTGTCCCAAAACGGTTTTTTTTTCAAACAAACAAAAAACAATGCATAAGCTTAGCTTATCCAACAACCAGGAACAGGAGCCTCCTGTGGTCCACTCCACTCCTCTACCTGTCGCGTGGTCGGTGAGATGGAGACCTCCTCGACCACCTCAACCACTTGAGTATCCTTGGTCGAGGAAGACCCCATCTCCACGACCAAGCGACTCTCTTCCTTCCTCTTCTTATTCCTTTCCCTCTTCTTCAGGGTCGATTTCCTATTCCTGGAGATCCTCCTCCTTTCACGCCAGCCCACATTCGGCTCTGACAGAGGGAGATCCTGGATCAGCTGTTCCAGGAGGTCTCCAACTATCTGTTCCGAATGTGGATCTGGCTCACCTCGATCCCCAGGTCTCGTTCTCTGTAGAACAGGTCTGTAGACCCGTCCTACCTCTTCCTCCCTATTTCCCCTTCTTATAATTTGGACCCCGTTGAAGAGGGACCGAACCGCTACCACGTCCTCTCCATTGAAAGCCCGCTGCCCCTGCTGACGCTTTGTATACATTCTTTCAAAAAAAAATTAAAACAAATCCAAATATTTTTATTAAAATATTAAAACCAATAACTGGTTTAAAAAAAAACCAAAAGAACAACCAAACCTGGTTTTATATTCAAATATTTTAACCTTATACGAAAAAACCTGGTTTGACAACCAACGCCTACATATCCGGTCAAACTACAAATATAAATATTGCAGTTACTATCAATAATGATGTTTAAAAAAAAAATATCAAAAACCAAACCTGGTTTACCAAAAAAAAATTCACAAAAAAAACAATTACGCCAAAATAAATATACCTGTATTTTGTATTTTCCCGTTATTACGGTTCTTATCAAAAAAAAATCCCAGAGTTTTTGTTTCGGCCCACGTTTTGTAATTCTACTTATGGCCCTGGTATGGAACCACGTATTGTAAGTGCCACTATATTGTGGCTTGGACTTTTTAAAACAACAGAGTCAATTTATACAAAACCATAAAAACCGTAAAAAATCTATGAAAATGTGAAACAATTAAGTTGACTTTGTTACGCAAACGCATTGGCTTTTGATCAAATTTTGATATTTATATGCCGAAGTTTCATCAAAATCACATGCGTTTTGTTGTATTTACTGGACTTATAACACTATAATTAAAACTACTGCGGGATACGAGTTATGTCTCACACGAAATATGACACCTTAGGAATCTCTTATCAATTTCGGTACCTAACCTAACATTTAAAGTATTACAAGAAAAGAAAATTCAATAAAAAAACATTTAAAAATAAAGGAAATACCTTATCGTGCAGTTGTTGATAGTTGAGTTTTATTTCTCCTGTTTATATCTACCAGAGTTTTGTACCACTTCGATTGTTTCCTTCCCAAAATTCACCCTTTTCTCAAAATCTCCGTAGTATTATATCAAAACTGCCTCCAAAACTTGTTACAAAACACCGGTTTTTTCTTCCATTAATTATGATATCCACCATTACTCACGTCACGATATATCAAAATCCATCATTACTGCTATCACAAAAAGGATTTCGATATGATAGAAATATCGTACTAAGAAAAGCCACGGATAATGTTTATTGTTGATTTTATCCTTAAATAGGTGCATACACTTGTCTTAAATTTTTCATTGGTAGCTTATACATACGTTCACTATTATAGTTAATGTGCCTCACCAATAAGAATTTGACCATTAAATCGATGCTTCTCGATATATGTATATTTTATATAAAAACACCTTTTTATTCAACAAAACATATGAAAATGAACTTTATTTATTATATATTTTTTTTCCCTTTCTTCTTACTTTATTCACATTTTAACCGAAAAGAAAATACTATTAGCATTTAAGGTTAAACCAATAACAAAAGGCTTTTGTTTTAATTAGAAACGTGGAATCTTTTCCTTTTAATTTTAAAATCGTTTTTCTATCTCTTATCTTTCTTCTTTTCAATCAAAACTTGGAATGAATTTTTAAAATCGAAAAAATGTGATTTTTCTTTTTGACATCTTCCGATGTCAAAATAAATCGGGTAACATTCAAAATTCAGTAAAGATTAATAACGACAACGACATCTGTTCGCCAGAATTGGAAACAAAATTGAGTACGTTCGTTTGCTTTTTATAGTATATTCAAAATTTAACTAGCAGTTAAGTTTTAGAAAATTTTAAAATTATTATTAATGTAAAAATAAACGGAAACTAATGAAATGCATTTTTATTGAATTGAAAACGAAGATGAACTTGGTTTTATTATTGTTTTGCGATTATTGCGATCGTTACAAAAGCACGAACAGATTCTGGAAATAAATCTAGAAATAATAAATAATTACATATCAAATATAGAGTATTAAATGCAAATCAGTACAACCCGCTTACAAAAAAAAAAACATTTTCCTTAAAAACTAACGTCACTATTAAGATCTTGAAGGTATTAAATCCTACACACTTTCCTGACACAAGTTATTTACAGTTGTTCCATATGACTTGCCGTTTAATGCTAACCAGTTATCTACATATCCGAGGAACTTTTCGAACCTGCAGAATTGGATCTCTGACATCACTCTAAAGCAGTGACAAATTATCTTAGTTTGACAAGTAACGCTTTTCATGTCGCTAGAACAACATACTGGTTGTTACATACTGTCAGTGTAAAAATCTAGTAACTAAAAACTGTTACTTAACTTTTGTTTAGCCTTACCTTTCATAAAATATAAGCAAAGCTAATGATTTATATAAAGTTTTTTTTAAAGTTTAAGTTAACGTAGCATAGGGATATACAATTTCTTAAAAATTTGCACTACGTTTTTTTAAAAATCAAAAAAATCCGATTTAAATCAAAAAAAGCGATTTAAATCAAATAAATCTGATTTTTTTGATTTTTTTAAAAAAAATCAGATTTTTATGCAACCCTGGATCTAACTGTATGCAATGTCAAAACCATCATTAAAACCTAAAATTCAGTACAAAAAATTTAACAGGCGACGAGGTCGAATATCGAATGAAGTCGACAGTGAAATCAGCTAGAATCGAAATCAGCTTTGTCGTAGTAAAAAGCATAATGGTACACCTAGCATCGTATATAAACAGGTTGAATTACAGAACAAGAAATAGAATTATACCATACACAATATAGTTCAAAGCGATAAAGTATAAAGATTTTATAGTATAGATAAATGTCAAATCGTATAAATGAAACCGTTTTGAATTTTTAAGTTAGTCTTTTAAGTTTAGTCTTTTAAAACAAAAAAATTATTTTAATCTTGTCGTTGTGTATCTGTCGTTGTGTAATCAGTCGTTGGAATTTTTGAACAGAATTACGATTACTGAATTGAGAGATAGACCATCAGAAGAAATTCAGAAGAAATTTTGTAACAATATGATTACCAATGCTCAGTAACTTATGAATCATACCATAAAATACCAATTCCTAATATCATAAAATAAAATACTGAAGATTATCACCCTTTTTTGTTTAATTTTCATTTTTAGGTTTGTAAAAATGAAAACTGACTTCATTTCTTCTCATGTAATTTTTTTTACACCGTCAACGTTTTATGAGATTAAATATTAATTCAAAGTACGGCACCAAAATTTGTTGTTTTTTTAATACGTTAAATAACACTTAAATGTAATATGTATGAAAAATTTAATTTTAAGTAGGGATTAATAGATTAAGACAACAAAACAAAAATAATACTTTCATTTTATAAACTTTAACAATAATAAGTAATTAAATAAAGAAAATCCAACGTAAAGTCGAGTTTTATTGTATTTCTAGTAAAATGATATTTCCGTCTTAAATTTAGTCAAACAGAACAAAAACTCAAATATCAAAATTGAGTGCACGGTTAGTATTATGTAGTATTAATCATATTAAATAAAAAAACAGAGAAATTTATAGAAGAAAATAAAATTTTAAGTATATGTTCAGTTCATATATATAAGGTGAATTTTATTTTTATTTATTTTTACATATTTCAAAACTACGGAAGTTTTTTTAAATCGCTTAAGGTAAAAAATTAAAACAAATCCAAATATTTTTATTAAAATATTAAAACCAATAACTGGTTTAAAAAAAAACCAAAAGAACAACCAAACCTGGTTTTATATTCAAATATTTTAACCTTATACGAAAAAACCTGGTTTGACAACCAACGCCTACATATCCGGTCAAACTACAAATATAAATATTGCAGTTACTATCAATAATGATGTTTAAAAAAAAAATATCAAAAACCAAACCTGGTTTACCAAAAAAAAATTCACAAAAAAAACAATTACGCCAAAATAAATATACCTGTATTTTGTATTTTCCCGTTATTACGGTTCTTATCAAAAAAAAATCCCAGAGTTTTTGTTTCGGCCCACGTTTTGTAATTCTACTTATGGCCCTGGTATGGAACCACGTATTGTAAGTGCCACTATATTGTGGCTTGGACTTTTTAAAACAACAGAGTCAATTTATACAAAACCATAAAAACCGTAAAAAATCTATGAAAATGTGAAACAATTAAGTTGACTTTGTTACGCAAACGCATTGGCTTTTGATCAAATTTTGATATTTATATGCCGAAGTTTCATCAAAATCACATGCGTTTTGTTGTATTTACTGGACTTATAACACTATAATTAAAACTACTGCGGGATACGAGTTATGTCTCACACGAAATATGACACCTTAGGAATCTCTTATCAATTTCGGTACCTAACCTAACATTTAAAGTATTACAAGAAAAGAAAATTCAATAAAAAAACATTTAAAAATAAAGGAAATACCTTATCGTGCAGTTGTTGATAGTTGAGTTTTATTTCTCCTGTTTATATCTACCAGAGTTTTGTACCACTTCGATTGTTTCCTTCCCAAAATTCACCCTTTTCTCAAAATCTCCGTAGTATTATATCAAAACTGCCTCCAAAACTTGTTACAAAACACCGGTTTTTTCTTCCATTAATTATGATATCCACCATTACTCACGTCACGATATATCAAAATCCATCATTACTGCTATCACAAAAAGGATTTCGATATGATAGAAATATCGTACTAAGAAAAGCCACGGATAATGTTTATTGTTGATTTTATCCTTAAATAGGTGCATACACTTGTCTTAAATTTTTCATTGGTAGCTTATACATACGTTCACTATTATAGTTAATGTGCCTCACCAATAAGAATTTGACCATTAAATCGATGCTTCTCGATATATGTATATTTTATATAAAAACACCTTTTTATTCAACAAAACATATGAAAATGAACTTTATTTATTATATATTTTTTTTCCCTTTCTTCTTACTTTATTCACATTTTAACCGAAAAGAAAATACTATTAGCATTTAAGGTTAAACCAATAACAAAAGGCTTTTGTTTTAATTAGAAACGTGGAATCTTTTCCTTTTAATTTTAAAATCGTTTTTCTATCTCTTATCTTTCTTCTTTTCAATCAAAACTTGGAATGAATTTTTAAAATCGAAAAAATGTGATTTTTCTTTTTGACATCTTCCGATGTCAAAATAAATCGGGTAACATTCAAAATTCAGTAAAGATTAATAACGACAACGACATCTGTTCGCCAGAATTGGAAACAAAATTGAGTACGTTCGTTTGCTTTTTATAGTATATTCAAAATTTAACTAGCAGTTAAGTTTTAGAAAATTTTAAAATTATTATTAATGTAAAAATAAACGGAAACTAATGAAATGCATTTTTATTGAATTGAAAACGAAGATGAACTTGGTTTTATTATTGTTTTGCGATTATTGCGATCGTTACAAAAGCACGAACAGATTCTGGAAATAAATCTAGAAATAATAAATAATTACATATCAAATATAGAGTATTAAATGCAAATCAGTACAACCCGCTTACAAAAAAAAAAACATTTTCCTTAAAAACTAACGTCACTATTAAGATCTTGAAGGTATTAAATCCTACACACTTTCCTGACACAAGTTATTTACAGTTGTTCCATATGACTTGCCGTTTAATGCTAACCAGTTATCTACATATCCGAGGAACTTTTCGAACCTGCAGAATTGGATCTCTGACATCACTCTAAAGCAGTGACAAATTATCTTAGTTTGACAAGTAACGCTTTTCATGTCGCTAGAACAACATACTGGTTGTTACATACTGTCAGTGTAAAAATCTAGTAACTAAAAACTGTTACTTAACTTTTGTTTAGCCTTACCTTTCATAAAATATAAGCAAAGCTAATGATTTATATAAAGTTTTTTTTAAAGTTTAAGTTAACGTAGCATAGGGATATACAATTTCTTAAAAATTTGCACTACGTTTTTTTAAAAATCAAAAAAATCCGATTTAAATCAAAAAAAGCGATTTAAATCAAATAAATCTGATTTTTTTGATTTTTTTAAAAAAAATCAGATTTTTATGCAACCCTGGATCTAACTGTATGCAATGTCAAAACCATCATTAAAACCTAAAATTCAGTACAAAAAATTTAACAGGCGACGAGGTCGAATATCGAATGAAGTCGACAGTGAAATCAGCTAGAATCGAAATCAGCTTTGTCGTAGTAAAAAGCATAATGGTACACCTAGCATCGTATATAAACAGGTTGAATTACAGAACAAGAAATAGAATTATACCATACACAATATAGTTCAAAGCGATAAAGTATAAAGATTTTATAGTATAGATAAATGTCAAATCGTATAAATGAAACCGTTTTGAATTTTTAAGTTAGTCTTTTAAGTTTAGTCTTTTAAAACAAAAAAATTATTTTAATCTTGTCGTTGTGTATCTGTCGTTGTGTAATCAGTCGTTGGAATTTTTGAACAGAATTACGATTACTGAATTGAGAGATAGACCATCAGAAGAAATTCAGAAGAAATTTTGTAACAATATGATTACCAATGCTCAGTAACTTATGAATCATACCATAAAATACCAATTCCTAATATCATAAAATAAAATACTGAAGATTATCACCCTTTTTTGTTTAATTTTCATTTTTAGGTTTGTAAAAATGAAAACTGACTTCATTTCTTCTCATGTAATTTTTTTTACACCGTCAACGTTTTATGAGATTAAATATTAATTCAAAGTACGGCACCAAAATTTGTTGTTTTTTTAATACGTTAAATAACACTTAAATGTAATATGTATGAAAAATTTAATTTTAAGTAGGGATTAATAGATTAAGACAACAAAACAAAAATAATACTTTCATTTTATAAACTTTAACAATAATAAGTAATTAAATAAAGAAAATCCAACGTAAAGTCGAGTTTTATTGTATTTCTAGTAAAATGATATTTCCGTCTTAAATTTAGTCAAACAGAACAAAAACTCAAATATCAAAATTGAGTGCACGGTTAGTATTATGTAGTATTAATCATATTAAATAAAAAAACAGAGAAATTTATAGAAGAAAATAAAATTTTAAGTATATGTTCAGTTCATATATATAAGGTGAATTTTATTTTTATTTATTTTTACATATTTCAAAACTACGGAAGTTTTTTTAAATCGCTTAAGGTCATTACCATTGTGTATGTAAATGCAAAAATAAATTTTAATTTAGAATTAGGTTAAAATTAAAAAGTATATGAAATTATGAATTATTTTAAAAATAGTAATATACTATAGAGTAATAATTATTTAGGTCAAACACTAAAAAATAAAAAATTACACTTCAAAAGTATTTCCATGAACTCTACACATTTATTTCAATTATTTAATTTGAATTTTGATCAAAATTAAAGTTTTATATTTTTATGAGTAATAGACATTAGTTGGTGTTAGTTCAATATTGAAAATTAGCATATTAGATTTTGTTTGTCAAATTTTGATTTACATTTGTCAACCGTCTAAATTTCACTACTTGATATATCCAAGTAGTTGATACATATTTTACGACACAAGTTCATAATTAAAGATCAAATATTACTTAAAAACAAGATATCGTATTTTCATTGGCTATTGCATAAAGGTTAATAATTACCTAGGTGCAGATTATTTAAGTTAATAAAAAACACGGTTGGATAGAAATTTTGTTGAGACCGTTTTTAAACATCGAATTTATAGAAAAACCGGTTGAACGTAGATCTAATTTAATAGTAAAGTAGAAAGTCGCAACGTTAAGTTTTGCAACAGAAATAAAATTTAATATACGAATTTGATGATATTAAATTATGGTAATGCATTTTATTACTACTGAAAGTTGTGGGCAAACATTTAAGTTAGCCGGTCTTTCACGAAAGTAATGAAGTAAGATTAGCTTAAACTTACACTACCTATCCGATTTTCATTTGTTAAGTCAAACCTCATAAATTTCTTGCAGTCTATTGATCTCAAGCATTTCTAGGATATACTATTTTTTATTGATTTTTAAGTCGTCAATATTTAAACTGTTTAAAAATCATAATATACTACACCGTGTCTTCCTTATCGTAGAATGAAATAAAAACAATGACCTTGATCAATGCATATAAAAAAAAACGAAAACTGATTAAGACATCAAATTGTTGTTGTTTTTTAATTTAAAAAAACATCAGTTTCATTTCTAAGAAAAAAGTTATTGTGAAAGGAATTCTATCACTAGAAATCTTGTTATTTTGAAATAATATTCATGATGCAATATAAAATAAGGGATTTTTAGGAATAGGAGGAATTCAAGACCTTTAAGAAACTAATTAAAATTGAGTTTAAACGTGTTCGATAGCAAAATAAAAACAGCTTTAACATAAGATATTGTCAAAAAGTGATGAAATAATTGTATACCGAACGCGATAAAGATAGTGATAAAAAATTATAAGTGAATTTTAAACAAAAATTGTAGTCGTCTTTACATTGGCATTTTCTACAATTAAACGTAGTTCCTAGAACAGGGGAAGCCATGTCCAAGCTAAAAACTATTGTTGTACTTTATCTGTGCATTCCAAATATCTCTTGGCACTAAAACAACGTTGTTGTCTTCATACCACTTCATGGTCGCCTTGCTAAAGTGACACGAGGCTAAATCCGGCCAAAAGAAAGTAGATACATTGTGTTGTCTCAGAAAAGCCAACAATCTATTTTGGAGACATTCCTTTATGTAAATTGTAAAGATATATATATATATATATATATATATATATATATATATATATATATATATATATATATATATATATATATATATATATATATATATATATATATATATATATATATATCTGGATATATATATATATATATATATATATATATATATATATATATATATATATATATATATATATATATATATATATATATATATATATCCAGATGTCACAAAAACTTTGCTTCTCTCTCCACAGCTGCAGATTGCCTACCAAACAAGAAGTTTTTTGGGAAACTTCGTCATCTTTTTGGTCCGGAATTCTTTGGGTACATTTCCTCGTCCACCGTTCAGGAGTTTTATCCTGGCCAGGTAATTGTCTCATCGTCCATTACGCAACAATCTTTGGTTTCAAAGAAATTGACTCTCAACTGTTTAGCTCGTTTTTTGCCACTGTGTATTCTATGCATTTCTGTCTGGAACTTTTGCACTTTGTACGATTTGAAACCGGTCTTGACTTTAATTCTGCGTACTGACTTTTCTGACAAGCCCACTTTTTGAGCCGATTTCCGACTTGAAATGTTTGGATGCTTCCCCATTTCAGACACAGCTTTTCGCACCTTTTTGGCGAGCGAAATCCTTCTGGTCTGCTACTTCCAGGCTTTCGAGTGAATGTGAGCTCTTCCTTGAAGTTCTTGATGACTTTTGCTGCCGTTTGTCTGGTCACTTTAGCTTCTTTTGCAATTCTAACGAATGACCATAGAGGATTTTCATTAAATTTTTTAAGAATAAATTTACGCACTTCCAAAGTTTTCGCCATTGTAAATTCAACAAAAATTTAATGACATAATGAGACAAGTATTGCAAAGATTACAGCATTCAAATTTATTGATAAAAATAAAGGGTGTAAAATTTATGTCAGTTTTTCAATGTTACTTTTTGTCTGTCTCAGTCCTTAATACGTTTCCTTGAAACTTTAGGAACTGAAGGAATGGGATCTCTGAAGCATGTGCTTCTGATAAGGTAACGATGAGGTACACACTCCTTAACACACAATTCAACAAGTCATGTAACTAATACTGATCATCGCTACCGATGTCTTTAGATATCGGGGAACTTGGCTTAACATGTTATTCCCATGGCGTTCCATCATTTTCTGTACTACTAGTGGTAAATAAAATGAGGTACAAATACTACAAATGATAAATGGTATAATGACATAAACGAAATGGGCGGCCAACTCAAGATAAAAATGGGCCGTCAAATCAAGAAACCACATGACTAGTAGGAACCAAAGTTTTCCAATACGCTTCTCCATCAAACATAATCCATGTGTAATCAAAAAAATAAAAGATATCCAGTTAAACTTTCAGCACACCGAAGTAGGATCATATGTGACGAGCATGATGATAACGGAACATAAAATTGGGCGTACGCTTAGATAAGAATGTTGGCTTCACGGTGGCAATATAATAAGGTTGGTAGAATACCGTAATACAAGGAATGGTAATTTATGATCGGTTGTGAGGAAAACACTCACGAGTCTTGAGAAAGTACGAACCTGAACCAAGCTGTAACAATCTGTTAGATATATTCTAACATATACATAAGAAAAACTAAGCGTAAAAAATGTGTGACAAACATCTACTTTTTAAATCAGGATAAGAAAAAACTGTTGAACCTGACATTAGGCAGCTTAGAATAGTACATTAAAAAATTGGGAGGGGGTCTAATGAATTATCCACGACATATCATAAGCCAATAATGAGTAATCTAGATAGCACCTGAATTCTCATAAACAAATTTTTGTGATGTAAGTGCACGTATACAGGAGATACGGGCATATAGTGAAGTTATAGTGAAACAAGACGCAACGAAACTACAGCGAGTTGTAGTGTTTGGCCGTATTGATTTACGTCAAAAAATTAGTAAGGGAACATTTATTTATTTATTTATTTTAAAACCATACTAAAAGCGCATGCTAAAAAATTTATTTTTAAAAAATGATGTTATTGGTGTTTCAAATAAACAACTGCTCGGAAGGTCTCCCACCACTTATCCCAATATCGTCCAAAAGCTAATCTTTTATAAAAAGTGATTAATGAACAAAGACTGCATACTCCCTAGAAACTTTAAAAACAAAGTGAGAAAAGTCAGCAGTTGTAGGGAGAACCCTCCACTTTTGTCGATGTACCTCAAAAGCTGATCATTATCTTTTTACACTAATTGAAGCCGTTTCCATAAGTTTACATCATAGTTACTTTATTATTGTAGGCTGTAGTGTTGATAAAGACACTGAATGCAAAAAATTCAAACTAACAGGTGTTGGGGATACCGCCGCCGTTTTGTCTAATTTAGAAATGAATTCGTATCTTGCATTTTCAAGTGATCCTGGATCATGTACCAAAGTTTCATCAAAATCCCATGCATGTTTGCCACCCACCAACCCACCCACAGACATACATATTATTTGACAATTTAGATTCTGGATGATCCAAAACAAAAGATAAATTTGGAGCATGTAACCGCAGGAGGGATCGATTTTGATCAATGTTGATCTACGGGTCTGACTACCCTGCGTACTCCAGTCCCTGCCATTGACATATGAGCTAGCGTGAGATATCACATACCACTGACAATGGCAGGAGATGTCATTAGCCAAGATGATATCTTAGGGTGCTGGCGGACGAACTTTAATTAGTCAACGGCAGCACTTTCAGTCTTAGCTGGGCAGCGTTCTGTAGTGGTACCGCACATTAGCTCTTCCGGGAATCGGACCAACACGTAATTATGTGTGGGCTTTGTGCCTCGATTGAGGTGGTGAGCGGTGCGTCTGGGCTGCGCTGCGTCAGCTGGATTATTGGCATTTAGTTTTATTTTGTTTTCTGCAAATTTCTCACAATTTGTTTTTCACTTATTATTTTGTTATTATTTCTTCATCTTATCATGAAATATTGGCATATGTCATATTTTATTGTATGATAGGAATTTTTACTTAGTTATCCATTTTAAAATAAAACATAAAAAAATAAAATAAACCTTTTGATATATATGGCAATACATATATGGTAAAGCAAATTTGCGCAATCCACCCACCCATAAAGCGGCACGTCCACGGTATTTGCAGGGACAACACATATATGAATCAATAAAAAATTTTAAAATACAAGTTCAAAACATCTGCGGATTGAACGCTAACCATGGCCACGTGCAACATCATCTTGAGCACGACAAACAGAACATTCTATTCCTTACAGAAACACAAGTTTCTGAAAATTTTCTCTTTATAGAATCGCTTAATTCCAAATATAGGCTCGAATCAGCTTTCAAACTCCATCAGGGCGTATGCGCATTCATTCATGAGAGTGTTACGTACACGCGCTTTGAAAATTTTGAACTACACGGTGACGGCCTCAATACAATGGTTTTAAAGATTTGTCTTCCAGAAATGACTTTTTTTACAATAGCTTTATACCGGTCCCCCAACAAACGTAACCCAAACTTTTTTAATACACTGACAAAAATTGTGGACGTGATTAGAGCAAAGTCCCCTAATTGTGAATTTATCGTTACCGGTGACTTCAACGTCCACAACAAATCATGGTTGGAATTCTCCAAATCAACCGACGATGTTGACAATAGTGGAAAACTGGCAGAAATTTTTGCCGGGTCTACTCCAAATTATTAAAAACCCGACTTTCACTCCCCGTAATGGCGGTGATAATAGTTTTCTTTTAGATCTCTATCTTACCACAATGCCAGATATTACGAGTGTCGATGTCGCGAAAGGTAGTATTGGAAATTTTGATCATTATTTAATTTCATCAGTTATCAAAACTGATTTACTTAAAACTACAGCTCCCAAACCCCGTAAAATATTTCACTACTCAAAAATGGATGAGTGGTCTTCAAAATTTTTTCCATGGTTTCCCTTTGGACCGTCATTGTTTTTACACTGACAATGTAAATGTTTCTGCTCAAAACTTTACAGAAACCATCCAATTTGCTATCAATAAATTTGTCCCTTTTTCCATAGTAAAACCCAATCAAAAATAATTGTATTCGAAAGCTGCCAAAACGGCACTTAGAAACAAACGTAGATCATTTAATATTTGGATTCAAAACAAAACTCCACTAATCGATCCCAATATCTAAAGGCCAACAAAATATCTAACCAGATTATCTCAAACGAAAAGTCTGAAATTGACAGAGCGAAAGCCTCCAAACTTACGTCTATGTCTGTTTCTGACAAGAGTTTCTACAGTGCCATTAATTCTTTAAATTCTGGTACAAAATTTTCTATTCCCCCTATTATTGATGGTGATTTAATCGTCAATGATCCCGCAAGAAAAGCTAACTTGTTCGCTTAACGCTTTGCTCTGAACTCCACTGGTTTGGAAACTCCTAAAGAAATACCCCAAATCCCCTCCTTCAGGAGTTAATATGAATAAACTTCACTTCAAACCCAAAATAGTCGCTAAACTTTTAAAGGGGTTAAACATCAACAAAGCCTCAGGAATGCACAATATTCCACCCATTATTTTAAAAACCTTTTCCAAAGAACTTGCACCAACTTTAACTAAAATATTCTACCAATCCTACAAATCTGGTAGGAAAGGTGGTGAAACATACGTTATCGCTTTAGACATCTCCAAGGCATTCGATCGAGTCTGGCATCCCAACTTAATCAACAAGCTCGTTGCGTACGGTTTTCATCCCAATGTTGTGAGGCTGATTCAAAATTTTCTATCCAACCGATACATTTCGGTCTCCTTAGACGGATTTTCTTCTGAGTCTAAACTAATTAACGCTGGTGTACCTCAAGGCTCAGTATTGTCCCCAACCCTATTTTTGATTTATATCAACGAATTGTTGAAAATCACCAGCAACCCAATAAATAGTTTTGCAGATGATAGTACTATGCACAAGTCGTTCAAGCCCCTTCCTTTAAAAGGTAAAATGCACGAACGAATTAATCCTGCCCGGAGAGACGCTGCCATAAACGTTAACAAAGACCCGAATAAAGTCGCCGATTGGGTGACCAAAACTTTGTCAATTTCAACTCTACCAAAACACAGCTGTTGATTGTTTCCAAATTAAAGACCGAGTTCCCCAAAGATATTTTATTCAGTATGTGTGATGAACCAATAGGTGCATGTAAAAACATTCGTTTATTGGGTGTCACAGTTTCAAATGACCTACTCTGGAACGATCATGTAGTGGCGATGGCAAAAAGCACGTCTAAAAAACTCGGCCTGCCCCATTTAATTTTGAATAACGAAGTTCTCTTTTTCATTTGAATAATGAAATTTTGTTTTCTTTTGAAAAATCGGGACATTTTTCAAATGCCGCGGGACGCGGGACAAATTGTTAAAAAACGGGACTGTCCCGTCAAAAGCGGGACGTCTGGTCACATTACATTTATATCCCATGGAGGGATTTTGCCGTCTGTGCAATCAACTTCCAACCGTCTCGTTCCATGACCAATTGACTCCAGTTTCGACATCCTATATCACGAAGGTCTTGGATGATGTCATCACGCCAGCATTGTCTAGGTTTTCCTCTCCGACGAACACCAGCTGGTTGTTGTTGGGACGCTTTTCTATCTAATGGAGCCCATTCTACATGACCAAACCATCTAATTCGGTTAGATTTAATGAATCCGATTACATCGCAACCTCCAAGAAGCTGTCTAATTTAATGATTCATTCGGATTCTATACTGATTTTCAGCAACTTTACATGGTTCATAAATTGTTCGTATGACCTTCCTCTCGAATGTTGATAAAATTCTACAATCGCAGGAAGTCAGTGTCCAGCTTTCACTTCCAAATGTACGCACAGGTCGGACTAATGCTTTGTAAAGTGTGAGTTTACACGACCGCCAAAAATGTTTTGATCGCAGAAGTTTTGAGTATGCGTAGAAAACTCTGTATGCCGCAGAGACACGGGCTTTGATATCTGCCTGCAAGTCATTTGACGATGTTATTACAGACCCGAGGTATTTGAAGTTTTCCACGCGTTCCACTTCATAGTCGCCAGTATCCAGATTTTCGGTATGTTCTTAGATGTTGTGTTCGTGTTGATGCATAATCCAAGTCGTTTAGCATTTCTTTCAAGCTGAGAGAGACTACCCTTATATCGCTTGTTCTACGTCCGAGAAGCACAATATCATCTGCGTAGCCAAGAACTTGACTCGATTTGTTACATATGCAGTTTTGATTGTGTCTCAATTCGGCTTTTTCTTATCGCGTACCCCGGCGCCAAATTAAATAATACGGGCGCGAGTGCATCACCTTGTCGAACACATGATGTTATATCGAAAGGAACAGAAACTGACCTTTCGATCACTATTCTACAATTTGATCCCAATGTTGTGAGTTTGCACCGAGAAACAAGTTTCTCTGGGATATCAAGGTATATGAGTGCGAACCAAAGGTTGCCGTGGATGATGCTATCATATGCTTGCTTAAAATCAACGCAGAGCTGCTAAATGCTGATTTTGTACTCCCAACATTTTTCCAGAATCACTCTTAATGTAAAACATTGATCTGTGGCTGAGCGGTTGGGACGAAAACTACACTGATAGTTGCCGATGATAGATTCGGCGAACGGGATGAGTCGAGCAAGTACGACATTAGCCAATATTTTATATGCAGGGTTCAACAGTGGGATGCCACGATAATTCGCACACTTTAGACGGTCTCCTTTCTTATGTCCCGGAACAATGAGAGCTGTTTTCCATTCAGCAGGTAGTTCTTGGTTCCAGATAGCAAGAATCACATCGTATATACATGAGACCAGAGTTGCGCCTCCATTTTTCAATAGTTCTGCGGGAATTCCATCGATACCTGGTGATTTCCATTTTTTAGTTTTTGATGGCAGCTTCCACTTCTTCTATTGTTGGGTAAAGGACAAAAATCTCCTCACTTGACGGAGCAATTGCTCGACTAGGATGAACTTCATTCGTCCTATTCAATAGGTCTTGAAAGTGGAACACTGCCAGCACATCACGTTCTCTTGTTGTAAGTTCATTATTTCCATTTTTGATGGCTGTAGATCTTGGGTGGATATCTTTTGTCAGATGCAGTGCATTGGCAAAGCACTCTTTCGAATTTCCGTTGGCCGTATGTTGGTTGATGTTTTCGATCAACTCTTCGTGTGTTCA
This sequence comes from Diogma glabrata, assembly GCA_963693315.1. NCBI lineage: Eukaryota > Metazoa > Arthropoda > Insecta > Diptera > Cylindrotomidae > Diogma > Diogma glabrata. The sequence goes on from OY856187.1 coordinate 139,247,365, forward strand.
CGTTTCTTTTTACGTAGAAATTTTGCTGAGGCTTTCCTGGCACATAGATAATCAGCTTGGGAGCTTCGGGTGTTCCTTGTTAACTATTTTTCTCGCAGTTTTTGTTTATCTTCAACGGTTTGGCGGCACTCGTCGTCAAACCATTCGTGTGATTCGGTGGTCGTTTTCCGATTGTAGTTTGTGCTGCGGCTATAATGGTTGTTTGAAGCGTTAGCCATTCTTCTTGTATGTTTAATGGCATCTCAGACGGGATGTCATGCTCTTCTATTGTTTGCGTTACTATTTCCTGATATCTATTCAGCGTTTCCGGATGTTTAAATGCATCGACATTCCAGCGCACGGTCTTTTTTGCTTATCTATTAAATGTAGATGACAACTTGCACTTGTACTTAAAGATGACAAGCATATGATCGATGTCTGATTTTGATATCCGTTCTTTCGTTGCCATGTGAATTCTCTTACGAGGGAAGAAAGTGCTAGATATTACTAGATCATACATCATAGCCAGTTCAGCTGCGCGAAAGCCATTATTGTTACTGGTATGATGCAAGCTGTTAGGGCCGATATGTTCTTTAGGTTCTGCAGTCCTACCAATTTGAGCATTTAAGTCACCAACCACGATTTTTATATCGTGTCGCGGGGTGTTATTGATGATTCCTTCGAGTTCTAGAAAGAACATGGTCTTTAATATCATCTGCTTTGTCTTCAGTAGGTGCATGAACATTGACGATCGTTACATTAAATTTTTGCGTGCGGATTCTCAGTGTGCATAACCGCATATTAATTGGGCAGAAGTCGATAACATGCTGATTCACGCGACGGTGTATGAGAAAGACAAACTCCAAATTCTCCTCAGTTTTGATGACCGCAATAATAAAGAGTGTATCCTTTTGCTGTTTCATGGATTCCAATGCCTGGCCATCTTAGTTCTTGTAATGCCACTAAATCCAGTGTCCTAATGCCACTTAATCCAGATCTCCTGGTCTTCTAAGGCTTAGCACGTTCCAAGTTCCCATTTTTAAATCGTAGTTCGGGTACAGTTTCAGAGGTCGTTCTTGTGATGAATCCGAGATAATCCGAGGCCAGTGTACAGAGTTCATAACAAATCAATTTTTTTACGGAAATGGGGGGTTAGACCTTCGCCCAACCCAAATTTTCATCAATGGGTTCGTTCTGCATATTAAGGTCACCAGAAACAACCTTTTTACACATTTCTATAGCGAGTCACTTTATACAAGACACGCCTGCTCCAAGCCGTCTTTAACATGGAGAACAGACGATGTTTACACGCTTATACAGTGAGCCGCTTGATCCAAGACAGACGACCGCTCCAAGTCGCCCCTAACATGGAGAAGACACTTGAGATACATTGGTTTTATGGCGCCAATAACTCGCCATGGTGCAGAATCATTGAGTATAAGCAGTATTTACTCTGCCCCTCTCAACTACACCAACCTAATTCTGTTAGCTTTACCCAGGTAGCACGGCAAGAGACGTAGAACTTCGGATTTTCGCTACCCTCCATTCGATTCCCAGTGCACAAATTTCAAAAAATTTATGTGAGAGTCTTCCTAATCGATTAACCTTTGATTTTCAGAAGATGGTGGAAGGAAACGAAGCAAAACCTTTAATGTGTGTTCTATGCATGAGAGGATTTGCAATTTGTCGTAACAATATGTTTCATGTATGTATAATCTGCAGACATAGTATATTTGTTTTCATTTTAAACCGAACCAACCATAAACAAGAATTATATCATATAGATGCTGTCACAATATTGCAAACTAAATCAAAATTAATATTCGTAAAAATTGAATATTTGTGTCTATACTCTATATCACCGTAATTGAAATTCCAAACATCTTTAAGAAAAACAGTTTTAAAATTCAACAAAAAATCATAAACAGAATGAGGTCATAATTTTTTTTTAAACCAAATTATTGTTAAAAAATTTTTCTCTATAAATTTATTATTATCCAGTTCAAATTTACGTTTCACGTTAAAACAATAAATTTCCTACAATTTTGTCACTTCTTAAAATTTCTTATTCTACGAAGATGAAAAAAAAATTAGTATTTCTCAGAAGGTAATGGGGAAAAAAATTAATGAAGCATGAAAAGTGAAAAAGTTCTAAGAATTCAGAAATTGCGTTATAATGATTATAAGTGAATTAATTAAACTGCAGAAAAACATCTTATCAAACAATTTATTCTATTTTAGACTGAAATAAACTTGGCGTTTCAACTGAATAATAAAAATAAACTGTCATCCTTGTCATTGAATTAAACAAAAAAAAAATATAAGAATGATTCTATATTTAACACTTTTTTTGTTCTATTCAAATTTGTAGCAAAACAAATAAAATAATTAATTATACATAAAAGTTTTTTACAAAATATTTATATTAATAAGATTGCAAATATTTTGATTGTATTTCATTTTTACTTATAAATAGGAAAAGTGTTACACAGAAATAATAAATCATTTTCGTTTTGAATAATAATAAAAAAACTTACAAAATTCCCGAACACCTTGTGCAAACAAACGATCCAATTGTCATGTTCACATAGGTGGGACCCCTTTGACCACAATCAAAACATTGCTTATTACCATTTATTGAAACTATTTCACGTAATACTTTTAAATTTTTGTCGTCTTGCTTTTTTCGCACCACCGCCATATCGTTTAAAAAATTTAATTTTTTTTCTGTTTGTTATATTATTTCTATTTTAACACAATAAAATATCGTCACACAAATCAACTTAAAAACATTTAAAATTTTGGAAAACAAGTTTAAAATTTAATTTAAATAATTTTTTGTTACGAATAATATATATTTTTTTCTTTTATTTTACTAATGAATTATATGCACGACGAAGAAAAACAAGTGCAGGAAACTGGACAAATTATTTTGACGTATTAATATAGTGCTGCCTGTTTTGAAATTTTATTAGGTGTACCAACTTCAAAAATTTTTTTTGATTGGAAGTTAACCAAAATACTAATTTTTGCTTGTTGGGGGCGTACATAGTACAATGAAAGCAACGCACGTTGAAAGACGTAAACGAAATTGTTCAAGATTTTTTGAAATTTTAGTTTTTAATTTAAACTGGTTTATCATGATACTAAACTGACTTAATTTAAACTGACAATTTTTTATTATTTTCAAAAATTATTTTAAATATTAAAAAATACTTATAATTGTTCTTAAGCATTTATGCTCCACTCCCTGCAGTAGCATACATTTTTATAAAAAAATTTGACTGCGAACCGACTGAAGAACATGCCCAAACCAAGTAATCCTATTTGTGCGGCAACTTTTATCAAGGGTTATCTATTGATTATAGACGATTGGCAATATATGAATGAATATCAAGATGATTGAGTTCTAAATAGTGTGGCAGCAATTGATGGTAACGATCCATGTTTATACTTAAAAACTAATGTCGTTTTCGATTGAAGAACTAGTTAATTACGAGTTTTTTTTTTCAATCGAACATGCAAACATTCATTGTTATTGTATGAGTAAATTGTTATTTTATTAATTCTTTTATTTTGGTTTGTTTGAAAGCAATAGAAAAACAATACATTTTGTGAAAAAAAAACTAATTTCACAATATATATTGTTAAATAACTACAAATAAAATAAAATTATTAATATGATGCTGCGTTATAATTATAACATTTTGATTTTACGTTTGTAGTGTATACTTTTCGTCATAGTATGAGTAAAACTCAAAAATAACTGAAAATAAAACTAGCTCTTCAAAAAGGGAAAAAATGCACAACTAGTTCAGAACTAGTTTTTTTTATTTTGCTTCAATCGAACATGATTTGGAGTGGAAATAATTTTTTTTGTATTGAAAAAAAAAGAACTAGTTATGAACTGGTTCGCAATTGAAAATGCTATAATAGAGTTTGTTTGTAATGCACTATAGGCATTCTTTATAAAATTGATTGACTCCTAGTTTTAACACATGTTGATAATGCTACTGATGCTTAAGTTTGATGTTGCCGCTGGTATTGTTTGATGCTGATGAAGTTGCTTTGTTGCCGTGTTTACAAGTATTGTTTGTCGATGTATCGCCAGTAGTTCTTGATGCTGATTCCCTTCTGATATTGTTGTGTAGTTATTAATGACTTTTTAATGATGTTAAAGATGGTGAGAGTTAATTTTGTTAATGTTACTTATAATATTCATGTATTGGTGATATGATATCAATTTTTTTAAGTTCTGCGATTGTAGTCCTATTAATCCGTAGCTGATGGTACACTTCTTGAAGTCCAATCGTGGTCTTTTTAAACCGGCTGCGACAAATGTGGTACCTAACTACTGTAGTAGTCCACAAACAAATTTAATTAAACGAACTGTTCTATTGATATAGCACTTGAAAGTTGAAACCCTTACTAAAGTAAAACACAGTTTTTAGTATTAAATTCTTTTCACTTTTAAATTTTATTTTATTTAATTTTTGTTGGTAATTATTTTTATTTAAATTTGATCTTCTAATAATTATTATACTATAAATTTTGTTGTTGTTGTAGCGACGGTGCGGTGCTACTCTTCCGGCTCCATGTTCAGATTCAGGAACTCTGCTACTGCTCTTGGGCGGTACCACAAATCTTTCTTCGTCAGGTTGGTTGGTTTTCCAGGACAATTAAATAGGTGGTCTGCATCATGCGGCGTGCTCTCACATACGGGACACTTGTCAACAATGTTATGGTCAATTCTATTCATATAGTTCTTTAAGATCCGTGACCAACCGGATCTTAACTGCGCTAGAATGGATCTGGTGCTGCGCGGTAGTTTTACCTCTTCCGCAGCGACTTGGGGCGGCTTGCTCTTGAGAACTCGATTTAGAACGTAGTTGTTTATTGTGTCTCCAACAACTTTCGTGTAAATCGTTTTTAAACCCGTTTTATACGTTAGCTCATCAATGTTAGCTGTTATTTGGTTGTTTCTGACATCACTTAAGAAACATTTCGCAGCACGCCTTATGTCTCTAGGTGGTGTGGTCGTAGATAAGGTGTCATTGCAGGGATGTTGCTCTTTGTGACAAGCCCTAGATATTGTTTGGTGTGCATTTCACTGTGTTACACAATATATTACATTCTTGGTGAGCCATCAAATGACATCCGGTTGCTGTTCGCAACGCTCCGTTTTGTGTTACTTATAACTTATTTCAGTGAGTGTCAGCTTGAGGTTAACCCGAAATGCACGAGCAGCTTCATCGGCTACATTCATGTTGGTTGGAATCCAGTTCCAATCTGCTGATTTGGTAATTGTTACTATTTCGGCAATTCTATTTGATACGAATGGCAAAAAGTCTCTGGATTCAGAGTTAATCCAGTGTAAGACTATAGTTGAATCGGACCAAAACAAAACCTTTGATGGCTTTACATTGTGGTTTTGCAAAATATTGTAGTACATACGTGCTCCAAGCACTGCAGCTTGTAATTCTAATTTTGACACAGTCAATGTTTTTTGTGGTGCAACTCTTGTTTTTGCATAAACAAACGCTAATTTTATCTTTTCACCACATTCATAACGAAAATATTAGACTGCTGCATACGCTTGTTGGCTCGCATCAACGAATATATGCAGTTCAATGTTTGTGTGTTCTGTATTCATAAAATAACAGCGTGGAATTGACCAATTTTCAAGATTCGTTAACTGTCCTTGCCACTCATACCACCTTTTGCATATCAAATCTGGTACTGGCTCATCCCAACCAATCTTTTTACTCCATGTGGATTGTAGTATTATCTTGGCATATATGTGATAATTGGCTAAAAATCCAAATGGATCAAATATTGACATAGTTATACTGAGCATTTCCCGTTTTGTCAATGGACGTTTCATATTTCTTACTGCTTCTGGGATTTTGTGAAAATGGAATTTAAATATCAGCTGATCGTTTTTATAATCCCAATGCATTCCGAGTATTTTTTCTGACTTTGATTCATCGATGCTCATATTTATCAAGTTAAAATTCACATTTTCATGATCATTAAGAGTTTTCATCAACAGACTGGAATAAGAAACAAAATTTCTCAATGTGAAACCACCCTGCCTATGAATTTGTGTTACGTCTTGGCTTATTTTGATTGCGGTTGACTCATCAACGAAACTTTTCACGTAATCATCAACATAATGATTCTTGACGATTGCTTCATATGCTTCTTGGTGCGTTGACTCAAAGCGTTTGGCGTTTATATTTTTTATGTATTGTGCCATTGTTGGACTACAGCTTGCACCGAAAATCATAGATGTATATTCATATAATTGTAAAGGATTGGTATCGTCTTTTCTCCATAAGAATCTTTGTGAACATTGGTCAACATCTGTTATTTTTATTTGACAAAACATTTCTTTTATGTCGGCACAAACTGCGACTGGGTGTTCACGAAATTGGCTGAGCACTGACATCATTGGCTGATTTAAATCTGGCCCTTTCATTAATTGTGAATTAAGAGAAATGTTATTGACTTTTGCCGCCGCGTCGAATACAATACGCATTTTTCCTGGCTTGTTCTGGTTCATAACTGCAAAATGAGGCAAGTACCAAGTAAGTGGTGTTTCGATTCTGGACTCGTCGACTGATAATATGAGGGCGTATCCTCTTTCTATAAACAGCGACATTTCATTCTTGTAGGTATTTGCGTATTGGAGATCTTTAATGAACCTTTTTTCTAAATTTAATAATCGAGATTTAGCCATAGAAAAACTTTTAGGCATAACGATATCATCTTTTTTCCACAGCAGACTTGAAACATAATGATCATTTTGTAATTTTGTCGTTTCTTGGAGGATTTTGTAAGTTCGTTCATCATTTGTTGGATTCGCTACGGTTGTGGCTTTGACACCCAAATTTTCTACTTCGTAGTAGTCGTGAACTATTTTATGTAATTCTGCATATTTTTGCTGTTCATCATTTTGAATTGTAGAGTTTATTAATAGTATATGACCTCCGTTGGCATTTAAATTTTTTTGTGGGCCATATACAATCCAACCAAGTTCTGTTTCTACAACTACAGCAGCCAAATTCTGTAACTGTGAAGTGGTGAAGTGTTAAAAATTTCTTCATTTCGATTTTATCATTAATTTTTTATCATTTTACCATTTTTGCGATTCTATATGCGATTAGAGTGTTAAAAAATCTAATAGCAAGCCGCGCACTGTCAAACGTCAAATATACATAAAATTAAATGTTTATTTTAAGTTTCAACACAATTTGAACCTAAGTTTTTACAAATTTAGATTTATATAACTATTTTAGAAATTAAATTTGTAAAATTAATCTGCATTTAGTTTAGAAATGCAATTTTTAAAAATCAAATCGCATTGACGTTTTGCTGTTTTTTGACATAATGTCAATAACAACAAAAGAAACGATTTCATTTCATTGCCAAACAAAACGTCAGTGTTAACTTTATTGTTTTAAAACTTCACTCACTTAGATATTTTTGCGGTGAAGTGATTAAAAACTTATCACTTCCCCACTTCACAGTTGCAGAATTTGGCTGCAGGACCGTTTGATAAACACTCAATTTGATTCTTTCCTAGGCCCAGGCGTACATTATTCAGGCCAATTAAAACACGTGGCTTTGCGTTTTCATAACTTCTTACTGGCAGACCTGATAGTTTAGGGTACTTCTGAATTAGTTGATTAAAATTCATCGACTGATTTGGCAATTTCAGATTTTGAACAGCATGTACATTGTTAAAAGACAATTCTTTGCAGCCACGATCTACTCCTTTTATTTTACAATTAATTACTCTGGTATTTATATCTCGGATTTGTTCATTGAACCAATTGATTGTAATATTGTCTTTCTTAAATGGCAATTGTAGTTCATCCACTAATTCATCATCTATCAAACTACTTGAAGATGCCTCATCCAGAATTGCAAACGTTTTTATAGACTTACCATTTTCGCCGTATAATACTACCTCTACGACACGGAAATAAACCTTTTCCATATCACGACATACGTTCATTACGGTTGTTACCGTTTTTTCTTTTTCATGTAGCAGCATATGATGCGTTTTAGTACAATTGTTAGTTCCACATTTGCGTTTTCTTTTACAAAACAAAGATCTGTGACCGATTCTTAGACAAGAAAAACAAACTCTATTCTTTTTGATCCACTCCCATCCATCGTTGACTGTTAAATTTTTGAAAGTGCAGCAATCGTTGATGTAATGTTCTTTCTGACAATAAATGCATTTGATAACGGCTTGTTGTTTTATTTCTGATGTCATCAATGTATATTTTTTGGTTGATCTACCCATTGATAGTGAACTTGTTGATGGAACTAAACTGGCTACCATTGCTATTTCACGTAGCCATTTTGAAAAGTCAGCGATAGTTTGCACTTCGATACCTGGCATAATATGACGGGCCCATTCTAATCTACGTTCGTGTGGTAGCTTAGAAATTAATAATTCCAGTAGCTCAGGATTATTTAATTGAGATTTGGCTTTGGAATTTGTCAAGAATGATACCATGTTACGTACATTTGTTGAAAATTCAATTAGTTGTGGTAAATCATCATCGCGTACATCCTTTAATTTTTTTACTTTAGCTATTTGTGATTTAACCAACAGATCAATTCTTCCAAATTTAAATTCCAGTTCTATCATTATGTCAGGAACACTCTCTGCATGTATCATTATAGACTCAACCGCATGACGCGCATCACCTTCTAACGCTTTCTGAAGACGTTGTAAATTTTGTAGATTGCTATAATTGTATTCCCTAGTAGTATCATTAAATGATGATACAAACATTGGCCATTGCTCAAGCGATCCAGAAAACTTTGGCAAATCGAGTAATTTCATTCTTGAAGCGAAATTAATCATTGGCTGTGTTGGGTTGATATTAGAAATTAATCCAACCTTTACATTTAAGTTTTCAACTTCATTCGCTGGCGTCAAATTATTTGCTCGTACTTCATTTTCTGTATTGGCTTTTGTCGTATTATTCTGGATTTGTGGTAATGTAATGATGCAATAACTCAGCATCAGGATTCAATGACAATTCTTCTGGTGAAATCGATTCATCTAATCTAGATTTTTCAAGATCAATTATTCTAGATTCTATGTTTGTAAGTTTATCTGCTAATTTATTGGACATGGACTGCATTTGAGTTATAACTGATTGCATAAATTTTTCCATCTCAGTTGTTGCTTTTTCCAGCACTATTGTATTTTCTTGATTAACAACTGATATATTTGAAGTTTCTTCAGTGTTATTGAGTGTATTAGCACTTAATGTAGATGAAGTTGCAGGCTTAAATGTATTATCCATCTCAAAATCGTTAAACTTAGTTAGCATTTGTTCTTTGTTTGACCGCTGGCTTTTTCTCGCACGTTCCAACTTATTCTTTGACATGAAAATGATAACAAATTTATTTTCTGTATTCGACCCTTCAACAAATATTTTAAATTTATCTTTAAATTGAATAAGAACTTTTATTGGTTTATTAATAATCCCTACAATATATTGACTTATACCTTCTCGATATTATATTATTTGAAATCAAATTTTAATAAAATTACATAAAGAATTTAAAAACTTATTAGCTTGATAAGCGTGTATCTTGAAGTAAAAATAATAAAAATTGTCGAATACGACAGGCTGTCACTAAATAATTAACACGGCTTATATAAATTTCAATTGAAATTTGTTGTTGTTTTATTATTTTTAGTTTTGGTTTACTTCAATTATTTTACAAAATTAAAAATACGAAAAATGTCAAATATATATTTTATGGCGTCGTTTTCTTTTCTGTCTTTTTTCAGCAACTAAAAACAGCACTTGCCCGATGCGAATTTGGTTTCTTTATTTAAATTTAATTTATAGTTGGCGTTGCATTCACGACAGGTCGAGTGCAACTAATATTGTTCTGGCACAGGGTTCTTTTTGGTTTAATCCATCACTGATTCCAGTGAACCCAAGACGTAAATATGAGATCACACGAACGTCATGTATATCATGTGATGTAGTTGTTACGTAAATTTGACATAAAACTGGCACTCGTCATGACTATAACCTTTCGTCCAAATTGTTGTTATAGTCTTTGGAGCGTACTTCTGGAGCGTAGATCCATCCATCATGAGAAGTAACGAAGAAAAATATAAATTTAGTCTCAAGATTCACCGCCGTACTTTTTACGCAACACAACCTAACTCTTTTCAAAAATAAGTTCTACATTTATTATATTTTGGAAGGGAGCGTAATAAACCGTTATTAATTAATTTGTTTTAAAAATCGTTAAGCCAATCAAATTAAATTAAATTACTAATCAATTCCCCTACAAAACAATCAAAGGTGAAAAACCCATCGTTCATTTACATTTCCATTGTACAGAAATTATGCAATTTTCCACAATTGTTGAACAGTCGTAATGTTGCTATTTAATTAATATTCCTATTTCGAAATATTAAATAAACAACACTAAACGTATAAGTTTATTCACCCTTCATTATTTCGTAAAGAAATTGTGAAACTTAGTATAGTTTTTTGTAATTATGTTTAAATAAATACATTGCATCCTCCTTAAAAGGAAAAACTAAAGAGCTGGTATTGTTTTTATTGGCTCATTTATCTTTACAAGGAGCGACGATTTATCCGATCCGATAAGTTATTTATAAATAACGATAAGAAACAGTTTAAAACCATAGAATTTCTCATCCATTTCTATGGGAAAAAACGATACCAAACGATACCAATTCTTATTCAAAAACCGCATCGGAAACGATAGAAAACACCTCTATCGGTTTCTAATATTTTTTTCCAAGGGCACCTAAGCAGTCTATCTGCACCACCTGGCGGAAAAACCATACCACGTCATATGCAGATGATGGCACGGTGGTTGCAATAGGGACAACTTGGATCAACTCACTAATGTTCTGAACATCGAGTATCGACCTTTACACCCCGAATAAATGGTTCAAAACCAGAAAATTGAAACTTTCCACTGAAAACTATACAGTTCTACACTTTTCACTACATGGACGAAGGAGGAAATACAACACTTAACATTTGTGTTGACAACATGCTCATATCTATAGTCAAAAATCGAGACTGTTAAGGGTAACATTCGATTCACTGCTGAAATTCTATCCTTATGTGCAACAGGTGAACTCTGTATTTAAAAAACAGGAATAATGCATTGAAAGCACTAGTTGGTAGTAGTACATGGGGCAAAGTTAAAAACATAATCATTATACAATTGATACAAAACGATTTTAAATTACGCTGCACTCATATGGACAACCAAATCGTTGACTCTCTGGAATAAGCTACACACACGAAAACGGAGCCACCGAGATCACTTGCATGTAACATATTGCCGATTCGTGAACATAATGAAATGTTTACCAAGCAATATCTATGGATTTGTCACTAAAATTCTCAAGCAAGGGCCCACTCGAACTTCGCAAGCAATTAAAGAGGTCAAACTGCCGCGCAGCACCGTAGCGCAGTTAAGATCGAATTGGAATTTGATCAGGAAACTGTCGGCATGTGTTTTGCATGTAATGTAGGGTGACCAGAACTGCTGATAGCAAAAAGAGGAAATCCAAGTAAAAAAAAGAGGACAATTCCAATGAAAAGAGGACACACTTTTTATTAACTTAAAAATTTTAGTTTATTAACTATTATCACCGTAATTCATTATCACCACATTCATTTGCCAGTTATCAACCCCGAAAGCAACACATTTTCCAATCAAGTTGAAATTATTTAAAGTGTCAACGGTTATGTTTTTAATTGTTTCAGCTTTTTTATTAGGTACAGAGTGTAGATGAATCAGTTTGAAACTCAATTCAAAAGTAACTGTGAAATATTGAATCAATATTGGAAAATTTTTTGTCGACCCGTGGCTGCTAGCATCCGTAAAAACTCCTACGTGATTTATACTACCTTTTCCAATAGTTGTTCTGAAGTTTTGTATGGCCAATGGAAATAAAACATTGGTCACTATTGCTTGCGTTTTTGTTCTAGCACAAGAGAGTTTAAACGCTGTTTTAAAATCTTGAAAACGGCGTGTATAAAGTTTTGTAGAACAATCATTAGATCTAAAGCTGAAGTGATGTTGCAGTGTGTGGTACGATACAGTAGTTTCGCAAGCAGATGCTGTATCCTCTTCTTTTTATGTCACAAAAAATTCTTCCAGCGACTGGAAATCTCTATTGAAGCGGTATTATCTTTCAGTATTTTTTATGAAAGATGTTGTTGTAAGTCTAATTTGCCTTCGTTGACAATTGATATGACTGAAATAATGCAAGAAAAGTTTAAAAAGAGCACATTTAGAGGACCCACTGCGAATTATATGAAAAACAATTTTGGAGTGACGTGAATTATCCATTGTAATATATGATTTTTTGTAGTTACACTAACACCAAAAATAATTCACTTTAAAAATAAAAAAAAATTGATTTGGTTTTTAATTTTTATTCTACTACGCGTTTCAATCTGATGCAGATCATCGACAGGTAATATTTTGTAACTCAAGTTACAAAAGCTTACAAAATATTACCTGTCGATGATCTGCATCAGATCAGTGATGCCAGATTTTCAAAACCGAATTTCCCGTTGACGTATCGAAAATACCCGATTTTTCCCGTTTTTTTAAGGAAAAAATCCCTCAGAAATTTCCATCAAGTTTTCAATAAAAATATACATATAAATTCAATTTTTATTGAAAAAGCTTCAAAAACCACCACAATTATAACAATATTTATCCTTCCGACAACTAAAAATAGAGGTTTATCTCTGTTTTTAACGACTATATTTGTGTACGTTATTAGTCTTAATATAGAATAAAACAAACAGCTGTTAATTTTATTCTGTACCGCGAATGTGGCAGAACACAATAAAACAATTTATTTGATTGTGAATGCTGAAATAAATTTTATTTTATTTTATAAAAATTTGATTGCATGTTAGAAAAAATCAAAAGTAATCATTTTCGACCTGTAGCCCTATTCCGGTACATCGTGAAATAGGAATTGAGAAATAAATTGTAGCAATTTTTCATAACTAGTATTCCGTGCCGCGGAAAATAACAAATTCGTATTAGAAAATATTTCGTTATTTCATTTATTGCACTTTTTTCTCAATTCTCAATTCCCAGAGAAATGCCGGGATAGACGTACTGATTATATAAAAGACAGTCAATTCAAACTGAAGCGCATGTCCCTCTCTCGAATATTAAAAAAGGCAAAGACTACTATGATTAAATTGAATTAAATTTATAAGATTGTTTTTTGGTTTCTCTATAGTATAAAATTTGATGTCTTTCATCAGGTGGGGCTTTCATTAGGCTTTTCATAGACTTTTCATTTTCAAAATACCAAATAATTTTTGGTTTTTTAAAAGAATATTTTAGAAGAATTTTTTTTTTTTTTATTTTTTTTTTTTTTTTTTTTTTTTTGGTTTAATTCATATTAATTTTAATGTATGCATATACACATCAATTAAAGTACATATATTAGATTATATTTCTCAGCAATATAATAATGTTAAAAACATAATAAGGAACTCCATTTTTTAACAAATTAATTTGATTTTAATATTAATAGCAATTAAACTATATATTTAATTATATTTCGCAACAATTATTAATAAATTAAATTATAGCAGGAACTTTTAATTACAAAAAAAATCATAACTTTTTTGAAAAATAAAGAAGTTTTTTTAATTGCCGAAAAATTAGAATAGAATCATTTTTTGTTTTTTTTTAATAATGTAACGTAAAAAACATCGCCAACTAAATTTGAAATTTTTTAAGTTAATTTAGATGTTCGCCACAAATTAAATAGATATCATAATTAAATTGAATCAAATTTATTTAATGGTTTGGAATTAACTATTCAAAAAATACAATAAAATTCATTGTTTTTCTTTATTCGTTTTACTTGTTTTATCAACAAATTTTAAAATAATTAAATTTATTTTAAATTAATAAATGTTACTCTATCCGAAGGATAAAACGTTGTATTGGGTTCTTTTTTAATGAATTTTATTCTCTCGAAAATTTGTAATGCTCGGTGTGCCTCGCTCACATCGTAAGTTTTTCCTTGAAAAATAAAGTATTGCATTAAACACTTACACAATATATTACTATTGTTTCGATTCTCCATACAACTTGTGGAAAAAGAAGGAACTGCTATAAAATGGAGAATTAAATCTATTAAAATTAAGAAGGACATTTTTTAAAAGAAGTAAATATGTCTTGATTTCGTGATTTTCAAAAAATTTTAAATTGTAATAGCTCTTTTCGATACGTAAACAACTGCTTAGAAATAAAATAGTAATTCCAAACATCCCAGTTTTTTTAATATGTTTAAAATGCATGGATGCATAGAGAGCCAACTTGTAGTTCCAGGTGATTTAATTTCTTGTTTCGCAGCATCAAAATATTCCTGAAATTCAGATACCATGGTGTTCCGTTGGGGTTTTCAAAACGAACCTATCTCCCTAAGAAATATTTGAACATCAGAAGGCTTAAATTCCATCGCGGATTTGACAATACTAAAGCCGATAGATGGCATATACATTCAAGTAAAATTATCGGGTGATCGACATCTTTCTGAAGCCTGGTAAAAAATTGGCTGGTGCAACCATTTCAAAATAAGTTTTAATTTAAAACGATTCTATTATTAAATGTGAAAATCCCGCACTTTCCAAGTGTTTTCCCGCTTTATATGAAATATCCCGCAAACGGGAAAAAATCCCGCGATCTGGCAACACTGCATCAGATTGAAACGCATAGTAGAATAAAAATTAAAAATCAAATCAATTTTGTTGTATTTTTAAAGTGAATTATTTTTGGTGTTAGTGTAACTACAAAAATCATATATTTCAACAGCGAATAGATGACAAAAAAGATTATGGTGTCAAAAAGAGGTAGGTCCAAAAGAGGACGGATGGTTACCCTATGTAATGACACAAGCTACTTAATCCAGAAAACCTACCAAAATCCAGTCCTACCCGAAGAAAGTTTTGTAATACCACTCTAGGGTACCATGAGTTCCTGAATCTGTAGCCAGAGTAGTACCCGGTGCTACAAAAACGAATAAATGGTAGTGAGCATAGTTTTGCGAATATAAATTGAAAAAGTTTTAAGCTAAACATTTAATATAAAACCGGAGCGGCAACGATTTGCTTGTCGGGTAAATATTCACATCATTTCGATTTAACTCTGTTTATAGGGTTATTTTGACAGATTGACACTGAAACTATGTCAAAGCGATTTTCTTTAATCGTAATTCCTTTTAGCTAAAAAAAAAAAAATAATTCTTCAATGAAACAATAATTTACTTTTCGCGATAAAAAATAATTTTATTTCTTCTCACATGTACAATAAAACTGTCCAACATAATATTGTACGACAGAATGTTATTTTTATTCGAAGAGACCTGTCAAAATTAGAAAAAAAACAAGTCAATTTCAATGTTACTTCAAAATTGTAAAAATCTTACCGAATCCCATATCATCGTCAGATTCTTCAGGTTCTGATTCCTTCTTTTCTTCTTTAGCAGCAGCAGCTGGTGCAGCTGCAGCGGCGGCAGGAGCTGCAGCAGCTGGCGCACCACCACCTCCCGATCCAGAACCAATGTTTGTAATTAAATCTTTTACATTAATTCCTTCCAAGGCTTTAGCGAAAAGACCGGGCCAATATGGTTCAATCTCTACATTTGCAGCCTTCAAGATTGTTGAGATTTTCTCACCCTAAAATAGATGAAATATTTTATAAATATATACATTTTATACAACTTGATTATATATATAATCAATCAAACAAATGTTTAATTGACGATGAGTTCTCTTTAAATTAATTTTAAAGGATTTTATTAAAACAATATCTACAAAACTTTACTCACTGTAACGGCAACATCATCATCAACTAATACAAGAGCTGCATATACAACGGCTAATTCTGCTTTTGTTGACATCTTTAGTTAATTTATTTTAAAATTTATTTATGGTGCAAGTCGCCAAAATAAGGACCTTAGCTCAATTCGAGAACAAGCACACTTTACCACGTTCCGTAATGGAAAGAAAGAAAAACAAAATGAACGAAGTGAAGTTTCTCACAGTTTGTTTTTCAATAAAAAAGTATTGCTGCTTTCAAAATACAAAATAATTATACGATTAGATATATATGTTATTATATATAATAAATAAATTACATATATATTTGTTTATAGTATATTGAAATATTATGATATTTGAATAATTGTTATTGAATTGAATAACTGTTAATAAATTTTAGATATTTTAATCAACTGTCAAAATATAATAGTTCGTATAATCTTATATCCCACACAAATATTATACCATCTACAAATATTTGATTGATTTGAGTATGTAGTAGAGAGAAATAAATTTTTAGGTTTTGACGAAGCGTGATTACGTTCCAAATTGTTTATGTTATTATTAATAAATAAAAAAGTAGAATAATTATAAATAATATATACCATTAGTGCTTAAATATTATAAATTAAATTAATTTATCTACATGTTATATGCAAGTACTATAGAAAAATGAGTTTTTCAAGTGATGAAGTAAATTTTTTAGTGTACCGCTATCTGTTGGAGTCAGGTTAGTTCACATGAAATATGTTAATTTTTTTTAAGACGAATTTCATTTCATTATCAAATTCTATTTTATTTATGTGAAATAGGTTTTCAACATTCCGCATATACGTTTGGAATTGAGTCACACATATCACAATCAAATATAAATGGGGCCTTGGTACCTCCCGCAGCCCTTTTGAGTATTCTTCAGAAAGGTTTACAGTATACCGAAGCAGAAATAAGTATCGGGGAGGATGGTGTTGAGCAGAGGTTAGTTGAAAGTTTAAGTTTAATTGATGCAGTAATGCCAGAAGTTGTTGCTGTACGTCAAAATCTACAAAATCAACAGAAACAAGCAATAAAAACTGAACCAACAGTTAGTAGCGAAACAAATGGTGAAGAAACTGCACCTGTTGCGGTAGTTCCACCTCCAGCCGATAATATGGAAGTTGACGGGAGTATAGAAATTCCGGCATCGAAAGCAACGGTATTACGAGGGCATGAAAGTGAAGTTTTTATATGCGCTTGGAATCCAAGTACGGATTTATTGGCAAGTGGATCAGGTGATAGCACAGCTAGAATATGGGATATGTCGGATAACTCTGCGAGTCCAAATCAATTGGTTTTACGTCATTGTATTCAAAAAGGTGGGGCTGAGGTGCCGAGTAATAAAGATGTTACATCACTTGATTGGAATGTACGAAATGAATTGATTTAATTAATTTTACTTAATTTAAAATTATTTTTCTTGGTATTTTTAGTGTGATGGAACATTACTTGCGACGGGAAGTTATGATGGTTATGCACGAATCTGGATGACGAATGGTCAATTGGCGAGTACGTTGGGTCAACATAAAGGTCCAATTTTTGCACTGAAATGGAACAAACGAGGAAATTTTATTCTGTCTGCTGGGGTTAGTATTGTATTTTTTTTTATTATTTTGTTATTAATTATTATTTATTTTGATTTTAAGGTTGACAAAACAACGATTATATGGGACGCAGCAACTGGTCAATGTACACAGCAGTTTTCATTCCATTCAGCACCGGCTTTGGATGTTGATTGGCAATCGAATACATCGTTTGCTAGTTGTAGTACGGATCAATGTATTCATGTTTGCAAATTAAACGTTGATAAACCAATTAAATCATTCCAAGGACATACTGTAAGAAATATATTTACCGAAATTATACGATTTGTTAAATCTATCATTTTTCAGAACGAAGTAAACGCAATCAAATGGGATCCACAAGGACAACTATTAGCTTCCTGTTCAGATGATATGACCTTAAAAATTTGGTCAATGAAACAAGATACATGTGTTCATGATTTACAAGCGCATTCGAAAGAAATTTACACCATAAAATGGTCTCCAACTGGACCTGGAACACAAAATCCAAATATGAATTTAATATTGGCAAGTGCATCGTTTGATTCAACCGTACGGTTGTGGGATGTGGAACGTGGTGCTTGCATACATACTTTAACAAAACATACTGAACCTGTATATTCAGTTGCATTTAGTCCTGATGGGAAATTTTTGGCATCTGGAAGCTTTGATAAATGTGTTCATATTTGGAGTACACAAACTGGTCAATTAGTTCATAGTTATAAGGGCACTGGCGGTATATTTGAAGTATGTTGGAATTCAAGAGGGAGTAAAGTTGGAGCTAGTGCTTCTGATGGTAGTGTATTTGTGTTAGATTTAAGAAAACTATAAAATTTACATAATGAAACAATATATTTATAGATATTGTAACTCGGTTCGAAAACCCTTTAATCTATATAATTTTAATTTTGTTTATGAATTTGAATGTCGTGTTTTTTTTTATTCTCGTTAATATAAGTTTTAATTATCATAACGATTAATTATATACATATATGTAGATCTTACATAAGTACAATTATTTAAATATTGCTATTTAGTGTGATAAGTGAATTTATAAAACCGTAAGAATCAATTTCTTCCTATTAAGTAAATTAATGTATATTGTTGTATGTTATGCTGGATTATTAATTAATTATCAATTTTAGTTTGATAAGCGCGATTTGTATTTAAATTTTGTAGGTATTATTCGATTAGATATTCAAACACACAATTAATAACATTTACACATTAAATTAATTGCTTCAAAAAATACCAAAATAGGTAATGTTTAGATCAGATATTGTTTTTGTTCATAAATAATGTTTATTATAATTACAAATGAGCTTAGCTCATTTTATATATAAATAAGAAGCTAAATGGTAGAAATAAACGAATAATGATAATAAAAATTGTTTTTTCACTTTCCTACAATGACATGCCATCTATCAAATTTTTATAAAACATTCAGCGAGGACACAATTTTTGAATATATTTAAACAAGAAAAAAACCAGTACGGCCTCGAAAATATATTACTAAGAAGTAAGACTATATGTATACTGCTTTCGGGAGTGCAGTTTGATTCCGTCAAAATTATATTTGTGATTTTAAATTAAAATTTCAAACCAGACAAAACAAATTTTAAGTGCGGTCACAGTTCCTAAATTTTCGGTTTGCCAGCATCCAAATTTATTTTGTGTAAGCAGAAAAAGTAATGAACGTGTTCCATTTTCTATTGTAAAGCCGTGCATTCACATACAACAGAAACCAGTATTCCATACAAATTTGACAGCAAAAAATTTGTATGGAATTCTGTTTTATGTAATTTTTAGCCTTAAGCGAATGGGTGAAAATAAAATTTAAGTATTTTAAGATTTGATTGGATTGTGGCGACTGTTATAAAGAGTTTTTGTCTGCCATTTATGAGTCAATCTGTCACTGACCGTCGTGAAAATATTCAGGATGATTTCATCTTATTCAAAAGGGCTCAGAAGACTCAATGATCTTAAGAGCTACTACGGTAAGGTTATCCATGACGTTAGGTCCTAGGTGAGTATACCAAAACCCAAAGCTAAGGTAGACACGTACGCTGATACCTCAGCATGGTCAAAGAGGTGCTTGATCGCTAGTTGGCTACCGTGCGTCCTCCAGTTTCCATATAGCCCACAGCACAGGGCTCTGTTGTGGCGTACATTTTTACTCACTAAATTCATCCAACCACTGCATGGATAGTAATTTAATAAAAAATAAAGGCGAGAGTGATGCTTCTCCTAACGCAGATCTAAACCCAATTAATTTAAATTCGTATTCGCCGGACTCGAAGATCGTGCCTGATTTATCAGCACATCCTCATTCGGGCAACACATATCGACGATAGGTTGACGATAGTAAAGCTATCTCAAAAAGCTCTAAGGTCATGTCAAAAATCACATACCGTGATCCAAGCACAAAATAGTGCCCTACCACGTCATATCTGTCGGAAGATGACTTACCGCTTTTTCGTGGTAAGAAAGTGTTGGAGCTGATTGTCGGATCGAGAGACGGCTGGTTCCAGGTCACTTAATTCGACCATATCGGACACGTGGATATTAGCTACCTTTCGCTGTTAACCCGACGTGATGGTTACTGCTGACATGTCAGATTTACTGTCGGATTCTGAATCACACGCGGTCTTGATTGCTGATTCCGAAGGCAGATCATGGAACATCCTAAAGCACGCTGTTGAGAAGGGGCTCGAGATACTGTTGTTCCTAACCCAGCATCCAAGAAACATCTTAAAGTTGCAAATTCAGGTCAAACTGGATGTTTGGTGCGATTCAAGCAAGAATTGCAAAGTTCACCAAACCAGCCTACAACTACGATACCAGAAGAAGCAGTACCAAGTTCTACTCAGAATGCGTCAGCAACTGGTGGTATCACTACTTCGGGGGTTTCGGTCGCAAGTGAAGGACCATCCACATCTGCTTCTGCGATGAGTGATTCTAGCTCGGTTGTCTGCCACCCTGCAAACATCGACAACTACATCCTCCTCAATCAAAACAAAACACCCACGAGCCAAACACACCCCAACCTTGTACGAGCGAACTGTTGCGTCCATGAGAATTAAGGCAGAGCCACCGAAGGCCTCCACTTGACCACCATAAGTGTCGGGGAAAAAAGTATGAATAGTTGAGTTAAAATTACATTAGGCATTTTTACAAATGATATCCTTTTCCGGCTATGAGAGAACCAGAACGGGATTTGAGTGATTTTATAATAGTGAACATTTTATTATTTTATAATGCAAATGTGCAAATATTTAAGTTATGTATACATCCTGCATTATAAAATAATAAAATGTTCACTATTATAAAATCACTGAAAATAACACAATAAATGTAAAATACTCTCGTAATTATTTTTATTCATTTTATAAAAATTAGCACAACTAAAAATAATAGATTGTACTTTTTGTTTCGTTTTAAATTATTTAATTGTTTTTAATTTATAATTTAATACAATAGTTGGTTGTTGTAAATAAACAGAAACGCAAATGGCGAAATGAGAAATTGAATATGACATATTAGCAAACACGATTTCTTATGTCTCTCTTCATACAATTTTAAAGTTATGTTCTCTCTATATTTATATATACTCTAAGTATATACTACAGCTACTGTCATCAGCTTCAATTTTTCTTTTTTTTTATTAACTGCTTTTTAATATTTCAACAAAAATTTCTTCTGAGTCTGGAACGTTTAAAATGTTTGTGCTTCCTGACGCGTTGAAGATATCAAAGTTAAATTGGCATCGGTTAATTTCGTAACAATAGCAAAAATTTCATTCGACCACACTTAATTATTTAAGTTCATGCTGCCCAAGGTTACTCGGTATTAAAGTTTTAATGTAGGTTCCACTTATTGAAAAAACAAAATGAAAAGACGTTGAAAAGGCAATGATGTGGATCATTGAACGCAAATACTTTGATGTGAAAGATGCCGCCGATAAAGCTTTTGCACAGTTTGCATGCAGCTTAGAGCAAAATTTAAATGAAGCATCACCACCATCTGCGTCATCTACTCAAATAAAACGGATACATTTTTTTTCGTCATTTTGGCGATCGATAGCTACCGTTCAAAAAACTGGCGACAATAATCGAAATCGCTTTGACAATTCCAGCAAAGAATGCACCCACTGAGAGATTATTTTCCCATATAACGATATTTGGACGCCAGAAAAAGGAGCACTAAAAATTGAAAACGCTTGCGCTCGAGTTATGTCAAGTTCAACTGGCAAGAAAAATGTTCTGAGTTTCACAACAATATCAAGGAAATTTATTTTAAAAAAATGCGTCAGGTGGATAAATACTGAGGAAAACCGAGTAAAACTTTAAAAAAATCTAGAGTGGATGCCATAGTTCATATGTTCGCCACCTATTCAAATGTCCTTTTTTGCAAATTACCCAACAAGAATTTATTAGTTGATAAAAATTACCAAGAAGCTGAAAATATGACACCACACAATACTCTCTCACTAACTTACCACCATTCTTTAATCCCGTTGCACTTCAGGTTGTAACTAGTTGTCTTGAATCTGATAAAACCTAGTATGTTGGACAGTTCGGTAAAAAGATGGAATTCTGTTACAACAGATGCTGGAACGTAGATTGCAAAAACGAAAGAAGCAGTTGAAATATCAGAAATTGAAATCGGCTCAGACCACCGAGTATAACGATCTTTAATCGTGACGCAATATCTCTGGTTTTCAGAAATTAGAAGAGGATCAATGATGTCGAAGAGGATTTGAGAAAACCGTTGTGAAGTTGCTTTAAAATTACCAAGAGGTGATTTAGTATCCCTAAACACTTTGGATTTTTGACACGCTGTACACTGTTGAGCGAATGATTTAATGTTCTTTTTAATAGACGGCCAAATAACGTGTTAAATTAAAAGTTTAATGGAAACTTTGAAACCTGGATGTGGAAGACAATAAATTGCATCGAATTTTTTTGACAAAATTTTACAGGAATAATTCGTTGAAGTATAACAGTTGATGTGTTAAAATTTAGTTTAATTTGGGTCCATTGACGACAATTAGAGCAGTTTTGAAGTTCAAATCTGAAGCATTTTGGAGAATTTGTTAGAATTCTTCATCGTTAGTTTGAGCAACTGCGGTTTAAGCATAATCCATTTTCTCTGGAATGAGAATTTGATATATGCGAGAAATATCGGCTACGACATTGCGGAATTGATGTGGTGAAGTTTTTTCTGACTTTTTTTGAAAAGCAAAACAATTTACGGCCTTCTAGGTAGTATCGAAAATGTTTGATCGCAGGTACGCTGCGAGTAATTGATCGTCCGCAATAGATTTGGTTTGTCTTTCACTAAGTCACACAGAGAAAATACTAAGCGTTCCTTTTACTAACTACTGTACTACTGCGCCAATCTTTGCAGTATCGGATGCATCAACCTTTAGTGCAAGTTGAGTATTTTGAAATGGATGAGCAAGAAAAGTTTTCGAAAGCTTGTATGGAATCTGATCTCTAACAAATAAGTGTTTTGCTATTCTTCTTATACCCTTTGAGAAATTCGTTGAGTAAGATTTGGTCCGATGCAGTGCCAGAAGGCAACGTCAGTAGCGTGCGGAGAATTGAGCTATGGGGGGGGGGGGAGTTTAGATAAAACATTTTATTTGATTTTTAGGTGTTTAGGGTTCCGTTTTTATACGGAACACAACTGATGAGATATGTTTTAGTACGATATGTTTTTGTGTTAAAATCGGTTATCTCATAAAGTATAAATCCTATGGACCTAAAATTTAAGATGCGTATAACACTAACCTGTCCCCTGAAGATGACGGATACAAAAAAAATAAAGTTGTTGCGGTTTGTTTTACGGGGCTGCGAAGTAAGACCTTTAAGGAAGCACTTTTTTCACCGAGTCAAGTGGGGTATTATATGAAGGGCTTAGATTCAGTTTCCCTTAAAAATGTATTTTAGAATTTTTTACTACACAGTTTTTTGAATAAAATTGAATAATAGCATTTTTTTCATGTTTTCTTACCCCACTCAGTTCCGAACCATATTTAATAAAAAAAACTTCAAAAGTCTTAGAAAATATAGAAAAAGTGGTAACTTTTGAACGAAAAATATAGCGAAGTGTAAAATTCTCATAATCGTATTTATTAAAGGGGTGGGAATGAGAAGGGGGAAAAATACCATTTAAAACCCAGCCATGTGAGATATCATATGAACGAGCACTTAATTCTAGAAAAAATGTAATTATTTTTAGAATTTTACAGTTTTTGAATTATTTTCAAACAAGAAGTTGGTCCCACCCCTTGGTTTTTGAGCTTAATTGACAGAAAAATTTGAAAAAATTCACAGAGAAAGGAAGTTTGATAAATTCTGAACGAAAACTATAGCGAAGAGTCACATAATTATTTTCCTGTATTTTGAAGTGGTAAGATTGGAAAAGAGTAAAAAAATCTTTTTTGACCCTAACAAGTGGAGTGTCATATGAAAGAGCATTTAATTTAAAAAACATTGTTATTTTTTTTAGAATTTTACGGTGCGCACAGGTTTTGAATCATTGTCAAAAAAGTGCAACTGAAAGTTTCGACGTTGATTGACAGATAAATATCAAAAAACAGACAGAGATAGGAAATTTGCTAAACCCTGAACTAAAACTATAGCGAAGTGTCACATATTTATTTTTCTGTATTTTGAGGGGGTGAGATTGAGGAAAAATCGTTTTTGATCCTAACAAATGTGGGTGTCAAAGGAAAGAGCACTTAATTTAAGAAACATTGTAAGTTTTTTTTAGAATTTTGCGGTGCATTATCGGTGAATTATCGTCAATTATTATTGAATTGTTGTTTGAATTAATAATGTATATTTTCCAATTTAAACCATTTACAAGTTGTTGTAATTGCATCTCTCCTTAGTAACCCTAAACTGCATCTGCTAGCTAATAGTTAACGAGATTTTACATTTTGTGTATATAATTTGGATCAATTTTCAATTGACATTGCTATTGACTTTTACGAGGAAAAAATCGTTTTTATGCGCCTATGGTATGGCGATATATAAAGTATACAACACAACTTTATTTAAATTATTGTTGTCAGTTTGTTCTAGGATTCACGGAACTCTATGTAGGCGACCGAATTTTATTCGCACTTGGCCGACTTTTTTTATATATAAAAAGTTAAAAAATAAAATAAAAAATCGGCATTTCATGTTTAACATAATCGGTATTTAAATATAATATTAATATATGGTTATGAATTATAATTCAAATTAAATTCAAGAGTAAGTAATATGTACATACACAAAATAACTACTGTTATTATGAAGTAAGGTATCTGATAGAGACAATTAGGTTTTTACTATGGTAAATTGAAATGTTAATTCCATGTAAGTGTATATTAGAATAATTTTTAACCGATTTTATGTGAAATGGGGGGGTTGAACCCCTAGCAACGAAATGTCGGCGACTATGAACTCCCATGAGAAATTTCTCCGAAGATCTAGATTTAAGCTAATAGTTTTAGTGCCATAGGCTGAAATGCGAGTGCAGTTTAAAGAAAGTTGTGGTGGGGGTAATTTTTGCTATGTGCAGAGGAATGACTGAGACATCTGCTCTAGTGTCTATCAAGAATTTAGTTTTTCGGCAAAATTCAGGGATCATCAATACTCCTTATAGCATACTGATGATCTCTTATGATTTTTTTTAAATATCAGGTTTGACGGTGGATTGTGTCTGAAATTTACATCTAGGAAACCATTTTAATGCTTACTCGCCAAAGGGGAGATGGTAGTAGCATTGATCATAAACGGAAGGGTTCCGGTTTCTAGACCGAGATCTGCAGATGTTTCGCCGGTTATGAAAACGTGTTTTGGAGGAGTGAGATCTATTGCAAATTAGCATTATAGTTGAAATTTCTTTCAATCTGGTAGTTAAGGCGGATATTTCTTTCGAAGTTTTCGATGTGAGACTCTTATTTGTCGGCAAGTGTTTGGTATGAACTTGTCGTGGGTATGGTGAAGGAGTTATTTGTGGTAGGCTGTGCTAGGTTGCGCAAGATACTATGAAGTTTGACTTTTTCCATTTCGTATAACTACGAATGACTTCATTTTTGAAAAATCCAGCCAACTGATTATGTAGCCGGAAATCAAGAGCACTAATAGCATGCAAACATTTAGTAGGCTCTGATTTGATCTTGGATAAACTGAATTTTTCTTCCGAGATATTGAACTAATTACCACTGGATTTGATTAAAAAATGGTTGTGCTGACGCTATATGTGCGCTATGGTGATGGTGTTCGCTATGATCAGGTTTAAAGTCGAAGCTCAATCTAGTTGGAGTTGTATTATGAGGTTATTAGGTAGGGGGAGTCGGTGTAACAGTATTTAAAGTAGAAGAGGTTGATGCAGTGTACATTTTGCAGAAGTTTTAATTTTTATTTAAAAATTGAAACTTCCCGAATCCGTTTATAGAAAAAATTTGATTATTAGTTACACAGACCTGTCTCGTTTAAACTATGCAAAGATTCATAACTAATAAATTATAAAATTCATTATTAAAAACATTTAAAAAAAAATTATAACCTTGTCCGTTAAAATAGATCTTGATAATTTGAAGAAATTGTTACAATTCTCTTGTCCGGTAAATACTCACCCTACCGTTTAACATTGTAACTTACAAATTTTACCGCAATTTTCGTTTAATCTGTCAAGTTTTAAGTTTTAAATGTTAAGCTCACAAACATAATGATCAAAAGTGAAATATTAACTGAAACAAATATAATTAATTCCCTTGAAGAATTAGGACCGTACATAAGTAAAAATGTCAATGATAAAAATACAGTTTACTTCTCTAATGTCCCAGATATATGTAAAAGTGAACCATGTATGTTGGGAGTAGACGAAGCTGGCCGTGGTCCAGTTTTAGGTAAGTAAATTTTTAAATCGATAAATTTCTATTAATAAATATTTATAAATATGTTATAGGTCCAATGGTTTATGGAATAGCATTTTGTCCAATCGAGCAATCAAATATATTAAAAGATTTAGGATGTGCTGATTCCAAACAGCTAACCGAAGAGAATCGTGAACGTATTTTTAATGAAATAACAACAAAAGAAATACCCAAAACGAATATAGGTTGGGCTATCGATATTATTTCACCAAATTATATAAGTAATAGTATGTACAGAAGGTCAAAACATTCTTTAAATGAAGTTTCAATGGATTCCGCTATCAATTTAATACACAATGCTGTCGATTTAGGAGTTAATATTGCAGAAATTTATGTCGATACAGTTGGACCACCTGAAAAATATCAAGCAAAATTATCAAAAATATTTCCTGATTTTCAAATCACGGTCGCGAAAAAAGCTGATTCAACATATCCCATTGTATCAACTGCTAGTATATGTGCAAAAGTGGCAAGAGATCATGCCCTCAAAGTATGGCGTTTCCCTGAAGGCTTGGAATTGACGCATGCAGATTTTGGAAGTGGTTATCCAGGTGATCCGGTTACAAAATCATTTTTACAAAATAATATTGATCCTGTTTTTGGGTTTCCACGCTTGGTACGGTTTAGTTGGTCAACGGCGGAAAATATTTTAAATACAAAAGCGTTTAGTGTTGAATTTGATGAAAACGAAGATGAAACAAAACAAACAAATGCGGTTCAAATAACATCATTTTTTAATAAATCCGCAAATAATAATAAATCTCGTTCAAGACATTTATATTTTAAGAATAGACACTTAAGTAATGTTACTGATTTTTAGTTGTTTTCTGTTGAAATCTTAAGCTTCAATAAAATACTGATTAAATAAAAAATCTGTCTTCTTTGATGTATTACAATAAGAAAAAAAAATCTTATCTATTGATAAGAAAAAATACGTAAATATTTATTTTTTATTATATTTATAGTTGATTTCATAGTAAATCAAGTAATCAGAATTCTGACAAATCCTGTGACCAAAAATTTATTTATGCTTAAGCCATTAACTAACTCGATAATCCGTAGACCGTGAATTACAGTATAATCGCTTTCAATTCAAGAAGTTTATTTATCCACGACTACTAAAGAATATATACTTCTAGTAGTATTCTAGTATTCTCGTACAAGAATCTACTATTATCCACGACTACTAAAGAATATATACTTTCCATGCGTATATCTTTCATTGTAATTGTATTCATTCCTTTCTATATATCAAATTCTTTTTTATTTATTTCATTCCATTTTATTTATTCAAAATTCCCCTGTGGCGAACGAACGCATATGCCGTTTCACAGGTGTGATCTCGCCTTTACATTTATTTAACCAAAAACAAATTTGTTCTAGAATACTTTTTTTGTTCTATGCTTTGTTTTTTGCGTTTTTGATTTTTCAGTCGTCGCATGGTTTTTCCTGTAAGTAGACGTGCTGTTGCACGCACCATTTTGTAAATATTTAAATTAGTTTTTAAGTGCAAAGAAATAAATTTGAATTGATTGTAATTTAAGTAAAGAAATGCCATTCTTAAATTTTGAAATACAGTTTTAAGTGTAATGAACTAAAATTAATGATATCATAATTTGGCAAATAAATAAAGAAACGTTATTCACTCTGGCTATATTTACTGATAAAAATAAAAGTTTAATTCCTCTGTGAACATCAATTGTGTTATGATTGTGATTCGCGTATCAACAAAGATTGGCTGGATAAACTATATATTAAAGTCTACGTAAGGACTGTTCGACGCATCTCAATTCCTGTGTTAAAGTTTATTGGATTTTAAGTCGAAGAACTCTTCGGATTTGATAGTGTGGAATTTATGTATTGTAATGGTGACCTATGCAGTTCCTCGAATCTTATCAAATCAAATAGTGTTTGGATTTATGTGGCAGTTTCGATAATATATCTTAGACAAACTATCTCTACAGCAGCCTTTACAGGAACAACCAGTAAAACATCCACACCCCCAACAAATTAAAAACTTGATTTGTTGGTATAGTAATATAAACAGATAAAACAAGAACAATACATATAAAATAAACAAACATGTTTTGTTTTGTTTTATATTTCATAGATTTATTTCAATATGGCGATATAAACTTTATTGAAATATTTGTAGTCGTGGATAAAATAGCATCTTGTATTCGCTTAGGATGAAGGCAATTCTTCACTCGGATGATTCCCTCCACTCGCTACGCTCGTTCCGGAAAACTTCATCCTCGTGAAGAATTTCCTTCATTCTAAACTCATACAAGAATCTACTATTTTTTGTATACAAAGTCATGAATAGTGTTAATTATAATTGATTATAATATTAATAGCCGTCTCTAAATATAATAAGATATGTGCTAACGGACGGTCGTGTTAAAGGACTTAAGATTGTTCGCTTTCGGTGGAGACAGATTTTATTTTTCATTACTTTTAAGAACATTTTTTGTAGAAAACTAAGTTTTTTTAGTTGCATTCCTTCTTTCGTTCAGTAATTTTTTTAAACTAATCATATTCCCTAAATGTCACGAGTTGTTGTTTTTTAATCGGATCGTGTCATATCATCGAAAAATCATACCGTCGAAAATCGTTACATCGAAAAAAAGCAATAAATTGAAAAATAAAAATCATACCGTCGAAAAATCACACAACCGAAAATCGCAACATCGAAAATCATATCACCGAAAATTCATTACGTCGAAAAGTCATAGCATCGAAAAATCACATCACCGAAAATCATATCATCGAAAATTTGATTCACAAAATCGAAAAATCATACCATCGAAAATCGTAAAATCGAAAAAAAAATCATATCATCGAAATATCATTACATCGAAAATATTCGATGTAATGAATAAATCATTACATCGAAAAATCATACCATCGAAAAACAGGGTGTACTCTCCTCACAGATAAAACTTTTGTAAATTAAAATGTTAAATGTCAGCAGTATATGTTAATTGGGCAATTCGTTTGAAAATGTACATTTATTTGTGGATTTTTTTTAAATCAAAATTTTGTATGAGTGGAACGAATGAAAAAATCTAAATTCTGAATTTTTTATTTATTGCTTTGAAATGCAGTTTTGCCGGCATACATTTTTAATAATTTCTTTTGGTTTACATAGATAATATATTATGTGCTATCATATTTTGAAGATAAAGTTTTAGGGTTCCAAACAGATTTTTCTACGTATTTTTGAATAATAAATACTTTGCCCTATAGTATTATATTATATTCACCCTGTATACTTTTGAAAATGCGCATGTTTTATAGTTTTTTTTTTGAAAATGCCTAAACCATTTTGTATGTTTAGTATTGACGAAATTTGTATTGGCGAAAGAAAGTGTGCGTGTCAAGTGTTTTTCAAAAAATAATGAAGTATGTTAAAACACGAAAATGAGCATTTTTTGCTTAAAAAATCGATCATTCTAAGTGATTACGAGTAGTAACATTGAATGTGGAGAAAATTTGATGGTTGGCATTGGTATGTGGGACCAGAACCTCGATTATTGTATTGTAAGTGTGTCAAAAATACTGTCAAGTGTGTCAAAAGAATGATTTTCATTTATTTTTTAACCCAATTTTTTGGGAAAAAATAAAATTAAGTATGTAATTATTTTTATGACTTGAAATGTATTTGGACATGAAATTGGACATGTTTCTGTCCAGTTTCAACTCCTCCCAGCTTATAGGAACAATTGGGAAATATCAAGTTGTTGCAGATTAAATGTCGTTTTTGAAAAGATTGATTTTGAAAAAAGTTTAATTTTTGATTTTATTATATGTTTTGAAATATTTTTAGAATTTTGAAAAAGTTTTTATTTTGTTTTGATTTTTGCAATATCTTTAGAATTTTGAAAATAGCTTCAATTTTTGATTTTGTAATATTCTCTTGAATATGTTTGAACTTTTGAAGAAAATTGAAATTTATGATTTTATTATAATTTTTAGAATCTTAGAAAAAGTTTGAATTTTTGATTTTGTTATAATTTTTGCAATATGTTTGGAATTTTGAAAAAAGTTTCAATTTTTGATTTTATAATAATTTTTGGATTGTTTAGAATTTCGAAAAAGTTTAAATATTTGATTTTATTAAAATTTTTGGAATATTTTAAAATTTTGAAAAAAAATTTATCTTTTTGATTTTATGATAATTTTTAAAAATTTTAGGATTTTTGAAAAAGTTTGAATTGTTTATTTTGTAATATTCTCTTGAATATTTTTGGATTTTGAAGAAAGTTGAAATTTTTGATTTTATTATAATATTTGGAATTTTTTAAATCAATTCAATCAGAATTCCGGCAATGTTTCCGGTCTGAAAGACCTAAGTATTACATCCATGAGCCAAAAGTGAAATTCTTACCTCCACTTTTTTTTGCATTTCTCGACGTTTTAGGACCTACTGATTCTAAAAAAGCAAAAAAAAAATATATGTCTGTCTGTCGGTCGGCGGTCATTACCTACGAAATCTAGAAAACCGCTAGAGCGATTTCAAAAATTTTGGTTCCTAAAAATAGGTATACTCTATGGACAGGTCTGAAAGGACGCTGTGTTTGATAACTGTACTGAAAGTGTGTCAAAAAATCATTAAGTGTGTCAAAAATAGCAGATTTTCATATTTTTGGCTTAAAAAACATTCGTTTTAAGTGATTACGAGTAGAAACATTGAATTTGGAGAAATCTTGGGTGTAGAGCTTGGTATGTGAGATCAAAAACTAGATTATTGCATTAGAAGTTTGCCAAAAAAATGTTGTCAAGTGTGTCAAAAGAAAAATTTTTATTTACTTACCCAATTTTTTGGAAAAAAATAAAATTAATTATTTGTATGACATGAAATTTTATTATTATTATAGAGAATTATGGTATCATAAGTTTGTCAAAATAATGTTGTCAAATGTGTCAAAAAAAAGATTTTGCTTCGGTCTGAAAGACCTAAGTATAACATACATGAGCTCAAAGTGAAATTCTTACCCCCACTTTTTTTGGCATTTCTCGACGTTTTAGGACCTACTGATTCTAAAAAAGCAAAAAAAAAATATATGTATGTCTGCCGGCCGGCCGTCACAACCTACGAAATCTAGAAAACAGCTGGACGGATTTCAAAAATTTTCTAAAAATAGGTTTACTCAATGGGAAGAGCCGTAAGGCCGGTATGTTCGATAACTGCACCGGAAGTGTTTCAAAAAATCGTCAAGTGTGTTAAAACAAGGAAATTTGGATATTGTTTGCTTAAAAAACTTTCATTTTAAGTGATTGCGAGTAGGAATATTGAACTTGGAGAAATTTTGATGGTCGGGATTGGTATGTGAGACCAAAATCTAGATTCTTGCATTATAGGTTTGTCAAAAAAATGTTGTCAAGTGTGTCAAAAGAAAGTTTTTTATCCAATTTTTGGAAAAAAATAAAATTAATTACTTGTTTGAAATGAAATTTTATTATTATTATTGAGAATTATGGCATTATAAGTTTGTCAAAAAAATGTTGTCAAGTTTATCAAAAGAAAGATTTTTATTTATTTTTTACCCAATTTTTTGGAAAAAAATAAAATTAACTATTTGTTTAACATGAAGTTTTATTATTATTATTGAGAATTATGGCATCATAAGTTTGTCAAAAAAATGTTGTCAAGTGTGTCAAAAGAAAGATTTTTATTTATTTTTTTATCCAATTTTTTGGAAAAAAATAAAATTAATTATTTGTTTGACATGAAATTTTATTATTATTTTTGAGCATTATGGCATTATAAGTTTATCAAAAAAATATTGTCAGGTGTGTCAAAAAAATGATTTCATGTATTTTTTTAGATAATTTTTTGGAAAAATAAATTTAGCTGTTTGTTTACGTAAATATAATTGAACAGGGAAATTTTGAATTTGTTAAGTTTTTGAAATATTTTTGGAATTTTGAAAAAAGTTTCAATTTTTGATTTTGTAAGAATTTTTGCAATATTTTTAGAATTTTGAAAGATTTTAAATTTTTGCTTTTATTATATTTTTTTTAATTTTGGAAAAAGTTTCAATTTTTGATATTGTTATAATTTTTACAATATTTTTAGAATTTTGGAAAAAGTTTGAATTTTTTTATTTTTTAAGAATTTTTGGAATATTATTAGAATTTAGAAAAAGTTTAAATTTTTGATTTTATTCTAATTTTTGGAATAGTTTTAGAGTTTTGAAAAAAAAAATAAAATTTTTGAATTTTATATTATTTTTAGAATTATGAAAAAAGTTTCAATTTTTGATTTTGTAAGAATTTTTGGAATATTTTTAGAATTTTGAAAAAAGTTTCAATTTTTGCAATATTTTTTGCAATATTTTTAGAATTGGAAAATTGGAAAAATGTTTTAATTTTTGATTTTGTTAATAATTTTGTCCTCGTACAAAGCTTTTGGTGAAAACTATATAAAAAGCCTTAACACAAACACAATCCTTACTGTTTTATTATTTAAATTTGTAATGTCATAAAATAAAAGGAGAAAAATCAAATTTGCTTAAAAAAATTTTGCAAGAAATGCAAAAAAAGTGGGGGTAAGAATTTCACTTTTGGCTCATGAATGTAATACTTAGGTCTTTCAGACCGAAGTAATATAAATACATAGCCGGAAAAAAGACGCCTGATTGAATTGATTTAAAAAAATTCCTAATATTATAATAAAACCAAAAATTCCAACTTTCTTCAAAATCCAAAAATATTCAAGAGAATATTACAAAATAAACAATTCAAATATTTTTCAAAAATCCTAAAATTTTTAAAAATTATCATAAAATCAAAAATTTAAATTTTTTTTCAAAATTTAAAAATATTCCAAAAATTTTAATAAAATCAAATATTTAAACTTTTTCGAAATTCTAAACAATCCAAAAATTATTACAAAATCAAAAATTGAAACTTTTTTCAAAATTCCAAACATATTGCAAAAATTATAAAAATCAAAAATTCAAACTTTTTCTAAGATTCTAAAAATTATAATAAAATCATAAATTTCAATTTTCTTCAAAAGTTCAAACATATTCAAGAGAATATTACAAAATCAAAAATTGAAGCTATTTTCAAAATTCTAAAGATATTGCAAAAATCAAAACAAAATAAAAACTTTTTCAAAATTCTAAAAATATTTCAAAACATATAATAAAATCAAAAATTAAACTTTTTTCAAAATCAATCTTTTCAAAAACGACATTAAATCTGCAACAACTTGATATTTCCCAATTGTTCCTATAAGCTGGGAGGAGTTGAAACTGGATAGAAACATGTCCAATTTCATGTCCAAATACATTTCAAGTCATAAAAATAATTACATACTTAATTTTATTTTTTCCCAAAAAATTGGGTTAAAAAATAAATGAAAATCATTCTTTTGACACACTTGACAGTATTTTTTGACACACTTACAATACAATAATCGAGGTTCTGGTCCCACATACCAATGCCAATCATCAAATTTTCTCCACATTCAATGTTACTACTCGTAATCACTTAGAATGATCGATTTTTTAAGCAAAAAATGCTCATTTTCGTATTTTAACATACTTCATTATTTTTTGAAAAACACTTGACACACACTTTCTTTCACCAATACAAATTTCGTCAATACTAAACATACCAAATGTTTTAGGCATTTTCAAAAAAAACTATAAAACATGCGCATTTTCAAAAGAATACAGGGTGAATATAATATAATACTATAGAGTATAGGGCATAGTATTTATTATTCAAAAAAAAAGTAGAAAGATCTGTTTGGAATCCTAAAACTTTATCTTCAAAATATGATAGCACATTATCTATGTAAACCAAAAGAAATTACTAAAAATGTATGCCGGCAAAACTGCATTTCAAAGCAATAAATAAAAAATTCAGAATTTAGATTTTTTCATTCGTTCCACTCATACAAAATTTTGATTTAAAAAAAAATCCACAAATAAATGTACATTTTCAAACGAATTGCCCAATTAACATATACTGCTGACATTTAACATTTTAATTTACAAAAGTTTTATCTGTGAGGAGAGTACACCCTGTTTTTCGATGGTATGATTTTTCGATGTAATGATTTATTCGTTACATCGAATATTTTCGATGTAATGATATTTCGATGATATGATTTTTTTTTCGATTTTACGATTTTCGATGGTATGATTTTTCGATTTTGTGAATCAAATTTTCGATGATATGATTTTCGGTGATGTGATTTTTCGATGCTATGACTTTTCGACGTAATGAACTTTCGGTGATATGATCTTTCGATGCTATGACTTTTCGATGATATGAACTTTCGTTGATATGAAATTCGGTGGTATGAACTTTCGGTTTTGTGATTTCTGGTGATTCGACGATTTGATTTTTCGATGTTGTGATGCAGACTCTTTTTAATCAGATTAGGTAAACGCTTCGGTAGGTGAAACTCTCTAAACAAAAAAAAGTCCAAGCGGCACGTATATCCGCTAGAAATAGATTGATTTCGAGATCATACAGTTTTGTGTGCCAGTAGAATCTGATGTATCAGATTAGTTTAAACAAAACAAACTAATTTCAAACAGATATCGAACAAATTTTAAAAAGAAAATTAGCTACCTATAAGCAAAATTATATCTATCCAATTTCGCAACAAACAAATATCAAATCTGCCACAGTACATGTGTGTGACAATTTATGACACAAACCTACTCTATATCATATGTCGTGCAATTACTGCAAAATATCAAAATAGTTTATTTCTAAGAAAAAAAATT
The DNA here is from genome assembly GCA_963693315.1 of Diogma glabrata. Classification (NCBI taxonomy): domain Eukaryota; kingdom Metazoa; phylum Arthropoda; class Insecta; order Diptera; family Cylindrotomidae; genus Diogma; species Diogma glabrata. The sequence continues at coordinate 139,282,544 of OY856187.1, forward strand.
GATTTCTTCTATTCAAATTTTTTATTTTTTGACTGTTATAAGGTTGACATTGACTGTTATAAGGTTTTTGGAAATTGTAGTTGGGGATTGTTGCAAACTTTTTTGTTGAAGCCAACAAGTCAAAAACCTCTAACTGCAGAGGTTTATATTTATAAGAAACGGATTAAAATGTTTCCACAGATTCTAAATTTATGAAGATTTTAAAAATATTGGTATCCGAACGGCCGTTAAAACGGATTAAAAAAACCAATTTCTTTTTCTAGTATAAAGCCTCTAGTTCCTTAACCATGTGTCAGATTTTTCTGATTTACGAACCTGTTCAAGATATTAATTAAACATTAATAAAAATTAGACAAACTTTTAAAAAAAGACTCGCAGAGGAACTGGTAAAATCAACATTAAAAAAGTTTTGACCAACTCAAAAACATTATAAATTCACTTTTGCTGGCGCGCTATGATTCGTCACAAGAAATTATAGTGGCAGTAGATGCTAGCAATTACGGACTTGGTGCATGAAGTATGCACACATATTCAGACGGTTCAATCAAACTAATGGTGCTATTACACACAAATTAAATTCAGTTGCTATCATCAACTTTTCAGATGATAGTATTTATTTTTGACTGTTGTTATGGATTTACTAGTTAACCCTTGTTAACTTAGTTAACATTGTATCTTTGTTTATAAAATGTTAGTTAAGACAAAGATTTTCTTATTAAAATACAATGTCTTAAAATTGATTAAATCTCTCACTGATATTATATTTCATATAAACATAATTGTTTATGAAATATAATTTAAACTTAATAAACAATCAATTCGATTGTTCAATACAATGTATTATTTTATTGATTTTGCTTCCTCCCTATTCTTATTTTGTTCGTCTAATAAAATATAACAAATATTATTATGCATCATCATCAACTTCTTAAAACTATATATACAAGAAGTTTATTAAGAAAACTAAGAATTTAAGTATCGTTCGTTAGCGAGTCGGTTTATTCTCCTCTTAGTTTTTCTAAGAGTAAAATAGAGAAAGTGTTTTCTTTACTAGTATAATCATGTGAAAGTGAAATAAATATTAAATAAATATTAATTAAATATTAAAATTAAATAAAATATTGTGTTTTAAATTAACTACTGTTAGCCCTCGGCACGGCGCATAACACTGTAGATGGCAAAAAGATCAAAAACTGCAAGAAAATAAAAATCATTTTACGAAGTAATATTAATTTTTAATTTAAATTAAACAACAATTTCTAAAAAAAATCTTTAGTTATTTAGTATTAATATTATATTATATAATCGATTATATCTAAATTAGTTGTATATAAATTGTAAATAAATTATATACTGTTAAGTAAATGAAACGACAAAATGGCGACAACACATTATAGAGCAATTGTTGTAGCTTGTGCAATAAGAAAATGCGTTAAGATTTGAAAAAAAAATGTGAATCGAAAATACGTAAAGAAAACGTAAAATTTTCACATTACAATCTTGAAAATATGTATTTAATCATTTTATACCTAATATAATATAATTTTTATTATTATTTCAATAAGAAAATCAATTTTTTTTTTTTTTTTTTTTTTTATAGTTCGAGTGAATCACTTAGGTGATTGACCTCTAATGCTTTATGCACGTGTTAACGATAGGAAAGGAAAGTTTTAAGGTTGGTATTTAGGGATTTGGGATAGGACTGGAGCGATAGTGTTGATGTACTGCTGATTTAAAAGCTTGAGGATTGTAAGTAGTAGGGAAAACGTTTTTTGATAATCGATTCCACCAGTATACCGAACGTGGAAGGAAGGTGTTATTATAGCTAGATGTTCTCACATATGAGGCCTCCAAGGTATGCTTATGGGAATGCAACGATTGTCTTGTGGCTTGTGACGATTTGCGTAATGGTGGTATTAAATCATTAACTTCTTTAGAGCATTTACCGTAGTAGTATCTGTAGAATAGTGTAAGAGCTCCAACCACTCTTCTATGATGGAGAGAATCCATACCCGATGTTATCATTGGATCATCAATCAGTTTTAAAGCACGTCTGTGAACTCTGTCTACAAAATTTAAAGAGGTTTCAGGTGCTGCAGCCCATAAATGGGAGTCGAATTCGAGGATTGGTCGTATATATGCCTTATAGATCGTAGCAATTTCAGATGGAGAGAAAAAGCTTTTACAGCGACGCAGGAAGCCAAGTCGTTGGGATCCCAATTTTGCAACAGAAAGAATATGATCATGCCATTTTAGTTTGTGATTGATATTAGTACCCAACAGCTTAAGCGTAGGCGAGTTTATTATTGGTTGGCTGGAAAACGTTACATTGCAGCTATATAGCGAGGTTTTATGAGACAAAACACACGACTTCGTCTTCGTAGCATTAAATGTCACAAGATTCCGTTTACCCCAATCCAGGATTAATTCAAGATCTACATCCAAGGATTCAACCATTTTTCTACGATGAGAGTTGGTGGTTAGACTAGATGGCTGTTTTTTAAATGAATAGGAATGGAAGATAGTACTGTCGTCGGCAAAGCTATATATCGGGTTGGTGGTGATAGATAACAAATCGTTGATAAAAATCAGAAAAAGGGTTGGTGATAGAACCGAACCCTGGGGAACACCGGCTTGGATTGGGAATTTACCCGACATGGCACCATCCAGCACTACTCTGATAGATCTTTGGGATAAAAAATCTTCTAACCAACAGATCAAGGTCTTACAGACTCCAAATGAAATTAATTTATTGTTAAGGGCCCGATGCCAAATTCTGTCAAACGCCTTGGATATGTCAAGGGAAATAATATGAGACTCACCAAAGTTATGAATTGTTTTACCCCAATTCTCCGTGAGGACTGACATGATGTCACCAGTAGACCGTGTCTTACGAAATCCATATTGGCGGTCGTGGAGAAGATTGTTGTTTTCGAGATATACCATTAGTTTATAATTAATAATTTTTTCCATAACTTTAGCAAGTATCGAGGTTAATGCAATGGGACGATAGTTTGATGGGTCAGACTTGTTGCCTTTTTTCGGGACTGGTTGAACATTAGTCAGTTTCCACATTGAAGGGTAAAGACCCGAGCTTAAGGACAAATGAAAAAGACTAATAAGTGGGTAGACCAGGGTATCCGCGCAACGTTTTAGTACAATAGGTGGTATACCGTGCGGACCTGCAGATTTGCTAAGATCTAGATTAAGCAATTTTGACCGCAAAATTCTTGGACGAAAGTAAATTTTGTTCATTGATGATTGGATAGGTGGAATGTTAGGCGGACTTCTACCGGAATCATCGACCACAGAGTTAGCAGCAAAACTTGCCGCAAGTAGATCTGCCTTCGCTTTGATTTCCATTACAGGGTTTCCTTGGTTATCCATTAATGGTGGAATAGAAGATTTGCTAAAGTTATTGCCAACCTCTCGTATAAAATTCCAATATGACAGGCTGCCTTTAGTAGCGCGTAAAATTTTGCGCTTAGCATTGGAATTGAAAAGAAATTTAGCTTTATTAAATATACTATGACAGTTGTTTCTACCCCTGATATACAGAGATCTGCTGCTGGGAGATTTATCACTCTGGTATTTGTCAAACGCCAACATTTTGTTGATTTTGGCCATAGCACATTCATCAGAAAACCAGGATTTGGCCCCTTTTTTCTTTTTCACAATACTGGTTGGACTAAAAATGTTCATACCTAGTAGAATAATGAATGTGATCAATGCAGTTGCTTGATTAACATTTTTATTCTGCAGAAACAAACGCCAATCGATTTCGTTGTAAAATTTATTGAGTTTCTGCCAATTACATCTATTGTAGTGCCAAACCTTTCGAGGAGCAGACAATTTTAGACTTGGCGCTCGAGAATTTATTTGAAAATAAGCAGAAACTACACAGTGGTCTGATCTACCAAGGGGAGCATCGACTGAGCAAGTATATTTACCGGAATGTGTTGTCATGAAAAGATCAAGTAGATTGGAAGAATGGCTGACAATATTAGGAATATGGGTTGGCCTATCTACTAGTTGTGTAAACTGATTAGAATCAGCCAAAAATTTAGCATATTGCCCTTCTAAAGATGTTTTGCTTGAAAAACGTAGCCAATCTTTGTGATGGACGTTAAAATCACCGGCTAATATAATTTCTGCATTAGGTGCTGTAATGAAGATGTCATCGATTGTGTCTTTAAGAGAATTAAATGCTTCCAGGGTTTGATTATGGTGGTAAGTAGGACTACGGTATAAGTAACACATATAGATGTCGTGTTTATTTACGACGATTTTGAGCCAAATAAAGCAGAATTCAGAAATACTACTTGTTTCATACTGAAATAGCCTTGTATATTTAACTCATTTCGCACAAATATCATTACACCACGGTGGTCATAAAATGCAAATTCTGGAGAATAATTGTTACAGCTGAATCGTGCATTATCAATATTTGAAACTTGCGTTTCACCTAGCGCAAGTAAATGAGGTTTCTTTTGTTCGAGATGGTATTGGATGCTAAGGCAGTTTTTTGAGAGGCCCTGGATGTTGGTGGAATCGATTACAAAGTTGGAGTAAGAAGTGGGCATTGTATATTAAAATTAATAATGGTTAAGTTAAAGATTAATAGAGAAAATAATAAAAGCCAAAAACCAAAAGGGACAGGATAGAGTAAACACAATAATAACCCGCAAAGAAAAGATTGGCATAGGCCATAAAAATTTTTGCAGTTCTGAGCGCTTTCACTATCCCACCGGCAATGGTAACAGACAGAAAAGAGAAATCTATTATCATATGTTGATGATTGAACGGAGTTTATTAAATCAATTGCTAGTACGGTATTTATTTTAAATAAGAGATAATAATTTACGCTTAATTGATACAACAGAATTTAAATCAATGGAAATAAAAAGAGGGAAAAACGGGAAAGACTACTTTAATCAGAATCATGTGAATTTTGTCTTGTTGCATGTGTATATGTATAATAGGAGATTGACAAAAAGGAATCCCGTTACAGTTTCACTTTTTATAGCATTAATTGATTTTAGGTTTTGTTCGAAATATTATTAAGATTTGCTATTATAAAACTTTAGATTTAAACTTTACACAAACACACATTTTAAAATACACGAAACACTTTTTAGGAACACCACTAAACTATATAGTACAACATAAGGCTGTACTCGTCAAGAAATTTAATAAATTAATACAACATAAGGTTGTAACCCGTCAAAAAATAAAATAAACACAAAGCGAGAAATAGATTAAAATTAAAATTTAATACGAACAACCGACATGTACGGGCAAAGAAAATAAACTGTGATAATTAATGTTAATTAATTAATAAATGTGAATTAATGTGATAATCGGTTTTAAACCGGTTGAATTTGCAGATGAAATCATCTGACAATTTTCTAGCAGTTAATTAGTAAACCAAATAATTTATCAAAAAGTCAGTTGCTATCAGCTAACTTTTCTTGCAGTTTTTATATCTATCTCGCGCATGCTATCCCTCTTTTTCTCATACAAAATATTTTTTATCAACTTCCCAGTTTCCAGATTATGGTAACTGCAAAATTGAATATGGGAGCTGAATTTAATTTGTGTGTAATAGTACCATAATATATCATGTATCAAGATAAAAAGTATTCCAGTTCATTCAGCAAATCGTCTTTAGAGATGGAAAACCATGGTGTCCACCAGGTATGGCGTTCTGGAAAGTCAGGGGATTTTATTTTGGTCAGGGAAAGTCAGGTAAAGTCATGAAAATCATTTCTCTGGAAAAATTTTATTTAACAAAAACTTTTGTTAAACAGACTGACAAATAAAACGGGTAAAAGAATATGCTTGGGACTTCCGTCTGATTCATCCGATTACTCCGTCTACTATTGAAGACGATACATTTGACTACTATTGGTGATAGTATTCATTTAATATTATTTAAAAGAACGAGATCAGCAACAATTCGACAAAGTTGTAGCTAATGTTGTTGATGTAGCGACGGGTTAGGTGCCCTCTGGCTCCATGTCCAGGTTCAGGAACTCTGTTACTGCCCTTGGGCGGTATAACAAATCTGCCTGAGTCTGGTTGGTTAAATTATCAGGACAATTGAATAAGGTGGTCTACATCGTGCGACATGACCTCACATGTGGAAAAAATGCACAACTATATCCAACTCCTTCAATTTTGTACCCGTTGCCTTCAACTCACGGATTGTCGAATCAAACAACAAAAAATGGTCGATGATGTTATCATTTTCATTGTATTTCAACGAAAGCAATTGCTTTCACAAATACAGCTGACTCGCAATGCTTCTTCCCTCGAAAATTCCAGCCAATGTATCAAACATATATTTATCACGTGTTTTATCTTTCACGTACTCTAGTTGGCTGTCATGTATTGTCTTAACTAAAATAGAGATACATTTCTTTTCATCCAATTGTCTCGATCGGCAAAATTCAATTCATCCTCTTTGTCTCGATCGGCAACTTCCAATCTGGATACAATATCAACAAGTGTTTTTTCAATGTACTGCCTTAAACCACGTTCATCCAACAAAATTCCAATACGGTATTTCCAGTTACTAAAATTGGAACCGTCAAACAATGGAATTGTTACAATTGATGAATTCTCCATTTTTATTTTAATTGCAATCACATGCATATAAAAATTTATAGTGTGACCCTTATAAGCTTTTGAACAATAAATTTAAACAATAATTGAAATTGTTGAGTCGGAGTGACGTGAATAATCCATAATATATGTTTTAAATATTTTTAATAATGCAATTGAAAATTAAACCTGTCGATGAATTTTTGAAAATCGAAACCGGTCGTTAATAAAAAGTAAGTGAATAAAGATTGGTGTTTTTGTAATTATTAAAAATATTTAAAACATAAATTTAAACAATTTGCCAAATTCTTCGTGTCTGGGCTCATAACCTGTAAAATATTGAATTCGTGAAACAGTAGAATTGATTGTTTAATTATTTTTTATTTATTGAAAACAAAAATATAAATTCAGAACAAATACTTTTTATGACACGTTTTTTTAAGAGGTTCAATTTGAGACTGTCAAAAAGCTAAACCTATAGATCTATACAAAAAGTAATAAAGCTAAACCTATAGATCTATTACAAATTATTTAAAGTTGTGTTTACATTAAAATTACTTTTATAAGAAATATTTGAACAAATTAGTCATACATATTTAAAACTAGGGGGTATCCCGCGGGCTCCGCCCCCCTGACAAAAATAACAAAAACAAATTCATTTTAGATTTAAAAATTATTATTTGTAAAATGATATTTTAAGTTTATTTTCATAAAAATAGTTATTTATTGTACAAGATGACAAATTACAATTATTGTACAAGATGTACAAATTGCACTTTATCTTCGAGAGCGATTAATAAGCATATAAGCATATAAGCCATAAGCTAATAAAATCGAAAAGATAATGAAATTTTATCATCGTGTGGAATACAACATTTTTTTCTATAGCAACTGTTAAAGAAGACCAAAAAATGAAGAAAAATCAATGATAAAATATGGAGGGGCTGAAATCTCACAGCTCTGAGATATCAAGACTTCGGTCTGGGTTAAGGATTTTGATATAGTTTTCGCCAAAAAACTTTTATGAGGACATGGTTTTTAGTTTTGGGCAGCGATGTATATCAAACATAACTTTTTGTTAAAGTACATATATTTTTTATCTCTGTTTAGATATGTATTACAAAACTAACACGAAACATCAATACGTTGCTGGAAAATTATAATAGATCATATATTAACATAATTTAGAGAAAAGATTATAAATCAGCAAACTACTCAACAACCTCTCCATTTAGCGTTTCGAGAAAATATTTCAAAATCACAAATTTATTTTTCTTTCAAAAATCCAAAAATATTGTAAAATAAAAAATTCAAACTTTTTTCAAACAAAATTCTTAAAATATTTCAAACATTATTACAAAATCACAGATTAAAACTTTTTTCAATAATTCTAAAAATATTGCAAAAATTGTAACTTTTTCCAAAATATAAAAATTATAATAAAATCAAAAATTTAAAATTTTTCAAAATTCCAAAAATATTCCAAAATTCTTACAAAATCAAAAATTGAAACTTTTTTCATAATTCTAAAAATATGTATATATAAAATTCAAAAATTCTATTTTTTTTCAAAATTCTAAAAATATTGCAAAAATTGGAATAAAATCAAATATTTAAACTTTTTCCAGATTCTAATAATATTTCAAAAATTCTTAAAAATTCAAAAATTCAAACTTTTTCCAAAACTCTAAAAATATTTCAAAAATTATAACAATATCAAAAATTGAAACTTTTTCCAAAATTATAAAAATTATAATAAAATCAAAAATTTAAAATTTTTCAAAATTCTAAAAATATTCCAAAAATTCTTACAAAATCAAAAATTGAAACTTTTTCAAAATTCCAAAAACATTTCAAAAACTACAACAAATTCAAAAATGTCCATGTCCAATTTCATTTTCAATTACATTTTCAGCAAACTATTAAAAAACCTTCCATTTAGCGATTCGAGAAAATATTACAAAATCATAAAATTACAAATTCATATTTCTTTCAAAATTCCAAAAATATTCCAAATATTATAATAAAATCAAACTTTTTTCAAAATTCTAAAAATATTCCAAAAATTATTACAAAATCAAAAACACAAACTTTTTTCAAAATTCCAAAAATTATAATAAAATAAAAATTTAAAATTTTTCAAAATTCCAAAAATATTCCAAAAATTCTTACAAAATCAAAAATTAAAACTTTTTCCAAAATTCTAAAAATATTGCAAAAATTATTACAAAATCAAAAATACAAACTATTTCAAAATTCCAAAAATATTTCAAAAACTATAACAAATTCAAAAATTTCCATGTCCGAATTCATGTTCAATTACAATTACGTCATAAAAACATTTTTTTCCAAAAAATTGGCTAAAAAAATATATGAAATCATTTTTTGACACACTTGACATTATTTTGTTTACAAACTTATAATGCCATAATTCTCTATAATAATAATAAATTTTCATGTCATACAAATTATTAATTTTAATTTTTTCCAAAAAATTAGGTATAAAAGTAAATACAAATCTTTCTTTTGACACACTTGACAACATTTTTTTGACAAACTTATAATGCCATAATTCTCTATAACAATAATAAAATTTCATTTCAAACAAATAATTCATTTAATATTTTTCCAAAAAATTGGGTAAAAAAATAAATAAAAATCTTTCTTTTGACACACTTGACAACATTTTTTTGACAAACTTATAATGCAATAATCTAGATTTTGGTCTCACATATCAATCCCGACCATCAAGATTTCGCCAAGTTCAATGTTCCTACTCGTAATCACTTAAAATGAATGTTTTTTAAGCAAAAAATATGCAAATTTCCTTGTTTTGACACACTTGACGATTTTTTTGACACACTTTCGGTACAGTTATTGAACACATCGTCCTTTCGGCTCTTTCCATTGAGTAAACCTATTTTTAGAAAAAAAAAATTTTGAAATCCGTTCAGCGGTTTTCTAGATTTCGTAGGTTGTGACGGCCGGCCGGCAGACTGACATACATTTTTTTTTTGCTTTTTTAGAATAAGTAAGTTCTAAAAGGTCGAGAAATGCCAAAAAAGTGGGGGTAAGAATTTCACTTTTAGCTCATGAATGTAATACTTAGGTCTCAGACCCAGTGGTCGAAATTCGGCCATTGTAAATAGAAAATGTAATAGTTAGGTCTTTCAGACCAAAGTAATAAAACCTGTTCGTTGCAGATGCAACGAATAGGTGTTGTTGACATCACAATGTTATAAACGACAGATGGTCATAAGCCATACACGATAGGGCTTATCCGCAGTTTGGCTCGCCGGCTCGATTCATTATTCTCCACTAATCTAAAATTATTAACTGCAATGATCCGCGTAGCAAGTTCGTTGCCGGAATAGATCTTTGTATATGACATGTGGTATGAAATTCATATCTTTAATTGGAAGATATCTGATATGCAGACCAGGTTCGGCATACAAGCAATCACACGATAGAATTTATCCACGTACTTAGTTCGCCGGATCGTTCCGCTGGATTTGACCCGATCTAACTTTCTCCACTAACGTAATATTTTTCACTTTAAAAATAAGTCACATATACTGTAGAGCAAAATATTTCTATTCAATAACATTTAAAATTTTATTTAAATGTTTAATTTAAACCTTTATTTAAATGTTTAAGTTCACGATACAGCGTTCCAACGTGTTAACACAATCGCATTCCAGTTTGAACTTTCCTTTGTGGTGGGTGTACACCAAAAGATCGTTCTCTATATCATGAGTAAACGACATTTGTACACTACCTTGATCTGACTGCGTATTTATTACTTATTATACTTTAAACTTTTGTTGGTGGTAAAATATACCACAAGAGATACTTTAACACTGCCGTCTATATGTCTGTAAGTCCAAATCTGTCCGGTTTTTCAACGATACAGTTTGCCGAAACAACTTTGCACCAAGGAAAGAACCGTTAGACCCGTTTGACGTGCATTTACATTTGTTTTATTTAAAATTATTTAAAATTAGTTTCAATGTTTTGAAACATAATATATGATGACACACTTTGAGTAATGTATAATTCATAAGTTCATAAAACTTCGCTTACTTATAATTGTAAACATATAAAATGTTGTTTACTAAATTATTATTATTTTGTTTTGATAAAAAAGAAATTACGTCATGGGAATTCCTTTATAACTTATTATATGTGTTTTGATTTGGATAGGTAGACGTAGTAGTATCTTTACACCTTTTATAGAAGGAAAGGAATTCTAAATCCAATTGTAATTTAATTCAATGAATTATTTGTGATATTACATCACTCCGATGGATGTTATCCCATCATGAATAATAAGTTTGAATCCAACAAAATATGGTGTGCAATTTATGAAATTTTTTTGCTATCCACACAATTGTCGATCGATCTAGTTTCGAACCGATAAGAACTTTTTATTATACTTTAAAAAAAAATATATCATTCTCATCAGGGCTAGCCGACTAGATACACTACCAAAAAAAGTTAACGCTATATAAACCAAAATTGGTCTACTGCTCTAGCGAAGTATAAGAAAGGGGTTTCTTATACTTCGCTAGAGCAGTAGACCAATTTTGGTTTATATAGCGTTAACTTTTTTTGGTAGCGTATCTAGTCGGCTAGCCCTGATGAGAATGATATATTTTTTGGTTGGTGTATTGGAGACAAGCAGAGTAAGAACTGCTTAGTCAATGACGCTACATCACGGCGAATTGGCGCCTTACAACCAATGCGACTCAAGCGTCTGTTCTCCATGTCAGGGGCGGCTTGGAGCGGGCGTCTGTCTTGAATCAAGCGGCTCGCTATATAAACGTGTAAACAGGTTGTTTCTGGTGACCTTAATATGCAGAACGGACCCATTCACGACAATTTGGGTTGGGCCTAAGGTTAACACCCTAACCCCGGAAAAAAACTAATATGTTAAATTTGGTGATCAGAAAAAGAAAAATAGACTCGGACAACAAAACAGAATTTTACCTGGACGTGAATAAGGACCAGACTACCGAATCGGAACGTGGAACGTGCGCAGCCTGATGCTCCTGATGCTCTTATAAATCTGGAAACAGAGGCTGAGAGGTATAGGATGAATATTATTGCTCTACAAGAAATTAGACAGCCGATAATCGGAAAACAAGATTTGGATAGTCACTCTCTATACTGTAGTGGTCATCCGTCTCGAAGAGAATTTGGTACTGGCTTTCTTGTTGGTGCACGCATACAAGAAGCCGTGATGAAATTCATCCCGGTCAGTGAGAGGATCTGCTACCTACGTGTACGTGGTACATATAACAATATTTCTCTTATTGCCGTGCATGCACCTACTGAAGCTAAGACCGTCGACGAGAAGGATAATTTCTACATAGCACTGGAAGAGGTTATGAAACAAACACCCACACGCGACTTCATTATGGTTCTTGGTGACTTTAATGGACAGGTTGGAGGAGATATCTCTTATGGAAATGTGGTAGGTGCCAACAGCCTGCATTTGAATTCGAATGATAATGGTGAGAGAATGACTGAGTTTGCATTATCAAATAATTTGAGAATTGCCAGTACGTTCTTTCCGCATCGATCGATTCATAAACAGACTTGGGTCTCACCGAATGGAAACACTCGAAATCAAATTGATCACGTTCTAGTAACAGCACGTTTCTTTTCGAGCGTTCGGGATGTGCGATCCTTTAGAGGTGCATACATTGGAAGTGATCACTTCCTTGTATGTGCAACGATAAGGTTCCACTTCCCAAATCCAGGCATTCCAAAATTCAATCAACGGAAACGTTTTAACATCTCATCATTAAAGAATGCTGAAACAGAAGAGAGATATCAAATCCATATTGCCGAAACATTGGAGAAATCAGAAACCATTAATGGAGACGTCGATAAGTCATGGTATTTGCTCAAAGATGCTGTTTTAAGCGCTGTTGAGGGAATACTTGGACGACCACAGAACCACTCCCAGAAGCCATGGATGGATCAAGCATGTCTTGACGCTATTCAATACAAAAGAGATTGCTATCTGAAGTGTCTACAAGGACGCAATACCAGGTCCACGAAGGAGAACTATAAACTGGCAAGACAAGCCGTTACAAAGGTATGTAGACGAACGAAGAGAGAATGGTGGAAGAGACAGTGTGAGGAGATTAAAAGCTTCAATAAGGAACATCAATCGCGTAACTTCTTTCAACAGGTTAAAACCTTAAGGAAGGGCCCTCAAACTAGATCGACTGCTATTCAAAACGAAGATGGGGAGCTACAAGTAGACCTTAAAAATATTTTAGATACTTGGGCCGCTTATTTTGAGAATCTTCTCAACTTAAGTGACCAGCAACAAGTCGGGCGACGAGCAAAGCTTATTCGTGCGTCAAAGGTACATGTAGACAAACCCACCAAAGAGGAATTCGATGCGGCGCTGTCAAAATTAAAATGCAATAAAGCACCTGGTATCGACGATATAACATCCGAAATGATTGTACATGGTGGCGAAACTCTATCCTCAAGATTGTTTGAACTTGTTCAAATGATCTGGAGGACTGAAACCATGCCACAGGACTGGAACACAGCTATGCTGATACCAATCCATAAAAAAGGTAATCGCCTACAATGTGCAAACTACAGAGGAATCGCTCTCCTCTGGACAGCATATAAGATCTTTTCCTACATTTTGCTATCCAAAATCAATCCTTTTGCTGAACAACTGTTTGGAGAATATCAGTGTGGTTTCCGGCGGGGCCGAGGTACCACCGATGCACTTTTCTCGATAAGGATGATTTTGGAAAAGTGTCGAGAGTTCAAAATACTTGTGCACCAACTCTTCATTGATTTCAGGCAGGCCTACAACTCTCTCGAACGAGAGACTCTATGGTCTGCTCTGGTTTCAATGGGAATTCCTGGTAAACTGGTATCACTATGCAAAATGACAGTACAGAACTCTCAATGCTGTGTGCGAGTAGAGAACGAAATATCAAAATTTTTTAAAGTCGACTCCGGATTAAGACAAGGTGATGCTATCTCTCCTATACTTTTTAATCTAGCCTTGGAATATGTGTGCCGTCAAAAGAAACTGCCGACTAATAACAATATCTTGTCAATAAACTCAGTACAGATGATTGCTTACGCTGATGATGTTGTCATCCTCGGCCGAAGTGAAGCTGTTATGAGTGAGACTTTCAAGTCGCTTGAGAGTGGTGCTAGGAAAATTGGTCTGCAAATTAACTACAATAAAACCAAACATATGAATGTTTCAAGAGAGGCTGAGAAGAAAGATTTGATGTGCGGCGATGAACGAATTGAGGGAGTTGAATCTTTTAAATATTTGGGATCAATGCTTGACTCAAACAACAGCATACTTACAGATATTAAAGCTCGAATCGCTGCAGGTAATCGAACTTTCTACTCAATTAAACCTCTCCTTGGATCACCGTATGTATCAACTAACACCAAGCTCAAGTTATACAAGGCATTGATTAGACTGGTTGTGATGTATGGGTCACAAACGTGGACCCTTACACAAAATGACGAATCGCATTTATGTGTATTTGAGCGTAAGATCCTACGCTACATTTTTGGTCCACTTAAGACAGACGATGGAGAGTATAGAACCCGGTATAACTTTGAGATCAGAGACCTTCTTGAGGGTCCAGATATAATAGGTTGTATCCGTTCTAACAGGATTGCTTGGTTTGGGCATGTTCTACGAGCCGATTCGCAGTCTGGAATGATTAGAAAAATGTACGTTAGTACCCCAGGGAGTGGTAGACCGCGAGGAAGACCACGACTACAATGGGAGACTGACGTAATAAACGACCTTAAAAAAATCGGCTGCCGTGGTAATTATGTCGCTGTTGCGAATGACCGTGGTGAATATTCAAAGCTGATTAGCCTGGCAACGCTCCTACATAGAGCAAAAAAAAAAAAAAAAAAAAAAAAAAAAAAAAAAAAAAAAAAATAAGAAGTTCTTATCGGTTCGAAACTAGATCGATCGACAATTGTGTGGATAGCAAAAAAATTTCATAAATTGCACACCATATTTTGTTAGATTCAGTCTTATACTACGTTCACATTGCCATGATTTTAAACAATTTTTGATTGCAGCTCGATTATCAGCTTGTTTTGATTAATTTTTCCATACAAAACTAAAATCATGTCGAAAGTTGATTTAAATCAAATCCATTCTAAATCACGCTAAGCACCCCTGAATATTTGATTTTCGAAAAAAAAAATACAGCCCTACTTCAAAAGTGACATTTAATAAATCAAATATTTTGTTTTGAATTCAAATAAAAAGATGGCTATTGCAAAATTTTGAATCATACAAAAAAATTTTTCTTTAGATGGAGGTTTGGACTCAAAAAAAACAGACAAATCTATTTGGATATCTTTAACATAGCTGAAATTAAATTTTTTTTCACAGATTTGGAATATGTGCAAATAGATTTCAAACTTAATCATGTTAATGATAATGTGAACAGTTTTTTGAAATCTTTAATTTTGGGTGATTTCGAGCTTGATTTCATCGTAATATGAACGTAGTATTACAATTGTAATTTATTTCTAGATTATTTCAGGTAAAACCAAAATTTATTTACAGAAAAACTCAAGAACTTCTGAGAATCATCGACGTGGTTATTATTTAATGTTTTTGCTATGTGGAAATTTCTTCCTAGAATTAGTATCACATGTTGATGGCGGGGATGTAAATTATTTTATCCATGACTGCTATAGAATATATGCTTTCCATGTGTATGTCTTCCATTGTAATGTTATACATTCTCTCACTTTTTGTAGAATGTAACGATAGTTACATTCTGCAACAGTTCTATAGTTTATTAAATATTCCCATAAGAAAATCAAATCTTAACATTTGTTGGTATAGTAATACCATGAGGTTAAAACGAGAACAATACATATATAAAATATAAAATAAAAATTTTAACATTTTCCGTTAAATTTTTATTTTATTTTCTATATATTTCTTTATTTTTTGTTGAGCATTAGATATCTTATATAAAATTATGGCGAGTTTATGAAAAACACTAATTTTTGATATCTACTAATTAAATTTATTATTTTACCTATCGATTTCAACAGCTATGCTGCCATTCTCAAGGCATTTTTTAAAACTGAGAGCTTAGAAAATACCTTGATAATGGCAGCATAGCTGTTGAAATCGATAGGTAAAATAATAAATTCAATTAATATCAAAAATTAGTGTTTTTCATAAACTCGCCATAATTTTATTTTCTATATATTGTTCTCATTCTAACCTTTTGATATTTCGATACTAAAAAATTTAAAAGTTTGATTTTGTTTTTTGTATGATGTCAATTGTTTTGTTTTCTATGCTGTCTATGATGTATTTCATTATGGTGATAAAAACTTTGGCGGGCAAACTGGAAATTATTCGAAATATTTTGCAGACGTGGATAAAATAGCATCTTGTGTTCGCAACACAAGACAAGAATCTACTATTTTTTAGTAGTATTGAATTTCATTGCGATTATTTAGGATCGTAACAATGCTATTAATATACATATATCGTTCTTTCGACTTTTTACAAGCATCTGTACGGATACCTAAACGTTTTGTAAGGAGGATTGAATACAAAGACATATAGTCTTACTGAGCGATCGACCTACCCCTTTAACTTGACCATGTACTTTACTTAGTACTAGATGAATTTATATTTTATTCTAACACTGCTTTATTTGTTTTTTTCCACTTTACACTTCGTTTACGGTTAAATATATTTTGAACTTTTTTTCATTAAATTCTTCGTATATGATTTTCATTAGAAATATTATCTCCTAGTATGACCTTTTTCAGTTTTATTTACGAATTGTTAAATTTCTTATGAACTGAGATAAACCATAATTTCAATTGAATATAAATTGATTGTAATGTTTGAATTAAAATTAGTTATTTTGTAAATCTCAAACAGCGAGTAAGAAAAAATTTAAAACTACAAAATGCTAAAAAAAGTATTTGTGTTCTTAGTGTTACTGGGAGTTTGTTCTTGTCAAAAAACAAGTAGCAATTGTGTTCTACAGACTGATAAGCTTACGTTTTTTGCACCGTTAATATTTAATGAAGATGGATCGTTAGTTCCTTCAATTGTGAACTCATTATCGAATTCAATTATATTAGAATCTGGAAAAGAAGTAGTTCTCTCTTGTGCTCCAAACTTTTTTAAGCTTAGACATAAAGACCAAGTGATTCATGCAAAGTGTGTTGGAGATACAACATTGTGTAAGTTAATAAACTAAATTCAATATACCTATATAATAAACTGTCAAAACGATCATCATCTTTTCTTTTTTAATTGTAGCCATAAACAACCAAAACACTCCCTTCGATCAATTAGGTTGTGAATTACGTTCGGTTGAAGAAATTTTAATAAACATTCGTGACTGTAATCCTCCTCATCGGAGTGTACAATACGGTATCACAAACCCAATAAATCAAAAGTCATACGTTCTTGGAGAATCGTGTTATTCAACGACAGAAGGCCGAACAATATTTGCTCATACAAAACTAAGAAGTAATGGAACAAAAGTTACTGATTTAGCTCTATCCGTCGAAGATGAACATCATTTCAAGCAATCCCATCCATCATATCATTATCGAATTCAATTTTTAAAAGCAGTAAATGTTTTTACATTACGGAATAGATTAGAAAATTTGTTGGGTGATAATGCAGATGATATTCGAATAACTACAAAAAAATTCATTGATTTAAATTATTTAACCGATAAACAACTTCATACAGTAAGGAAATTTACCTGGAATGAATTTCCTGCATATAATTACCATGAGAACAATAATTTAGAAATTTTGAAAAAAGACGTCCTTGGATTAGGAGTTTTTGAATTGGAAATTTATACTGGAACACATGGAGTACTGGAGGTATTGGATAAAGATAATAAAAAAATTAAGTTATACTTACTAGATGATAAGTTTCCTGTTCCAAACTACATATGGACAATAGTTAAATCTAGTGATAGAGCAACTGCATTTATCTATGTTAATAATCCAAAATTAACGGATATACAAAGTATTTCGGTTTGTAACAGTAAATGTTCCAAAATATCATGGATCACAAATTTATTAGCCAACGAACAATATAAGAAAATGGAAGATGGATATATGTTATGTTGTGATGTAAGTGATATCAAGACAACATTTACAGAAATCCCGGATTTGATTGAAGTTATTGGTCTTTTTGTATAAATTTTGTTTTTCAAAAATCGAATAAATGTAATTACAATAGAGAAATAATAATTTTAACAATAGTAGTATGAAGTAATGAAAACTCAAGACTTTGGTCTGTTTGTGAAATGATTTTTAGTTTTGAGCGTATAAAAAAATTCTTTGCAAAGAAACTGAAATGGTACAAGTCTTTTATTTCTGTTAAGAAATGTATAACTAACACGAATAAATCAAATGATAGGACTTAAAGTTTATGGAGTTTCAAATAAATATCTGCTTGCTACCACATTTTCTCTAAAAGATTTTATAGAACTATGCGAAACCGCACCAAAACTTGTGCACTGAATTTTATCAAAATCGAGTAACAAGGCTTATAGAGTATAGATAAAATTCGTGACCTAGAGCCTAGCTAGACGACCCAAAAAGTCATAATTTGAACTGGATCATTTTTAATCGACTTCATACTTAGAACGAAAGATTCCTGGAAATTCAAATTAATGGTGACTTTGAAATCAAATTTCTACGACTCACCCAATATCAACTGTTTTATATGTGCGTTGGAAAGGTAAAATACGTATCTTGAATTAAAGTATAATACGTATCATGAATTAAATTTTAATTTAAAAATGGGTTGATACTCTAGGTCAAGCATTTTTAAAATTTGTTTTCAGAACATGACAGTTCCAGCCTTCTCCTATAACAAGCCAAAATTTAAATAGAACGTCGGTTTTATCATAAAGATATTAATTTTTAAAGAGGTGCATCTCTGGTAAAAAATTTTAGTTTTGGATGAAATTCATGATCTAAATGACCCACGCTGAACATGACCATGTTTGATCAACATACAACCTGGCGTAGAGGCAGTACAAAAAGTACGGTAAAATAAAAAGTACGTTCTTAAAGATGTGCATTTCTGGTCAAAAATTTCATTTATAAAATTAAAATTTTGATCTGATATGCACATCTTCCAACATTAATATCTTTACAATAAAAACAAACTTTTTAACTTTAAATTTTTGCACGTTTTAGAGAAGGTGAAAAATTTTATATTGACAGAAAAGAGTTTTCAATTTTATTTCTTAATATTTTTAACAGAGTAAGCAAAATGTTTACCATATATTTCAAAAGGTCAGTTTTTAACCTTTCCAATGCACATGAAATAGTTGATATTGGGTGAGCCGTTCTCTTGTAATTTTATAACAAACTATATCCTGAATTTAAATTTTCAGAAATCTTTCGCACCACTCTGTTCCCAAACTAAACACTTTAAAATTGTTTTAAACAACATATATTTGTTAATATACCCAAAATGGTCGAGTTCAGTGGTGCTGTTGGTCGTTGATCGAATTTTATCAGTTATTAACTATCATATGCTATAGAGTCAATGTATGACTTTGTGGTGACTTTTTATTTAATCGTTTGTGTTTAATTTGAAAATTTTCGTTAAATTCGTTTCAAACTTTTAGCAATAGATTAATAAAATTTTAGGTACATTTTTGATACTAGTTTTCATTAAAATATTTTTTTTATTCGCCTACATATTAAAGTGTTACTTTATTACTGTGATTTGCGACTTTAAAGTATCACTTTTCAACTATTTATTTTGTTGTCATAGCTACGTCCAAAAAAGTAAAAAGCATTTGTATTTGTTTAAATTCTATGAAAAATAAAATTTTTTATCAAAGCAACCCTTATATTCAAAATTTCATTGTCCAATTAAAATAGTTGTTATCATTATTTGTCATAGCTACACAATAATTTGGAAAAAATAATAAATATTTTGTCAAAGGTTACTTGTTCCACATATTTTTATTTTAAAATTTAAGAAAATTTATAATTTTAATTTAGAATAAATAACTTTTCTTAAAATATTTTGCTTGCGGCGAATAAAAAATAGTATATGATGCACGGACGTAAGCTATTTTGGACTTAATGTGGGTGCCAATCTCGGCTGGCGCCTCGATTTGCAAACTCCACATCCGCCCAAAATCTTTAGCTTTACGTCCTAGTTATAATGTACTATTTCATCAAGTATTCATTTCAAAATTCATAAAAAAAGTTTTATTTTTTGATTATTAAGAATTCTCATATAACAGGTCGTTCAATAAGTCCGTAGGATAAGTAAGAAAAAAACAACATTTTGACAAAACTCGATTTTTTTATTCAACATAGTTGCCTTCGAGGGCGATACAACGAGTATAGCGATTTTCCAACTTTTCTATACCACTTTTATAGTACGATTTCTCTTTCTCGTCAAAATAGGCCTCAGTTTCAGCGATTACTTCATCATTGGACTTAAATTTCTTTCCAGCAAGCATTCTCTTGAGATCTGAAAACAGGAAAAAGTCGCTGGGGGCTAAATCTGGAGAATATGGTGGGTGGGTAAGCAATTCAAAGCCCAATTCATTCAATTTTGCCATCGTTTTCATCGATCTGTGACACGGTGCATTATCTTGGTGAAACAACAGTTTTTTCTTTTGCAAATGTGGCCGTTTCTTTGCGATTTCAGCCTTCAATCGATCCAAAAGTTCACAGTAATACTCGCTGTTGATGGTGGTTCTTTTTTGGAGATAGTCGATGAATATTATTCCGTTCGTATCCCAAAATACAGACGCCATCACCTTACTGGCCGACTGTTGCGTCTTTGCTCGCTTTGGATTCGGTTCGTCGACTGCTGTCCACTCAGCTGACTGTTTTGGATTCTGGTGTGTAATTGTGAAGCCATGTCTCATCCATTGTCACATATCTACGATAGAATTCCCTTTTATTGTGGTTTAACAGTGCCAAAGACTCCTCCGAAGCATCGATTCGTTGTTGTTTTTGGTCGACTGTGAGCTCACGCGGCACCCAATTTGCACAGAGCTTTCGCATACCCAAATGTTCATGTAAAATGGTAAAAACACTACCATCTGCTACCTTTACAATGTCAGCTATTTCGTGCACCTTCAATTTGCGATCGTTCATAACCAATTTGTGGATTTTTTTTATGTTTTCTGGAATAACAGCCTCATTTGGGCGTCCACTGCGCTCTGCATCTTTTGTGCTGGTACGACCACATTTAAATTCAGCCATCCACTTCTCTACCATTTGTCTCGATGGAGCAGAGTTTGGATAATGTTTATCAAGCCATTGTTTGGTTTCCACTGTATTTTTTTTCATCAAAAAGCAATGCTTTATTAAAATTCGAAATTCACTTTTTTCCATTTTTTTTTCAAAAACAAAAGTTGCTTCACACAAAATGCTATAACTCACGAATAAATAGTCAGACTGCTGTCAAATTTATACACGTATCGTTTGAAGGTTAGTACTAAATAAAAATCATATGGAAAAATTCTAGTAACGCCATCTATGTGTCATCCTACGGACTTATTGAATGACCTAGTAATTACAACAAGTTTTCTTTAATAATTTCTTAAGTTTTAAAAAATTACAATCTTCATTTTATAGTTTTGTGGTAAATCCACATATCATTATTTTAAATATAAAATGATATTAATAAATTTTAAATAAGAAATGATAAGTTAATTTTGAATTATGAAGAATTACCGTTACATCTTAATTAATATATTTTAAGAAGTTATACTTCCATTTTTGAAGATTTCCATTTTAAATTCGTTCCCGAGTATAACTATTGTACATTTTATCATCATATGAATAAGAAGAAAATAATTACTTCTGAAATTTGAAACAAGCGGTGCTAACTGAAGTGATAAAATTAATAGCGAGAAATACAAGCTAGTGATAGCTATTGTAATAGCGAGAATGACTAGCTATTGAAGAACACGCAGCAAAAACATATAGTGCAGACATTTATCAGCTATAACTTAATAAGAGTGCACGATTCAAATTTGACGCTTTTTTTTTCTTTGTATATAGGTTGTAGCTCTGAAATTTGACGGCTGGAATTAACAATTGTTCCAATTATTAAAAATGGAACACTATACAAGTGAACAACGCGTTATCATTGTTACAAAAACGGGGAGGTTACGCTTAAAAATTCGCAAAATTTTCGGTCGTGTACCGCACATAATATGTCAAAAATTCGAAGAGTTATCACCTAATTTGAAGAAACTGGGTGGATTATGGACTGTAAGTTCGTAAAACAATTTTGAAAAATGCATGATGTATACTGGTTTCATATCACTTTTTATGAGATAATATGGCTTTTGCAATATTAAACTGATGAGTTTTATCTCTTTTTCATCTAAATTTATGTGCGCTTTTTTTGTAAAGGTAATGAAAACAAACACAAAAAACAAACGGGCACTTTGAATAATTAATTTTAGTTATTTAAAAAAATTATTTTTTAGTATTATTTGTTTGTATGGAAAATTAATATTATTTTTTATATGTAAGTCAAATATTTAAATTTGTTTAAATTGTATCTTTAAAAGAATGACCAACAAAAAAGAATGGCGAATCAAATGCAGTCATACAAATACGTTTTCAAATTACAAATTAAAAATACGACCGCTATCTTCATTTGTTGTAATGACGTTACCAAAAATGTTAGTCTAGCAAGGATTCATAACGTATCGATAGATCCTCGTCATATATCGAATATTTTATAAAAACATGTATACAAATATTTTGAATACATGTTTTTATGTGATGCCATTATGTTTGTTAGAAAGTCTTCTGTGCGTCAATGTACCGTCCGGTCCGTCGAAAATATTGTTGCTGTAAACGAAAGAGTTACCGAAAATCCAGGAACATCGATTCGCTATCGTTCACAACAACTTTAAATTTCATGAAGTCCCACGGAGCGAATTTGGACAAAAAACCTCCACCTTCACAAATACAAGATTCAGCTCTCTCAGGATTTCAAACCAGAAGACCGGCATTTTATTTTTAAATTAAATCGTGCAAGCTAATTGTGCCACACTTTAACTAGTCTAAATAAGTAAAGAAGTGTTCGTTTCTCGGGCAGCCTGCCGAGCAGTTGTCCGAAACGGTCGACAAAAACAAGAAAACTAATGGACCGACTTGATAAATAATTTATTTTATTTTCATTAATTCGGAGAGCCAGAAGGACGATGGGTTCGATAACTGTAACTGTCAAAAATTATTTTGGTACACTTTTTTGTTAAAAAACTTTTTTTGGGTAATAATGAATTGTAACTTTGAATGTAGGATCGTGTTAAAGAAGACCAAGAAGTTGAGGAAAAATCGTTAATTGTGTAAAGAATGATTTCCATAGATTTTGTTACCAAACTTTTTTGACAAACATAATGATGGGAAACATTTAATGCTTATAAGTAATTAGTTAGATGACATGCAAAATAATCAAATAATCTTAAAGTATTTTTCTGAGTTAATAAGCTTCAGCTTCTAACTAATAACTGTTGGAAATTATCAGGATGTTGTATATTTAATGTCGTTTTTCACAAAGTTTGCAATTATTGAAAATAAACATTTACACTAAATGGAAAGGTTTTCTGAACAGTATCGGGCTTATATGAACGGTTGGCAAATATTGGATATTGCTAGATTAAATGTCATTTTTTTACGACAAACTCGCTTCCTTGCAATTGACATATGAATTAATGTGAAATATTAAATATTTCTGGCAATAGCCATATAATAGATAGTGATTAAACATAAATTCAAAATATGATTTCTCCCCATAAAACATATAATAATATATCGACTACACATAAATGAACACTAAGAAAGGTAAAAAGAATTACGTTATGAACTTAAACATTACAGAACTTTTGGAAACGTAAAAACAGAAAAATAGTGGAAAACTTAAGAACAAACTGGATTTTTTAATAAGCAGACAGATGTTGCTATATATTTGTACACTGATGAAAAACAACTCTAAGTAATTTAATTGAACACAAAGTATTAAGTAAAAGTAGTGTAAAATGGGCTTGTTGAGATTTTAGAATCTTCGAGTATGGAATATAGAGATAACGTAAATACAAAAATGTATGTAGAGACGAAAAAAATCGTGAAAGCGCATCTGTCAAATTCAATTTCTCTTTTCTCCATTTTAATTTGTTTTTCAGTTTACTACCACAAACTTTTTATTAAATTATATATTCAAAACAATTCTAAATTTAAAAAAATGCCAAATGTTATAAAATGTTTTCTTCATAGTTGTGCTTATTTTTAATAAATAATGGACAATAGTTACGAGAGTAATTTAAATTTATTGAGTTATTTCCAGTGATTATTTAAGTCAAATATTTTATAAAAAACAAGCAATATTATCTAACGGCATGAAGAAATATTTTATTTATGTAATTATTCTCAAAGTATATTATGTAAATTTGTTTACAAAATTTTTTCATTATTTGTTTTGATGAAATTTCAAAAAACGGTGTTTGGTTATAACAAAATCCAAAATGTCACTATTCTGTAAATTTTATGGACTAACTCGCAGTAAGGGTGAAACTATTATTTTTTTGTGATATATTGAAATTGGCCGTATCGTATTTGTTGGCCAAAGATGTTTGAATACTTTTTGTCAAATATGAAGGTGTTTTATATTAGTTTAAAAAATATAAGCCAAATTGGAAAAATACTATGATTTACAGTTACAGTTGCTGATCTATTTTCCAGATAAGAGGTAAGGGATAAAACAGTAAATAAAATTTACTCAATTCATCCAAAAAATGCTGGTTTTGCAGCATCTACTTTATTCCATCGCAGAGGGAGTATCGTATCAGTTTTATTATTTTTTTTTGTTGAATTTTTATTTGACACTTTTCAGATTTAACATTGGAAATAACAAAAGTAACAGTTGCAAACGTATTTAATGCACCCAGAATTAGTGCATTAAATACGTTTAATTATGTTTATCAAGTCAACTGGTCCTGATGATAAATGATAAACTTTATAAAGTTGAATTATTCTTATTGGTTCGAAACTAAAATAAATGGGTACCAGAACTCAGAAGTAGTATTTTGTTACATTGAGAGGGTAGGATGGAAGGATAAAAATGAAAATAAAATGTAATAAGTTGCACAAACATGTGTCTTTTTACTTTTGGTGTCCAAGATAACACAAGAGGACGACATATGTATGGAATGGTGGAACCAGTCCAACAAACAAATTTCATATCCTCCTTCACCCCATGCACGTTTGCAAAAACTAATGGTGCCCTGTCACTAAAGCTCTGCAAAAAACAAATAAATGAAAAAGCTAGATATGTGTGTATAATTTAAGGTTTCAAATATACATGATAATCGACATTCTTACAAAACTATGCTATTTTACTTTAATCAAACAAGATAAGAAAGAATTGTGGAGCATATTTCATATCAGTAGCTTGTAAGGAAAACACGGGAAAAGTACAAAGTCTGCTGGTTTAAAAAGTGATGCGAAGACATCGGTTTTGAAAAGCGGTTGAATTCAAAACAAATCCCCACCCCATCTCTGTTTGTTACAATTCCATTTAGATAATGGTGACCATGTTAAACTAACAAAAATAGAATTTGGCCAATCTCTGTGTTGCTTCATGTAAAGCTATTACCAGTGGTTACCTAGCTTATAGCTATTCTCTAGCTTTACGATGTGTGCTTGGCTTACGATCTATTAACTGAGCTAGGTTACTGGAGAAGGCTTTAATGGAAGCACTCCATTGTTTGCCTAAGATATCTGTCATTTTTATTTAAAATATGCAAATATAGATAGGAAAGAGAGATATCGTTTTGAAACGAATCGTTTAAACACAGAGGTATGTGTCTGGTAATTCAAATCTGGTACTACAAATCCTGATCTCAACCAAATAGATTTGATTATTTTTGACAGGTCCAGGATCTGCAACTCGGACTAACTTATGGAAGACTAACACTTTCACTATCACCAAACATAGCTCTACTTGAACTAATTAATTTCATTAAAAGTCCCAAATGATTACAGAGTACAACCAGTAACAGCATAGATGACGACTGCCTAAGAAAATAAATAGCAATCTGAGTAAGGTCATCGAATAAAAAGAAATACCATAGAAGTCCTGATTATATTAAAAATATTTATACAGATGCTACTTTAAACCGTATGGCAGAAGCATCGTAAAAACAAAGAGGGGCTTTTAACGGCATTAAATGGTCAAGAAGATTGGAAATTCGTTGGAACTAAAATTAAATTAAGGTCAGGCGGCTGATCCGAAACAAAATTAAAAATGATACGAACATAGAAAACAAAAATCCAATATGTTGGAACTATGATACATTTTGTAACCGGATGTAATTAAGAACTAGATGGTGTAAGCCCGAGATACGAAAAATTTAAAAGATACGAAAAGTACTATCATTGAAAATAACAAAATATCACAAAAAAAGAAAGATATTAGCCTAAGATCCAATTTTGGTCAATACGTCAAGTAGTTTCTGAGATATTGTGTCCACATACAGACAGACACACACCTTTTGACCCCTATATTTTCAGTCACAATTTACATGCGGATCTGAAAATCTATGTCTTTGGAGATATTGACATAAGATACTTCTGTACGGATCAGTAGACAAAGTAGTTTCTGAGATATCGTCTCAACAGACAGACAGAAACATACACATTTTGAGATTTTAAACCCCATATCTCGAGTCATAATTAACCTGCGGATTTGAAAGTCAACGCGATGGCGGCAACGGTATATTCGGAAACTACTTTTCCGTTAATTTATATCAATATTAAAATTCAATTATTATTAAGGAACTATATGAATGTGGTATTTTATATAGACGATGGTTTTTTCATTAATATTTTTTTAAAATTTAAATTTCTTCATTTTCGTGAAAATCGTCTTTGTTTTTTTCTCTAATGCATCTATTTTGTCCTCACCATATTCCATATATAATATTGTCACGTTTTTCTATATTCCTTCGATTTGGCCTAACTTTCAATTCGATAAACGTAATTTCTAAATCTCTTTCTGGGTCTCTTTTTTTCTTTCATTAACTTCAGAAACTCGAACGGTTGATTCTAGAATTTTCCAGTGAAAACAGCGTCCAAAATCATAAACAATATTTCTTTTAAATAATACTTATAACTTTATTCACAATTAAAACTAATTATACTTTTATTTACACAGTTTTATATTCACAATAAAACTAATAGTGAATTCTTTTCTACCTGTTTCTTTTCTACCGGTACAAGTTCCAACACAGAATTGACGAAATTTGTATCAAATTTGTATCTTTTATAAAAAAAGCAATACAAAAAAAACAAATTTCGATAATCCGGAATCGGAACTTGTACCGAACAAGTAGAAAAGAATTCACTATAAATTTGTTACTACCTCGTTATTTTGGGTATATTCTATTTCAGTTTTTTGTTTTTATCTTCGACTCTTTTTCTGGGAAATAATTGATTCTAGTTTTGTTAGTGAAATATTATAAAGGGGCAATTGAGGTTGGATACAATTTTATTTTATATATCTTTGCAAAAATGCTTAGAATTTTACCAATAATTTAATTTTTATTAAATCCATGTCATAGCTTTTTATTCATGGGAGCTATTTTATTATATTTTAACGATGTGTAAAATTTATTGTAAATAAAAATAAAGATTCTTTAAAGTTAAGCAATTGGTAATTAATTGATGTATACAAATTTTTTTTAATAAAATCTTTTAGTTTTTGAATTTATTTATTGATGTTAAGAATGTCACAAAATTTTAAGAAAAAATCTTCACACAAAGTTGATTTTTTGAAATTCGTGATCTGAACGACCGACACATAACCCGGCGATTTTCGATCGACTTGATACTTGGCGCATACAAGCAATATTTCTGGAAATTCAAATTCAGGGTAACTTTGACATTAAAGTATAATAGAATAGAGCGGTTTTATGTGCGTTAGTAAGGTAATTCACTGGCCTGTTGAAAAATATATACATCGCAAAGATCTTGATTAAACAGTTAAAAATATTGAGAAATAAAATCTTTCAAAGATGACACTGATGTTATGGATTAAGCAGTTAGAACAAAAACAACCTTAAATTGCGAAAAAGTTAAAAAAATGATTGACGAACGGCATCTTTAAAAATTTTATTTCATAATGTTTTTAACAGTGTAGGTCAAAGATTTACTAAATTTTTTTCTCACTTTCTTAGTGAATTAAATTTTCATTGAACATATAACTGTTGAGATCGGATGAGCCGGATTTCGATTTGGATTTCCAGAAATCTTTCGGACTACTCTGTTCTCAAATTAATCACTTAAAGAAATTTGTATAAACCACGTATTTTTTGGTGAACAATTATGTTCAATCATTATCGGGTGCACTGTCGATCGCCCAGATCACGAATTTCATCTAAAACTAAATTTGTTTGACCTAAAATGCTTATATTCCAAAAAATGCTATTTTTAAATTTTAGTATGTTTTACGGTAAGGATGGAACTTTCATGTTGTGGAAGAAAAACTCCAAACTTGTTTGGCTGACGAAATCAGCGCCATCTTTAGAAAATTAATATTTCTTAATAATTTTAACAATGTAAGCAAAAACTTTACAGTGCATTTTTTCAATAGGGCAGTGAAACGCCTTTCCAACGTACGGCTGAGCTGTTCTCTACCGCTTTGATTTCAAAGTCACCCTAAGTTCGAATTTTCAGAAATCTTTCCTTGTCAATCAATCAAATCTTGTCTCAAACTAAACACTTTAAATTTGTTTTCAAAAACACGTATTTTTTATTTGATCTATTCCCGAAAAAGTCAATCACAATATTGTAAATTTGTGTAAAGTGGTGTAAATAATATTGTGAATCGTGAATCGTGAAACAATATTGTGAATCTGATAAGAACAATAATTTTACCATCAAAATCACAATTTTGTTTTTTGTTTGACTTTTTAAAAACAAATTTAATTAAACATGTTTTAAATAAGTTTTTATTTACTGTTAAAATTAAATAAATAAAAAGGTATTTTTAAAAGATTGTTTTATTAATTCAATTTAACAATAATTTATTAATCTAAATTATTGATTTAATTTAAATTTAATTAGTTTCCGTAAAAATATATTTATTGTGCAAAAATTAGTCTTTAATAATATTAATTAATTATATTTTTATATCTATAATTTAACTATATTTATTTATTAAATATATTTTTTTTTATTTTGCATATTTAAAAATTAAAAAAATTAGTGTTAAAAAAGTTGCTTAAAACGACTACTTTGATTTATATCTGTACCAAAAATGTGTTATAATCTGTTATAATTCCATAGCTAAGACGCAAACCTTTATGATACACAAATTTGTGTTATGAAATAGGGTCGCAGGTATGAAGTCGTTCAAAAAGGTCCGGTTTAATAATTAACTTTCAATATTAATTAAATCAATTACTTATATCCAACTGTATCTCGACAATAATTTTATTCTCGTCACAAAGTCTTCCGTAGTGTTTGACCATTCATTCATTCAATTCTTCTTTTATTTTCATTTTGTTTTTTAAATTTATATGTTTTAATTTTTTTAATTCAGTTTTAATTCAACCGACCATTCGACCAGTAATAATTATTACTATAAATATTGAAAAATTCGAATATAGTTGATTTCACGGAATAATATATGCGCGATTTTATGATTATTTTAATTTGAATTAATCGAATTCGATGAATAATTAAGTAATTGGAGAGAATCTCTGAAATTTAAATAAAAAAAATTTTATCAACGTTTATTTTTGTTTTAAAAATTAATATTACGACAATTAGTGTTATAGTCTAGTTTTAAGTATATTATTTAAGAAATAAATGTTTTGTTATGAAGAGCTTCTACAGAAAAGAAAAATAAAATAGCGAAAGTTAGTGAGAAAAATAAATAAATAAAATTGAATAAGTTTTCCGGTTATTTGAAACTAAATTGTGACAATTGTGTGAAAAATATATAGAAAATATATATAAGTAGAAATATATAAAAAAAAATACAATAAATATAAGAACAAGTAAGGTTTTCGATTTGTGATAAATGAATTGTGATTATTTTATTGATTTTGTGTTTTATTATTTCTTTCAATTGTTGTTTGTATTTACTTGACCAATAAACTAATTTTTTTGGTCAAACGGATTTTGTTTGATTAGAGAAGGTTGTAAGTAAATTATTAGGAAAATAGTGAAATTTTATTGTCATTTTTTATAAATATATAAATTTATACCACTGTCGTTGGGCACGATAACATGGGAAAGTAAATAGTACAAATAAAAAAATCTTTAAAGTTTTGATAGCTTTTTTTATAAAACTGCTGCAAAACAAACAAAAACTAAAAAGAAATATTATATAAAACTTTTATTATTGTAATGATTTTGGAAAACAAAGTGTGAGAGACATTAGATCAAATAGATTTTGAAAATATTTAATGCCCGTATGCTATACCTAAGTGAGCTCCTAGTATGTATTATGAGAAACCATTTATTTGGCAAAATTATCTTATACGAATTGTTTGTTATATGAATTGTTAAAGTTTTTGCTTTAAATTAGTCAATATTTATCTTTGGGGTCACCAGCTATAAACTTTTTATAGCAGTCAATAGAATAGATATTGATGGCTGTAATATGTAGACTTGTCCTTTAGGCAAATACAATCACTGTCATAATTGATTATGTCTCATTGGATACAATTTTCATATTTTATTGATACACAATAAATTAAAACTGTCACATTTTACGATTACAACTGCAACACTACAAAGATTCTTGATATAAAAAATTTTATTCGGAAGTCAGCTAGGGATTTTTGGCTCCTTTTTAAATATAAAAAAATGATTACATTTTTAAAAAATGAAGCATAACTTCTGCGAATTGGCTTACGACCTGCGTCGGCGCTAGCGATTTTGGCGCCTGGTGCAGTTTTCAAAAATCCGCCGCCCTAAAAAAATCTATTTGTCGTAAATAATCCGTTTCCACATCACCCAGAAGGTAGGATATGCAATGCATTTTTTTTAACGAGGTATCCCACGTAGGTATAGTCCTCAAAAATAAACATTAAAAAAATAAATAAAAGATTAAATATTGTTATCGTTCTAATCCAGCGTACGAATTTCAATAACAAAAAATTAATATTATAAATATATTTAAAAAATAAATAAAGATTTAATATTGCTATCGTACTTACTAACACAGCGTACGAATTTCAATAACAAAAAATTAAAAAAAATTGGATAAATAGCACTAAAATTCAAGCGTGTATTTTTAAATTGTAAAATATATTAGTTAATTAAATTTTATTTTGCTTTGATTCTTGCAAAGTCGTCTATCAAGTCACTATAATCCAAGTTGCTCAGAAATTCACTTTCTATAGATATTCTAGCTAAATCTACCAGTCTTTCTTGTCCTATTGTACTACGTAAACAATTTTTAATAATTTTTAATTTAGAAAAGCTACGTTCCCCGGAAGCTACTGTGACTGGTATTGTCAATAAAATTCTAAGAGCTACAGCTAGATTTGGTAATATCTGGTCGAATTTCTTTTCAAATATAAAATCTAATGATTCTATAGGGCTTAAAGTTCCTGGAACTATACTTTGGAATGTTTTAATTTCGTCCAATTATTATTCTAGGCGAGGAAATAAAGCACAAAAATAGGCCAAACCTAAGCAAATAGGCAGAGTAAGATAGATCGAGATGCGGTTTTTTGCATTCGATTCAGGAAGCCATCAGAAAAGTTTGTGAACATAGCCACTTTTCGACAAAAAACCTCTGGAGTACCTAGGGGCCAGGGCGGGTAGTTCTAATTTCGAGCTGAATTGATAGAAAGTTCCAGGAGATGAGATAGACATACCCGCCCTGGGCCCTAGTTAGTTTGATGGTCATCGCCGACATCATATTCGTATTCAGCGACCCCCAAAACCCCCGAATAACGAGCTTCGATCAATTTCGAGCTGAATTTATGGAAAGTTCAAGGAGATGAGGTGTATATAACCCGCCCTGGCCCATAGGTACTCCAGAGGTTTTTTGCCGAAAAGTGGCTATGTTCACAAACTTTCCTGACGGCTTCCTGAATCGAATGCAAAAAACCGCATCTCGATCCATCTTACTCTGCCAATTTGCTTAGGTTTAGTGCTTTATTTCCTCGTCTATAAATCTAAGCCTACTATATCAGACTTTGAATTGAAAGTTAAATGCTTTTCTAGGGAAAGACAATTATTTAAAAGAAGCATTTAATGAAGCCACAGAAATATTATGCAAAAATTTGAAAATATTATTGTGTTCCGAAATTTGATCAAACCGTTCGCTAATATATTGAATCGCCTGATCAAGGATTTGAAAATAAAATTAAACTTCAATTTTTTTTTCAGGATTTGATATAATTTCGTCTCTACCTTCGTACGAAAAAAGTTGAGGCTTTCGAATAGGGCGCCATGGAGCATCCAGGAAATTTGGTGGAACATCTAATTTTAAAGCTATTTCTTTAGCTTGCAAGATAAACCCCTGAAATTTTTCCTCATTTTGTAAGTTCGTCAAAAACTCTTTTGTGCCCTCTAACAAATCGTCGTTAAACAAATATCAGGACATTGTAAATATTTGCTAAATATATTAATTTAATCAAGAATATTATACCAAATAATTAATGAACAAATAAATTCAAATTGAATAATTTTGAGAGATAAACTATTCGCGTTATTTCTTGTTATTCCGTCCTTATCCTTGTCACTTCCTATTTGAAGTAAAGCGTCATAAATATTACCTAAACAACACATTTAGGGTTTTAAAGCTTCTATGCGGCTTTCCCATCTTGTCGTACAGAGTGGCTTAAGAGTTAATGTTTTCACATTCTGTTTCAAAATGTTCAATCTTGAAACAGAACTAGAAAAAAACATATAAACATTGGACAGTATCAAAAAAATTTACAGCTTGAAGTGAACATTGAACTGAATCCAGAAGGACTAGGTTAGCTGAATGTGATGCGCATGGCGCAAAAAGTGCTCGGGGTTCTATTTGTTTAATATGAGCTTGCATTCCAATGTTTTTCCCTTCATATTTGAGCCATTGTCATAGCCTTGCCCCCTGCAATCACCAATTGAAAATTTTAGAGAAGTTAGTCGGTCTAAAACTAAATTCGTGAAGCCCTTACCCGTCGTATCTGTAGCTTTTAAAAAACCCATAAAAAGCTCCTTAATTTCATGTTTATTTTGATTTCTATGAACAACTCTAACAATAAGTGATAATTGTTCATTGCGGCTCTGATCTGGAGTACAATCAACAATTATCGAAAAATATTTTGCACCTTTTATCATATCATCGATTTTATTTTGAATGACTTTAGACGCGATTGAAATTAGTTCATTCTGAATGCTTTTATGCAAATATTTGTTTTATGTCTCATTATTAGTTATCCGTCGTCGGTGTTCTGAAAGAACATTGTCAAATTCAGCAATTGCTTTTACTAATTTGAGAAAATTACCATTATTTTTGTCGTATAACCTGTCTGACCCACCCCTGAATGCCAAAGATTGCATTGAAAGAAATTTTACAAAAAAAATATAAAAATTTTTACACAGTGAAAAAAATATTTTTGGTAATAAATTTCGGTTATTAAAATATTTATTTTATTATTTTAAATTTATTTTTATTAATTGGGTTTTGGCGCCCTCCAATTTTAGCGCCCCGTCAAACTGTTCGTACTGCTCCATGGAAGCGCCGGCCCTGCTTACGACACTTAAAGTCTTGACTTAAAGTCAATAATAAAGAGAGAACAGTAGTAAGTTTTGGATTACCTAGGAATGTTTTAATTTTCATTTACGCATGGTATGGTTGCGACTTGGTATCACTGAGAGCACCTAGAGAATGTCCTACATAAGTCTAGCTATGCTTGAAAAATGATTTTCACAAAAATTAGGACAGATCAGATAATGAAGAAGC
Source organism: Diogma glabrata (assembly GCA_963693315.1). Taxonomy (NCBI): domain Eukaryota; kingdom Metazoa; phylum Arthropoda; class Insecta; order Diptera; family Cylindrotomidae; genus Diogma; species Diogma glabrata. The sequence goes on from OY856187.1 coordinate 139,316,175, forward strand.
AAGGTGATGTTCAGGTGTCTCAAAGCAAATGTATAGTGGTAAAACTGGGGATGATTTTATTAAACAAGAAACAAGAAAATATAAAAACCTGCCTAAACAGGGATTTTTACACATCTTCTCCCACATGTTCTACGGCAGTAAGCTCTGGAAACAAAATGTTCTAGATATATAGTGAGCTAATATCCATTAAAAACTTTAATTAATGGCTAACCAATGATATAGTTTTCGCGTAGTTCTAATTAGATCAATATTATAGAAAGCTGTAGTATCCCAACAAACATAAATTCTGTAGTACGAGAAAAAGTAAAAAAAAAATTTAACGGCAATGACAAGCCGGAAGTTGGGATGCAGAACTGTGACGATCCGTACTAAATGCTTATGTACCAAGTTTCATCCAATTCGATTATCAGGTACAGATGTTATTGAGCTTTCAAAAAACATGTTTATGGGACACCCCCCACCACTTTATTCTCTATCGCTCAAAAACTAATCAGTTTCTTACCATACATATTTGCATCTTTTTCCAAAGTGTCATCGAAATGCATTCACCAACGAATGCTGTGTGCTCCCAACAAACATTGAAAAAATGGTAACACAATAAACAAGCGTTCGGGAGACCCCCACCACTTATCCCAATATTGTCCAAAAACTAATCAGTTCTTTGTGATTTAAGTCTCCATATTTTTTCAAAGTGCCATTAAAATAAATTAATGAATGAAGTCTGTATGCTCCCAACGCACTTTAAAAACAAAATGTGAAAAGTCAGCATTTGTATAGTAGACCCCGCCACTTTGATCAATGTGTCCCAAAAGATGATAACTATCTTATCACACTAATTGGAACCTTTTTCATAAGTTTCATCATAATCACTTCATTATTGTAGACTGTAGTGTGCATAAAGACACTGAAAAATCTTTAAAAAAGTACAAAAAAAAATTTTTTACCGGGAGTGAAAAACTAGAAGTTGGGATGCAGAACTCTTGTGAACCGTATTAATGTTTATGTACCAAGTTTCATCCAATTCGATTATCAGGTAAAGATGCTATTGAGCTTTCAAAAAAACAGGTGTATGGGATACCCCTTACCACTTTGTTCACTATCGCTCAAAAATCAATCAGTTGCTTGCCATACATATTTGCATCTTTTTACAAAGTGCCATCAAAATTTATTCACGAACGAATGTTTTATGCTCCCAACAAACAAAAAAAACATAGTGGCAAAACCACGTATGGTGGTTTGTATGGTGGACCCCCCCAACCCTTTATCCAATGTACTCCAAAAGGTGATAAAATCTTTCTCATGTTACTTGAAAGCTTTTACCAACGTTTCATGACAATCGATCGGTAATTGTATGCTACAGTACGGATAAACACTTGAAAAAAAAACGTTTTAACTGGAAGTGACAAACCGAAAGTTGGTAAGCAGAAATATTGAAAACAGTACTAAAACCTTATTTACCAAGTTTCCATTAGATCATAAGCAGGGATTAAAAGTTATTCAAGATTTAAACTTAGAGGTGTTCGGGAGACCCCCCGCCATTTTGTCCAAATTTGAAATGAATCCAGATCTACCATTTTCAAGTGAACCTGTATCATTTGCCAAAGTTTCATCTATGCAGAAAGGTCAAACACCCAACCCAAAATATTTTATTTTTTGTTCCTAGTTTTTGCACAGAGTGTGGATTAAAATTTGTTAAAAATATTTGTGACCTTCAGGCAAATTCTGAAACTGTGAAGCGGAGAAGTAAAATAAAAAGTTCTCCATTTCTTTTTAATTTGATTTTATCACTAATTTTTTATCATTTTTGCGATTATATACGCACATTATCTGATGTCAGTTTTAAAACATCTATTAGTGGCAGCACATTATCAAATGTCAAAAATACATAAAATTAAATGTTTATCTTTAGCTTTCAGCACAATTTAAACGTACATTTTTACTAATTTAGCTATGTATAAATTTGAACAGTAAATCTTGATTTAATTTAGAAATGTTATATAAAAAGAATCAAATCACATTGACGTAATAGTTTTTTTTGGACATAATGTTATTAACAATAAAAGAAACAATTAGATTTTAGCACCAAACAAATAGTCGGTGTTAACTTTCTAGGTTTAAAACTTCACTCACTTAGATGAAAATCATATTTTTCTGGTGAAGTGATGATTTATCATAAACTTATCATTTCACCGCTTCATAGTTACAGAACTCGGCTGCATAAACGATATAAGTTGAATTGTTTTCGAACGAGTTAACCGATTTGGATAAATTTTTTGGTTTGAAAAATATCGCTCGTCTGTGATTTTAGTATGTTTTGGGTAAATAATAAATGTTAAAAATTCAAAATATAAAAGAAAAAAATGTACTTTTTGAAATCGGCATGTTTGAAAAATTAAAATTAAAAAACTCATATAAACCAATTTTTTTTTTGTCAATGTAATAATTTTATAAAGCCTTACTTAGTACCTCTAAGTTAACCTCGAACATCTTGTTTACGTGGGCGTAGTGTAGTGTAGTGGTTTTGTAAATAAGAATTTAGTATGAGTGTTCACAATCGTATGTTTTATCATATGGCCTTATGGCGCTAAATTCTTTTGATGTTTTAAAAGAAAGTTAAATTTTTAAATTTGTTCCAGTAAATTTTAGTTTTATTCCTGCAAATTTTTAAAATAAATTTGCTTTTTACTTCTTATTTTATTTTTATTTTCTCTATGCTAATATAAAATATTGACTTACATCGTCCACCAACACCTTAGAGCGCATGTTGTTGTGGGAGCTTGGTTTTTGAAGGTTTTTATGTGTTGTTGTGACAGATGATTGTAATTCCTAACACACAACATATTATATTAAAAAAATAGCAACTAACTGTCAAATCTTGCTACCCTAAGCTACGAAAGTGTTAAAGTGGTTTGTTGCTCAAAATTTACTCTACCACACTCCTCACATTTTGAATGGAGTTCATAATACGCTACGTCATTATTTCCGTGCTCACCTGCAGTTTGTGAAATACGCTGCCCGCAGATTAGATCGATTAGTCATTTGTAAAATCAATTATTATTCATTAGATCGGGAACATGATTTCAATTTTGTGTTCATAAATCAGGCGCTGTGAGAATTCTTGCAAAGTTTAACGCAATGATTTAGATGAAAATGCGACTCTCATCGGCCGGAACTTCTTCTCGATTTGAACTTCTTTTACAAGGAAACGAATTGACCCAGAAATATATGCCTTTGACTCTGTTTGTTTTTTGAATGTAAAACATGAGCCTGAAGAGTTGTGAAGAAAAATAATTAGATCAATTCTGGTTTTGATTATTGTCTGGCTGGTCACCTCAAACCGAATTTCTTATGTTGTTGCAACAACAATTGGTTAGATTTTTTGGAAGCGGAGTACTTTCTTTTTATTTCTTTACCTCAAAAATCAATTTTGAATCGTTAAATCTTTTAGAAAATCGAAAAATTTGATGTTATCTGCAAGAAGCTCTAGTCAAAGCTGACAACATTGAACATCCAACATTTGTTCTCGATTTAGATATCTGATTCCTCTCCAAAATGCACATCTTGGATTGATCGATACCATAGGGATGTGTTTTTTGCTTAAAATCCGTTGTGTTTTGCAACAATTCTCCGATTAGTCAGATATTTTTGTGGATTGCGATACTTTTTCAAATCAAAAAGCAATCTAAATTGAGCCGCTTTGTCTAGAAATTTTTAAAATTTAACGAATACCGATGAGTAAAGAACAGGATCCGATTCAACTGGAATATACAAACATTTGTCTAGTTTTGAATATTTTGTCACAAAAAAAAGTTTCAGTTGATCCAGCATCGTCTAAATATTTGTAGAATTTGTTGAAATCAGATCGACGTGTCCATTTATTGTGAAAAACCTGGTTTTGACAATTTTTCCATCACCAAAGGGCAAACGTAGATAGGGTTGGGACCTTAGAAATTTGTAAAATTTATTAAAATTCATTGGATTTGGAACATGATTTCTCTGGTCACGTTAAACAGCAATCTTGGTTAAAGTCAAAAACATCTTGTGGTTAGATATTTTATCCACAAGGAAATTAATTTTGAACTTTTAATGTGTGCTTTTAGATGTAGAACATGAGTTGACATGAAGGAGTAATGTAATCTTTAAATTGAATTGTAATTGGAGTATAATATTTAAATTTGTTTCCAATCTAATCTAGTTTGTCTGCCTTAAATGATAAAGAGTAAGGACAACTAAGTTTCAAGAACTCTACAGAACATGCCCAGGGTCCAGGGACTACAATTTACCACTAATAGAAATCATCTAAGCTAATTTCCTTTGAAGGTTTTTTTGCCGGGCTAGCCAGCATCGAATTTTCACCACGGTTATTCGCAACGGCGGCATAATGACCAGGTAAAATTTTATTGTTTTTCCCGGGTCTAATATTCTTTACTAGATACCAAATTTAATGAATTCTTTTTTTTCCGGGGTGAGGGTGTTATCCTCATTTCCAAACCCAAACGTTTATATAGCGATTTGCTTTATCCAAAACAGACACCCGCTCCTAGTCTCTCATAACACGAATAACAGACGCTTGAGCATCGGTTTTAAGGCACTAATGAATAGAATTGGTGTATAATCATTGACTTAGCAGTTAATGTCATGTTTACAGTCATGTTTAGTCATGTACTCGAAACAGCAACCTAATTATGTCACCCTTTCACAAATAGCACTGCGTGGACGTCGAATTTCGCATACCCACTACTGACTTATACCGAATAAAAAATCCAATTTTGTCAACAAGGCAAAATGATATTGTTATACGGATAGCTGACAGAGACCTTGCAGATGATTACCAACAATTCTTGATAATTCACGCCTGCAAAATTGGTGTATGTCTAACTAAAACCCTTGCTAATCAATCTGTAAAACACGTTCATACCAAACAGCGAAACTGTAGTTCATGCTCAACAGTTGTTCAGTTACAATGCCGCTTTTATCTTTTTTTATGGTAAACACCTCATTTGGTTTTGGATTACCAGCTGCCTTTTAGGGACCAGCTGAGTTATGCTTAACCTGCTTCATGCCTATTAAAAAATCTTTGACCAGTAAAGCCAATATATTAGATAAAAGTTGACTGAAAAACGACATAAATTTATTGAACCTAGCATTTTTTAAAGAGGATGTGGGTTACAAAAGCTTCGACTCACAATAGACTTTTTGTCTATTTAAAAGATTTTACAAAACACAATATCATAAAACACAAGTTTATGCGGACTATATATTCCTGTAATGCGAAATTTTTTTGTGTGATATTTATATATTAAAGCTAGGATTTTTTAAAGAGAAATTGCGTTATACAATCCTCAACTCACATAAAATAAGAATATTCATATTTTAAGAAATCCACAAATAATTTGCTAATTTGTTTCGGTTCCTCCCTTTAAATTAAAACAAACATAAAATCATTTAAGTGTGCTACAAGTCAGTAAATAATATTTTAGCATTTTCTCAGTTAATTGTTTTGATGCGTCACAATGTCAATTAATAATACATGTTTTGTCTACATACATGATGAACATTTTTATTGGTAAAGCTTAGTCATAGTATTACATGTGAATGTAATAGAGTTGTTTTACAATTATGTAGTTGTAGAGAAGTTGTTTGGTGAGATGATATGGAAATGGTTGACTTGCATTATTTTTTAGATAGTATGGGGAAATTTTTAATTGGTGTGCGATGAGGAGTATAGTTGAAAGGAAACAGAAGATGGAGAATTTGACTATATAGATCGTTTCTTTTTTTTTCAAAAAATCCATTCGTATCAATATCTTGCTGTCTATATCACCAAATATATTCGTTAAATTTACCCCTGCTTTAGAAACATCACATATATATTGTGTTTTGTTCAAAGTCCGGTTTGAGATCTTTTATCTTTCGGGCAATGTAAGTCATCCCCACGATTGTAAGGTTTTCCATATTCCTTAATTTTTATCTATTTAGAAGTTCTTACGAAACAGAAAATTATAAAACACAAGTTTATGCTGACTAGATATTCTTGACATGGGAAATTTTTTTGCAATATATTTTTTCAAACTTTGTTTAATCGGAGTTGTTTGTTCGAAAAGCAGTTGAGTTTAGTTTAGCATGCCGCATGCGTAAATTTTTTTAAATGCAAATGATTTTTTGGTTTTTGTTGATTAGTTAATTTTTTTAAAATTTTTGATCTAAGAACCTCGCGTACTCTGGTTTTTGCTATTGACATATGAGTTGACGTATGAGTTGGCGCATTGTCTCTATCAAGTCAACGGTAGTCCCCTCAATCTCAATTAGGGAATATTTCTTGATGAAATGCTATTAACTGCTTGAAGAAATGAGCCTCCATATAATTCTATATGTCATCTTTAATCATTTAAAAAGACAACGCGTCACATGGTATTGTTTTGTTTGATGTGAAGACAATATATGTCCATGACCTGACATTTCAACTCCCTACACCACTTCGGATACAGCTAGTCTGTCGTTAGAGTCAGCCTTCATTAATATATAATTTTTGGTAATGGCCAACTTCATGAGCAACTAAAAGATGACTTGCACATACCTATGAATAACGTCTGCTAACAGCCTAGCATATCTTGCAAGGTTTTTCTAAATATGATAAACAAGCTTGGTTTGGCAATTCACAATGGTTTAACAATAATCAAGACTACATTTTCATCGATATATTGTAGTTTTTATAAATTAATTGTGGGTACCACCCTACTACTTAAACTATTTTTAGCTGGTAATGAAACTTAACTTTACTTTGATTTTAATATTTATCAGGTCAGCAAGAGCGTGTAGCTCATACGTTCAAAAATACTTTTCTCGATTACAGGACAGTGAAAGAAAAGTACAACGAAGGTGGAACACCATTTCTTCTTCCTCTTTATTCTTACACTCTCTGCATAGCTTATTGGCAAATAAGGTCTGTTTCAATGTTTGTGATTCTAGCCTCTAGTGACAAGTAATGACTATTACCATTGAGTTGAAATCCCAGATTTTGAATCAGAAATTTGCCGAATTTTATTCTGCCCAACTCCTACCAATTTGGACATTGATATTCTTTTCATGGCAATTATTTATACCGTCTCCTTTAATCCCAGAGCTTTTTCTTCAGATCCATAATTCATCACCATCAGCTCTACTTGGGATTGCAAAGGCATTGAAAAACATTGCAGCGACTTTTTTATTTACCCAACATGACCTATGATGATAAGACTAACTTTGGTTCATGCGATCCGTGTAAGTTATTTATGAACTAGAATGGAATCATTTGTTAAAATCCTAATGCCTTGGTATCTGATTTGTGTCGGTATTTTCAAACCTTCTCAACTGTATTGGATAAGTTTTGTTGATTTGTCATGTGCTTGAATCACTTAAATGCGCTGCTATGTTAACTCAGTACTTGGTAACCTGAATCTTTTCTATGTTTGGTATTCAAGAAACATTGTTTCGGGAATACCATTGTGAAATTTGGTTTGAAGAAAAAGCTCTGGGATTAAAGGCGTCGCGTCGGTATAAATAATTTCCATGAAAAGTGATCAATATTCAAATTGGTGGGAATCGGGAAGAAGAAAATTCAGAATCCTATTTTTGTGTGGCAATAGTGAAATTTTCGATATTGGATTTTAAAATAAAAACTCCTCAGCACAGCTGGACAATTTTTAATTCATGAGCTACATAAGGCTAGAATGATTGGTGATAATAGTAAAACGAACCGGTTCGATTTATGTAAAAAGATTCGAAAAATTTTGGACAGACATAATGACAGCAAAACATTCCATCTCGGTAATGTCGTAATTACGCTGTATTTTATTAAGCTTATGTGAAATATAAGCTATTGAATCCAGCAATTTGCGAAATAGCATGTCAACCTTTTCAATGGCAGTTGGACTATGTGCTGTTTCTTCAACTTATAGATCGTCAAGGTAATCAAACACATATCGCGTAAAAACTGAAGAAAGGCTTTGTGCATGTTTTTACACATAATCTGAGCAGAAATTCTCAGCCAAATAGACATGATAGTAAACAGATACAACGGTCAAAACGGCCAAAAATAGAAAAGCTGTGTAAAGAATTTGGACTTTATTATATGTTATAATTGATTAACTCTAACTGTACGTAATATCTTATTTTATAAATTTTAGTCAAAAACAACTCATGGTTAAATATAAAAACAAAATAATTTAACATCGACAAAAAAATCAAACAAAAAACCTAATAATAAATGCACACAAAAATTCTACAAATTAATCAAAACTCAAAAATAAAGCTTACATTATAAGTGTAGGTACATATGTATGTTGATCCACTTCTTGATCTCCACAAGGTGAATTGTTAGCATCGCCAGTTATTGCATTATATGTCCAATATGTGAATCGATGATCTTCGTCATCTTCCATTATTCTATATATATATTTTTCTCAAACTTTCTGTGCTCATACCTATTGTGCCTTCGTTTTATTGTGCATTAAATTCATCATTATTAGTTTTGTTTTTACAAAATTTAGCTTGACACAATTTCCCACATCTATACAATAGTATTTTATTATCTTGATGTGAGGTAGCTAATATCAACCGAAATTTGTCACCCAATTCCATTTAATATAACCACGAATGTATATCCAGCATTAAATCCATTTCTCTTATTTACATTGCGATCCTAGACTCTGATTTACACTGCGATCGACTAACATAATATCTTCAAATAATATTCTTGTTAATATAATCTTTATTTATAACCTTTACAAAATTTAACTTTTGGTTTTAAATTTTACACAACGTTAACCATTTGATCAAAATTTACATAATGTCCGATCGAACATTTGATTTCTTAATTCTGTTTTTTATTTTATTTTTCATCGTATTCGAATTTAAAATTTCACCATATCATCTCAATATAAAATGCAAGTCAACCATTTCCATATATCAACTCAATAAACAATTCTATTTAAACGAAAAAATATGCTCTTCTCCTCTACAACTACAGACAACCATTCTACTTTTCATAAATTTAAACAACCATATTATATCTACTTATAATATTATGGCTACGCTTTACATATCAAAAACTCTTATTAGATAAAAACATGTATTATTAAATGTATTATTATGACAAAATGTTAAACCTTGGTTGATTAACCTGTAGCATACAGAAATATATTATGTTTGGTGAAATTAATTATTTTAATTTTAAGGCCGGAACCGAAATAAATTAGCAAATCATTTGAGAATTTCTTTATATATGAATATAGTGTTTTAAAGTAAAATTTAAATTGGCCGTCGTTAGAAATGTCTTATCTTAAGATAGATTTTCAGGAACAGGAATCTGTCAAAATGCATTTTTTAAATGAATACTAGAAGTATATTTAGTCTGATCCATTGGCACCTAAAGAGCATTGTGTCTTGTTTTTGGTAAATTCAAGATTCGATAGAAGGAGAAATGGAATAAAATATTTATTTCATTGTCTCAGAATCCTTACATAAAATTAATGCTGAAGCTAGTTGATCTGGCGTAAGCCTTTGATAGCAGAAGACCGATAGTAGGTCTTTTCTCTCTCTTCCTTTCCACAGAATTATATCCGACCATAGATACCCGTAGTCAAAACCAATGTTTAGATATTAAGTTTTAGCTAAAAGCCTGTTAGAATTACCTTAAAACTGAACTTTGGTGGCTAGAAAAGAGAAATCAGTTCCAACCGGAGATGTAGTCTGCTATTATCGCTATATCTAATCCTCCTAACTGGTTCTATTCTATCTTAAAAAGATGAGTTTATTCAAATACCAACGTTTACTATATGATCCAATAAAACTTACTTATGGCAAGTTAGTTATCATGGTTTTACACTCCTACATACAATGTTATTCAAGTCAATTTTTATTAGATCGAAAGTTTCACACAAACAATGAAATGTCGTTTCGCTCATCATATTTCAATCACGTTTGCAACATTGTAATAATATTTACATATGTCTACCACCTTTCACTTAATTATTTTTATGTAGCTATTAGAACTAATAGAGATATTTCTATAAATGTCTATTAAAAATATGTATATGAATTTCAATAAAAGAAATGCAATAAATTAATTAGTTATGCAAATTTTAACCCATTATATCGTTTCAAAAGATTCTGATTCAACAACAAAAAAATAAACAAAATAATTTAAGTGAACCATCTAATGGACAGAATAGATTACTTTAAAAATAATCAAAAGTAAAAAGTTTGATCGTCTTAGATCGACCACACATGAAGCTTACATTAAAATATTTCCCGCTTATACATTTATGAATCATAAATAAACATTTGGGTTGTAATAAATTTTCCATTTCCCTTAGGGGGTTAATTCTGTAAATATTATTTTAATTTGATTTACTTTTCGATTAAAATTTTTATTAAACAAATATTAATTACAATCACTAATAATATGGTTGGATTCATGTTTTATTAATGCTTTTATAATTATTACAAATAAAATTTTGTATTGATTTGCATAAGATAAGCACAGTTGGGAGACTGCAACGGTTTTTTTTGCATTTAATTATTGTTAACACAATCATGAGATAAAGTTGTTAATTTGTTCCCAAAAATTAATTTTATTTATTTGATTAGTTTTAGTTTCGTTTTATCGTTATAGTTAGTGAATCTTTGTCAAAGTATGTTAATTATTCAATTAACAAACATAAATCGTACAAGAAACGTTTGATTTCTAATAAATGAACAAACATTTTGATTTTAAGATGGAATCTTCAGCTTTCATCCCACACCAGGTTTAAACAAATATCAAAACTTAAGATCATCGTTGTCCTTTATATATATTAAATAAAATAAAACTTAATCAAACAAATAATCAAAAATAACCAAAATAACTAAACTTTCAAAGAATAAAATTTCGCTCAAGTTCAAAGAATAATAGCGCAAACCGTAACAATATTTTTTTAATCTTTTGTCAATTCATTAAGTTCTATTTTATTTTAAAATAATAAAAAAAAACATTAATATTGAATAAAATATATGTATTGTTTCATAAAGATAAAAGCATAATTTTTTGTTGTATTTTTAAATTTGACCCACAAAACATAAGACACGACTCAAAATTATGCCACACCTCGAAAAAAATATAAACCGTGACTGATTTTTTTTTTAAATTTTATTTTGATTTTCGATCAATTCACAATAAATTTGTAAATCCAGAGATATGAAAATAAGATATTTAAATTAAAAAACACAACAAAAAATGAATGCGATTCAACAATATAGTTCACACGATATAATATGGAACTGATTTTGTAAAACTATTGCTATTATAGAGATTGGTTTTCCTTAAATGGACTTGAATTCAGAATTCAAATCCAAAAGATCCAATCAGTTTTTTTCATAAAAGTACAAGCTTATATATTACAGCTGAAGAGAGTACCATTTAATCAATCAACAGATATAGACCACCCAAACAAATTTAGTATACAGACAGAAATGTTCTGTTTAAAAACTAGTATAAAATCATTGATATTAGTAATAAAACAAGATTTGTATCGTATTTACTTTTATTCAAGACCTCAACTTTCACTTTTACCTGTTATCTTATAACTAACCCTTTTGTTGTAAATACCAGAGATCAAAAGTCTCCATATATCACTCCTTTACTCCGTTCTTTCAGATCGAGTACATAAAAAATATAAAAAAAACGCAAATAAATTATAAAACAACACAACATCATTCTTACTCCCAATACGCAATTAATATTTTCTTTCAAATACTCACACATTTAATTTTTGCTTCAAATTTGATGCTTTCAAACGTAAAAAATAAATAATTTTTCTGAAGGTTTTTTCGATTATGCAAGTAATATTATAAAAATAAATAAAAAGCATAACGAACAAATAATAATTCTCTTCTTTTCCAAATGGAATGGAAGAAATGCAAATGGAATGAAAAAACTAAAGGATTTAAATCAAAAAAAAAAATTTTGCTTTTACGGATGAACGATATTGAAATTATAAAAATTTTCATTGCATAAAAAAACTTGCATTTCTAAATCCATATTAATACATACTTCATGTTAAAAACAGTCATTTCCAATTCTGGAATCGAACATACTCTTACCTTCTACATCTGTACAATGCTCAGTTTTTTATTGACGCCATAATGACTATTTTCGAACAAATCAGTCTTTCGAGTTGCAAAAATCTTATATTCCTACATAGATAGTTGGATCCTAATATTTGTCTTTCACGCTCTGAGAGAGTAAAACATTTCTCACTTTAAGGGATTGCCTCATCGCCATCAAGACAAAATTGGTATATTGGATAATTTTATATTGTAACGCTCACCATGTGTTTATTCATATGAATTGAAACGGTTCACAGAAGGTTAGCAGAATAACTTGCAGTCTTTTGTGCTTCTTCACTGAGAGTTGATGTATCGACCAATGCCTAGTATTGAGTCTGTAAACTTGTCTGGAGAACTATTTTCAAACTCACCAAACGCCGAAATGTCTACTATTGGCACACTGTAAGACCGTCTTGTTATTCATTCCAGTTATGTGCTGTTCTTAAGCCCAAAATAATTCAAGTATCTAGAATATTGTTAAACTATTTTTGACTGAACTGTTAAGGTTTAAAGAGCTTTAAGTGCAACATAACTATCAGTAAAAATATTAATAACGTTGCGAGACCACTTAAGTGTTTTTGCCCGTTTAAATGCAAAATAGATGCAATAGATGGTGATGCGATTTTGAGATATAAACATAATAACATAATGTCAATCTCTTGTTACTTTACGCAAGCTACTAATAAAGTTATTTGCGTAAAGTAACAAGAGATTGATATTATGTTATTTGCAAACTTGCCAACGGTAAAATATGATTTTTTTGTAATCTTAAAACTTCCAATTCTAACAAATAATAGATTGCAGAAAGGTTACTTACGCAATATATTGCGTTATACACATTTTATTTCCTATTGGTATGTAAGTGCTTACCTTAGATTGGTTATTCCATTGCCACGCCATATTTATATATTATATAAAAAAACATTTTTGAGTTGAAATTCAATGTAATTAAATTATATAAACCTTAAAAAATAATAGTATGCTCACTAGACACTCACGAGAAAATCTCACTAGATTTACTCACGAGAAAATCTCTTTTGAAAAAATAGTGTATTTTGTGGGTGTCGGTAACAAAACTAAGCGTGCTTGTCTTTAAATAAATAACGTTGATGGAACAATTTCATTAATGCATGTGTTGTGATTCCAAATCCTTAACTTATTTGCTTCAGTGGATTCAATTAAATAAATTTAAATTTGATTGAATTTTATTTAGCGTATGGTTTTTATGACACATTAAAAAACAAAAATAAAACTTAAAATGGGTAGATTTTTCTATGAAATCTACCTAAAACAAAACATGAATACACATTAAATGAGCTTACAATCAATTTGATTGCGCGTCTTTTAGTTAAAAAGTAAAAAGTAAAATATTTGAGCATTGGGCAGTCATTTGAACATTAGATGTTTACATCGAGTGAGTCTATCCTTGCTACTACATCGGGAGTTGCCAAATGGATGTCTGCGATGTTGCCATTGTATCATCGGATTGGACACACAGTTGCAATGTGTTTTACGGTTTGTTGTGGAGCGTCGCAATCACATTGTGGGGACTCTGAAATTCCACACTTGTAGAAAGAATCAGCACAACGTCCATGATTCGTTCTTATTCGGTTTAGTGTAGTCCAGGTATGACGTGGCAGATCAAAACCAGGTCTATGTGGAGGCTTTCTTGACTTCAATCGACAACAAGTGTGGTCACCGTATTATTCGTGCAGGGGTAACGTGATGTTGTTGGTTACCTTTTTATAATCACGCATGAGCGCATGTGAGCATCTGAGTGCAGGTGGAGCGATATTGCTTAGTACAGAGAGCCAAGGTAAAGGAGTAGACCTGATAGTACCACTTATAGTACGCATCGTGGCATGCAGCTGGCAGTCAACTTTTTCAGTATGTGCGCTATTCAACCAGACTGGTGCGCCGTACTCAGCCACTGAGTAAACCAGACTTAGAGCAGTTGTGCGGAGGGTAGCTGGAGTAGCACCCCATGTCGAGCCTCCTGCCAGTTTTTGCAATATATTGTTTCTCGTTTTAAGTTTTTTTGACGTATTCTCTAGGTGGAGTTCTTAGATTAGGAAATAAACTCCACGTTCGAAAATAGTCATTCATTATCGCCAGGACAGTTGAGAGCAAATCTTCCAAGACACCCATGTCTTTATTTTGAGTGGCTAGGGTCCAATCATCAGCGTAACCAAATTTCTTTGATGTTGTGTCAGGAATGTCATGGATGTACAAATAAAAAAGTAATGGCGCCAGGACGGAACCCTGTGGCAAACCATTGTTAAGCATTTTGGACCTACTACAGGAATTATTTAGATGGACTTTAAATACACGATTACTGAACATGTTGTTAATTAAACGCGAGATGGTGCTCCAAGGTATTGCATTGAACATCTTATATATAATCCCAATTTGCCAGACCGTGTCATATGCTGCAGTGAGATCGGTGAATACTGCGCCTATTTTTAATTGTTTTTGATACCCAGCTTCGATGTAGGATGTTAAAGTGAGCAGTTGGTCAGTGCAACTGCGATTGGGACGCAAACCAGCTTGTTCGACTGGGATCTGGTCATTCAGTATCGGAGCGATACGGTTGTATATGAGCCATTCTAACAATTTGTAGCAGGTGGTTAGATGGTTTACCTGGCTTAAGTCGCTATCACTTTTGTAGTCTTAAAATGTTTTGGAAGATTGCCGGTTTCTAGGATATTCGAGAAAAATTTAGTTAGCCATTGTTTTACATTTTTTCCAGCATTTCTAAGAAATTCTGGAAAGATACCATCGTAGCCAGCTGCTTTTCCGTTTTTTGTTTGAGACAGAGCTGATTCTAGTTCTTCGCTACTAAAAGAGTTTGCATACTTCGATGGAGACGAGCAATTGCGCTTCATTTCTCTTAATTTACGTTTAAGAAGGAGACTCCAGGCTTCCCTGCTTGAATGGGAAAAATCTATATTTTCAACAACGCTAATCCACTTTTGCTTTCTCGCGGCGTCCAGTGAGTAAATTAAGTCATCAGCCACGTCTGCCTCACCACTACTAAGGTACTCCTCATATAATTTATCGCTCTCTCTACTCCAGCGAGGAATGTCCTCTTCATAGAAGCCTCTTGGGATGCATTTCTTAGCAGTTGAGATGATGGCTCCAACGAACCTATCGTAGTTTTTAGGAATGGGTTGGATCCAGCGTATCACTGCATCCAACTCCAACCCATATTTATCCCAGTCAGCTTTGTTAAAATTCCATCTAGGTTGAGGAGTAGAGTTAACGAGTGGTATTTGGATTGCTACCTCAAGAATTACTGGACGATGTTGAGAGCGTGGAAAACCTTGTAAGACAGCCCTAGATATTGGAATAGGGTTTCGTTGTTCGTTTTTTGTGGAGAAACTGAGCTCGGCATTGTAATCACGTCGCCATTTAGAAGATTTAAAGGTTTTCAAGTCTTTCGCATCATATACCAGCACCATGTTGTTACTATCCGCCCAGTCCGTCAGTTATATGCCATTGGGGTTATTGTTTGAGTAGGACCACTGGGTGTGATGGCTATTAAAGTCACCAGCATATATTGCAGGGTGGTCAAATAATGGTAGAGTAGCAGCTGGCCATCTTGTATTTGGAGGCTTGTATACGTTTACAATCTTCGTGTCTGATATATCAACAACAATAAGATGTATATCGTTGTCCGTCTGTGTAAGTACGTACGTGCAGTTCATGATTTCTGACTTAACATACGTGGCAGATCCACATGCTTGATAGTAAATAGCACTAATTAATTTGTAACCAACAATGTTACCTCTATCTAGAGGTAATTTGCGCTTCATCTGCTGCATGCGTTTCTTGCAAAATTACGACGTCGATATCGAAATCTGTTAATACTCTTTGTAAATGTTCAGTTTTTGACTTGCTTATGCCTTCAATGTTCAATTGCAGAATACGGACTGAGGGTCCAATATCTTTTGTCTTATGGTGCTGAAAAGTATCGTTGTTATTGTGATTTTGATTTTGGTTCATGTTCATTTTTTTTTGTATCACAGCCAAGAGTTCGAAATGAAATATTTGGCTACCAAATTGAAATAGACGTAATTAGCGTAACCCAGGGTGTAGCGCGAGGAGCTTGTCTATTAACACACCCCTGATTGAATAAAAATACACATTGCTTTTCCTAAAAAATGCAACTACCGGTGTTCACTTACTATTGTCCTAATACTTTCGTCATAATAAAACAAGACTAGACGACATTTGTAGATATCAACAAAACCACATCCACTAAAACGCAGATAGCGCAAATAAGTTATAATAAGGAATTTGGAATCACAAAACCATGGGTCAAATTTCTTGGAAAAAATTCTGAAAAGTAATAAATGAGCGTTTTATATCGCCAACAAAATTATTGGAGCTATTTTGTATCATAAATGCAACATGATAATTTTAATAAATATATTACTATAATTAAAAGAATAACATTACTTGTACATCAATCAACTTTTTTGGAACAACCTCTATTCTGTCATACCATATCCAATGATCTAGCATCATACGTATCATACGTAATAATTCAACCGGCGTGGCGGTTGTGCACCGAATGTTTGTTTCTTTTATTGGTAGCGAAACATCATCAACAAATATAACAACTTTTTTACCAACTGGTGGTTCATATGCATCTTTTCTTCGTTTATCCAGCTTTTAAATAATTATTTTATCTTGTGTTTGATTTGCTGAAGTTTTGGCAGAAAAGTTTAGAAATTGTACTCTAATGACCAACGAAAAGCATTTGTTTTGAATATTTTACAAATCAACTAGATTTATCAACTCTATCAAGTATCAGTGCCTAGACAACTCTATCAAGTATCATCCCTTGGACAACTCTTCTGCAACCAAAGCCTTACAAGTCGTAGACCACGTAATTGTTACAATGTAGTCTTTGGTGTTAGTGAATTCTGTTCCAGCGAACAATTTTCAGTCTGCAAGCGTTCTATCACATCATCGATGTCGATGTCGACACCCTCGAAAACAAATTAATTTTATCATATACAAAAAAAATTGGGAAAATCACATTAAGTTCATTATAGCCTTCCTAATTACGTGAATTTATCACAACTGCCGGCCAACGAACAATTTTCTTTTAGTTTCGAACAATCTTCTTTTAGTATCAATAACTCAAAAACTAAAGAAAATACGAAAAAATACGGAGGTTGAAAATAGTATATTATCCTACAAAAGATGAATATATTGTTTTTTTTCGCGAGTAAACAGTTGTTCACGAGACGCGCTAGCGTTGACGTGAGAGATGCTTACGAACGAAAAACGTTTTTATCTCGCGTAGGAAATGCAATTTTTTCTAATAGTACACATATACATAATCAATATTATTATTATAAATTATAAAACTAAAAATCGACATCATAACATTCAAAATTCATATTATTTTTTCATGGTTGGGTTGTTTAAAAAACCTTTTGTAAAATTATATGAAAAACCACAATGTGTTATTCTTTTTACACTAGTGGAAAAAGAACCCATTTTCACAGGGCATTAAGCGTGATGAAAATAGACTTTTCATATGCTATCATAGAAAAATTAAATTTTTGTTTTTTCTAATTTGATCCGTTCCAAGCTCCGCTCACTTAGATTATCTGGATTAATTCCTTTAGAAGCGCAATCTACTGGGTTGTTTTTTTCTTTTAACGTGGTTCCGTTGTGAAGCATGAGTAAGCGGCTGGATTTCGGTTACTCGATTGGTAATGAATGTTTTCTATCTTATTGTGTAAGTTTTAGCTATGTTAGTAAGGTGACTTTTCTTATTCTCTTAATCATCTTTGGTTAAAAAATATGTTGCTGTAGCATAGGTATGTCAAACTCATTTCGGTATACGGGCCAATTTTTTCGAAAATTATTTTCCAAAGCCTTATGCGGGCCAAGTGTTCTTAGTTTTAATCAAAATTTTAAATTTGTTAAAGAAAAAAAAACAAAATATATGGAGGGGCTGAAATCTCAAGCTCTGAGATATCAAGACTTCGGTTTTGGTTTATGAGGACATTGTTTTTAGTTTTGGGCAGCGATGTATATCAAACATAACTCTTTGTTAAATTACAAGTATTTTTTTATCTCTGCTAAGAAATTTATTACAAAACTAACACGAAACATCAATACGTTGTCGGAAAATTAAAACAGATCATCAAAAACCTCTCCATTTAGCGTTTCGAGAAAATATTACAAAATCTCAACTTCATATTTCTTTCAAAATTCAAAAAATATTGTAAAAATTAAATAAACTAAAACTTTATTCAAAATTCTAAAAATATTGCAAAAATTATAACAATATCAAAAACTGAAACTTTTTTCAAAATTCCAAAAATTAGAATAAAATCAAATATTTAAAATTTTTCGAAATTCTAAAAATATTCCAAAATTTCTCACAAAGTCAAAAATTGAAACTTTTTTCAAAATTCTAAAAATATATATATAAAATTCACAAATTCAAAATTTTTTTTTTTTTCAAAATTCCAAAGCTATTGCAAAAATTATAACAAAATCAGAAATACAAACTTTTTTCTAAATTCCAAAAATATTTCAAAAACTATAACAAATTCAAAAATTTCCATGTCACATATGACGTAAATGACGTAAACAACAGCTAAATTTTTTTTCCAAAAAATTGGCTAAAAAATAAATGAAATCATCCTTTTGACATACTTGTCAATATTTTCTTGACAAACTTATAATGCAATAAAATTCTCAATAATAATAATATCATTTTCATTTTATACAAATAACTAATTTTATTATTTTCTAAACAATATAAGTGAAAATCATTCTTTTGACACACTTGACAAACGTTTTTTAACAAACTTATAATGCCATAATTCTGTATATTAATAATAAAATTTCATGTCATACAAATAAATATATTTATTTTTCCTTCACAAAAATTGAATAAAAAAAATAAATTAAAATCTTTCTTTTGACACACTTGACAACATTTTTTTGGCAAACTTCTAATGCAATAATCTAGATTTCGGTCTCACATACCAATCCCGACCATCAAGATTTCTCCAAAATCAATGTTCCTACTCGTAATCACTTAAAATGAACGTTTTTTAAGCAAAATATATGCAAATTTCCTTGTTTTGACACAATTGACGATTTTTTGACACACTTCCGGAACATCTATCGAACACATCGTCCTTTTAGCTCTTACCATTGAGTGCACCTTTTTTTGGAAACAAAAATGTTTGAAATCCCTCCAGCCGTTTTCTAGATTTCATCGGTTATGTCGGCCGGACGGCCGGCCGGTCGACAGACAGACTTACATTTTTTTTTGCTTTTTTAGAATCGGTAGGTTCTAAAACATCGAGAAATGCCAAAAAAGTTGGGGTAAGAATTTCACTTTTGGCTCATGAATGCAATACTTAGGTTTTTTCAAAACCGAAGTAAAAGGTTTTTTCAAAACCGAAATAATTTTTCAAAACCGCAATTTTTTCAAAACCGATGTAATTTATATAGAAATTTATTAGTTCTTAAAAATATATTTATTAATTCAGATTTTTTGCTAAATAAAAATTTGGTATCAGTTTTTGGCTTAATGTAATTTTTAATATCGATGCTAAATGTTATTCAGTCAATCTGGCTCGTTTTGCAGTTTTATTCATCTTCATTTGTGAAAAAATGTGTTCACATATATATATACTTGCTACCAAACATGGATAATATGCGTATAACAAAATGTCGAGTTCTTGGATAGTCTGCAGATAAATAATCCTACAACTCTGGAATACCAATTTCCTTATATATTTTGGTTTAATATAGCGTGTCGCATCGGCTCTGATTTCCCAATCATACTCTGATTGGGATTGTCGGATCAAGGTCTGATCAAGTTTGCCATATAAAACTAAATAGGGCAAACCCTAGTAAGGTATTTTGTTTTAAGCCCTAACTAGATTGCCCAACCAGGAGTGAAATACGAAAAACCACATCCGGGACGGACATATTCAAATAAGGTTAGCCCTAAAAGGGTTTTATAATTCAGGCCTGGAAGAGAACCACATCAGATTACCCTAATGGGGCGTACCATTTCTGACCCTGATCACACCCTAATTGCATTCAGGCTTTCCGTAACTAATTTCTACTCGGGCCCATTAGCAAATTTTCGTCAATATTTTAATGACAACAGACATCGGAGAACCAAAAATATTGAAATGAGACTCACTATTTTGAAAACCTCAATTCAAAATCGTCTGCCAACATCAGTTGTTTTTCATATTTTCCAAATTTTAACTCTTTAAGCAAAGATCTTTAAGCAAAAGAGTCTTACAACTAGAAAAATTGCATAAATTTTCTCTTTTCAATTGTATTTTCCATAAGGGTACCATTTGTTTGAATGAATTTATTTGGTTATACAACGAGGTTGTATTTGCATGTTTTTATACTGAACAATAATATTGAGTTGACTGAGATGGCCAGTAATGTCCACTGAGAAAGCCAAATCTTGTATCCACTCAACTTTTTTAGTTTAGAGCAGTCATAATATTTCTTGGCCCTCCCCGATTTCATTTAATGATTACCACTATTTTATACTTCATGAGGAGCCTGCCCTAGACGAGTCCAAAAACTTTTGTTCTGGAATTTTGCTCGATTCGGCCGCTTTTTCACTCCGCAAGCTTCGAAAAATGCCAATTACCCGGGATCTTGTAAATTTGCTACTACAATTTTTTTTAACTATGGGGGTGGAAACTTGTTTTAGAACACGAGGGAAACCTTGTCCGACACAAATGTGTCTGCCTGTATTGACATTTTGGCATGTTTGGGTTGAGGAAAATAGCAAATTTTCAAACTCGTCAAGGACAGGCGCCTCAAGAAGTATTAAATATGTGGTAATCATTAAATGAAGTCGGCGAAGGCCCAGGGACTATAATCTTTAATTTAAAAAAAAACGATTTCGTCCTTTTCAGTTTTCTACAGAATGATCAATTCGTAATTGTCGCAAGCTTTGATCTGATCAATGAATGCCCGACATTGATAAGTTGACATTCTTTTAAGTTTATAACATTTCCCTAATGTATGGTTTTTTAGATGACAGCTCACACAAAAGTTTTGAATTGTTGATGCGACATTAGCTCTTGCTTCTCTTTGCACTGGCCGTTTAGGTTTCTCACTATATTATGCACGTGTAGTTATAAAAGTACACCGAGTAGTTATAAAAGCCAGAAACTATTGAATCGTTAGAGTTTGGCAGCTTGAGGTAACTCAGGTAATTTTTTTTTTTTTTTTTTAAAGGCGTTCATGCTCCATGTAGGAGCGTTGCCAGGTTGATCAGCTTTGAATATTCACCACGGTCATTCGCAACAGCGACATAATTACCATGGCAGCTGATTTTTTTAAGGTCGTTTATTACGTCAGTCTTCCATTGTAGTCGTGGTCTACCTCGTGGTCGCCCACTCCCTGGGGTACTAACGTACATTTTTCTAATCATTCCAGACTGTGAATCGGCTCGTAGAACATGCCCAAACCAAGCAATCCTATTAGAACGGATACAACCTATTATATCAGGACCCTCAAGAAGGTCTCTGATCTCAAAGTTATACCGGGTTCTATACTCTCCATCGTCTGTCTTAAGTGGACCAAAAATGTAGCGTAGGATCTTACGCTCAAATACAGATAAATGCGATTCGTCATTTTGTGTAAGGGTCCACGTTTGTGACCCATACATCACAACCGGTCTAATCAATGTCTTGTATAACTTGAGCTTGGTGTTAGTTGATACATACGGTGATCCAAGGAGAGGTTTAATTGAGTAGAAAGTTCGATTACCTGCAGCGATTCGAGCTTTTATATCTGTAAGTATGCTGTTGTTTGAGTCAAGCATTGAAATATTTAAAAGATTCAACTCCCTCAATTCGTTCATCGCCGCACATCAAATCTTTCTTCTCAGCCTCCCTTGAAACATTCATATGTTTGGTTTTATTATAGTTAATTTACAGACCAATTTTTCTAGCACCACTCTCAAGCGACTTGAAAGTCTCACTCATAACAGCTTCACTTCGGCCGAGGATGACAACATCATCAGCGTAAGCAATCATCTGTACTGAGTTTATTGACAAGATATTGTTATTAGTCGGTAGTTTCTTTTGACGGCACACATATTCCAAGGCTAGTTTAAAAAGTATAGGAGAGATAGCATCACCTTGTCTTAAACCGGAGTCGACTTTAAAAAACTTTGATATTTCGTTCTCTACTCGCACACAGCATTGAGAGTTCTGTACTGTCATTTTGCATAGTGATACCAGTTTACCAGGAATTCCCATTGACACCAGAGCAGACCATAGAGTCTCTCGTTCGAGAGAGTCGTAGGCCTGCCTGAAATCAATGAAAAGTTGGTGCACAGGTATGTTGAACTCTCAGCACTTTTCCAAAATCATCCTTATCGAGAAAAGTGCATCGGTAGTACCTCGGCCCCGCCGGAAACCACACTGATATTCTCCAAACATTTGTTCAGCAAAAGGATTGATTTTGGATAGCAAAATGTAAGAAAAGATTTTATATGCTGTGCAAAGGAGAGCGATTCCTCTGTAGTTTGCACATTGTAGGCGATTACCTTTTTTATGGATTGGTATCAGCATAGCTGTGTTCCAGTCCTGTGGCATGGTTTCAGTCCTCCAGATCATTTGAACAAGTTCAAACAATCTTAAGGATAGAGTTTCGCCACCATGTACAATCATTTCGGATGTTATATCGTCGATACCAGGTGCTTTATTGCGTTTTAATTTAGACAGCGCCGCTTCGAATTCCTCTTTGGTTGGTTCGTCTACATGTACCTTTGACGCACGAATAAGCTTTGCTCGTCGCCCGACTTGTTGCTGGTCACTTAAGTTAAGAAGATTCTCAAAATAAGCGGCCCAAGTATCTAAAATATTTTTAAGGTCTACTTGTAGCTCCCCATCTTCGTTTTGAATAGCAGTCGATCTAGTTTGAGGGCCCTTCTTTAAGGTTTTAACCTGTTGAAAGAAGTTACGCGATTGATGTTCCTTATTGAAGCTTTCAAACTCCTCACACTGTCTGTTCCACCATTCTCTCTTCGTTCGTCTACATAGCTTTGTAACGGCTTGTCTTGCCAGTTTATAGTTCTCCTTCGTGGACCTGGTGTTGCGTCCTTGTAGACACTTCAGATAGCAATCTCTTTTGTATTGAATAGCATCAAGGCATGCTTGATCCATCCATGGCTTCTGGGAGTGGTTCTCTGGTCGTCCAAGTATTTCCTCAGCAGCGGTTAAAACAGCATCTTTGAGCAAATACCATGACTTATCGACGTCTCCATTAATGGTTTCTGATTTCTCCAATGTTTCAGCAATATGGATTTGATATCTCTCTTCTGTTTCAGCATTCTTTAATGATGAGATGTTAAAACGTTTCCGTTGATTGAATTTTGGAATGCCTGGATTTGGGAAGTGGAACCTTATCGTTGCACATACAAGGAAGTGGTCACTTCCAATGTATGCACCTCTAAAGGATCGCACTTCCAGAACGCTCGAAAAGAAACGTGTTGTTACTAGAACGTGATCAATTTGATTTCGAGTATTTCCATTCGGTGAGACCCAAGTCTGCTTATGAATCGATCGATGCGGAAAGAACGTACTGGCAATTCTCAAATTATTTGGTAATGCAAACTCAGTCATTCTCTCACCATTATCATTCGAATTTAAATGCAGGCTGTTGGGACCCACCACATTTCCATAAGAGATATCTCTTCCAACTTGTCCATTAAAGTCACCAAGAACCATAATGACGTCGCGTGTTGGTGTTTGTTTCATAACCTCTTCCAGTGCTATGTAAAAATTATCCTTCTCGTCGACGGTCTTAGCTTCAGTTGGTGCATGCACGGCAATAAGAGAAATATTGTTATATGTACCGCGTACACGTAGGTAGCAGATCCTCTCACTGACCGGGATGAATTTCATCACGGCTTCTTCTATGCGTGCAACAACAAGAAAGCCAGTTCCAAATTCTCTTCGAGAAGGATGACCACTACAGTATAGAGAGTGACTATCCAAATCTTGTTTTCCGATTATCGGCTGTCTAATTTCTTGTAGAGCAATAATATCCATCCTATACCTCTCAGCCTCTGTTTCTAGACTTATAAGAGCATCAGGAGCGCTCAGGCTGCGCACGTTTCACGTTCCGATTCGGGGGTCTGGTCCTTTTTCACGTCCAGGTAAAATTCTGTTGTTGTTTCCGGGTCTGTTTTTCTTTTTCTGATAACCAAATTTAACATATTAGTTTTTTCCGGGGTTAGGGTGTTAACCTTAGGCCCAACCCAAATTGTCGTGAATGGGTCCGTTCTGCATATTAAGGTCACCAGAAAAAACCTTTTTTACACGTTTATATAGCGAGCCGCTTGATTCAAGACAGACGTCCGCTCCAAGCCGCCCCTGACATGGAGAACAGACGCTTGAGTCGCATTGGTTGTAGAGCGCCAATTTGCCGTGATGTAACTCAGGTAATATAGTTTAGCCTAAACGAACATCTGATTCCGACTTCTGCAAAAATCTCTCTTTGAGCCATAGACCTTTAGTCTTTTCATCTTTCCGAAGTGAACGAATTTTTCTTAACTGTTCACCAGAGTCGCTTGGACGAAATAAAAATGAAATTGATCATTGATGAAAATTATATTTGGTTTATTGTATCAATTGACTAATTTGTTTTTAATATTCCAAATAATGTCTGCTGGTTGGTTCTCCTCGTACAACCATCAATCCCTTCAAAAATTTTAAATTTGTTCAATCATATGCCAGTGTATTGACATATTTGAACCTGAAATTTCAGATGCGTATAAAGCTAAAACCTATCTACATAAGATGGCGGGCTAAAAAATATATAAAGTTTTTTTTGTACTTCCGTGACGTAATGATTGTATTATTATAAAGCTTTTAATGATATAATATTATGTCTCTTTATAAAATTCCATGGGTAATATATTTTTTCCATTATGTCACTCTGTGATATAAAGGGAAAATGATTTCATTATATCCCGCGAGAACAAAAACAATTGTAGGTGTATATAAATTATAAAGTAATTTTAATTATTTTTTTTATTTTTTGTTAAACTATATATAAATACGTAAGCAATATTTTTGCGGTACAATTTTAAAATATTTGCTCCATCAAAAGTGTGGCAATATGTATATCGTAGGAAAGGTCTTGAGTAGTAGATGTCCCGAAAAATACTTTTTTTTTGAATTTTGACGATTTTTTCAGAATAAATGGCAAAAATGTGATAGTTGTGTTTTTTGTCCGGTTATTTTGTTTTTTTTTCTAATAAGTTATTTGTTTCACAAATGTTTTTTACAATTATGCGATGCACACTTTTTGAATTATTTATCAGAATACTAAAATCTTTTTTGTAAATTGTTCAATTGTAAACTAACAAATTTTGTTCACCAATAGAAAATGTATTAAATTGATTTGATCCAAATATTTTAGATCAGCAGTATTTCTTACAATCAATTAAAGTGCAAATGGCATACATGATATTGATTGTCGTTATATAGTTTGTGTTTCGAATCGAAATTCGAATTCACTATTACGAACTTAATATGTGATGCTTTACGTAAAGTGTTATGAACTGATTAAGGAGTCTCAACATGTTACAAGTAAATTATTAACGTTTAAAAAAATAAATTAAATTTAAATATTTTTATTTTTGTGTCAAATTCTACGGTATATTGTATTGTAATGTACATTTTTTAATTTGACTTCAAATTTAGCTAATTTATCACTTTTGGCAAAGTAAATATTTAAGTTTGACGGTTGATTTCTATTTTTGTTTTAATTTTTCATCTATGGGTATGGCAACCCTGCAAAATTAAGTTCTTGCCATGGATATATGAGTGTCCGTGAGATATCACAAACTACTGGTAATAGCAGTGAGAATCACTAGCCAAGGTGATATGTTTGGGATGCTGGCAAATGAACTCTATTCAGTCAACGGTAGCATTCTCAATCCTAGTTATAGAACATTTCTTGATACTGGAACGCTATTGCTTGTTCGAAGCAGCGAGCTTTTATATAGCTTTCAGGTTAGGTTTGGTTGCAGTGGCTGGCATCATTTCACAACGTCGGGAGACATACTTAGTCCAAAATATGTCCGTTTTGATACCACATGATCATTTTATCCTGCTTGAACTCTTCAGTTCTTTGCTTAGCAAGTGCATCCGATATACAATAGCAACTAACACCACTATGACCCGATGAGCGGCAGCTTATTATTACTTTTGACGTTGTTGCTACTGCATCTAGACATTTAAATGTTCAACTGTCCACAAATGTTTGATGACAAAATTTTATTTTGAGGTGGTCTGGAAGACGAAAAAAAAGATTACTACAGTATTTACCTGTTCTGAGAACACTTTTCCTCCCACTCTGCCTTCGAGTATGGAGCCATCCACAAAATTTTCCATACATCCCCATATCTGAGCTTTAACCATGGAAGAAGAGAGTGCATTACACGATCGAGTAGTATCCTACTAGCTTAATTATTGGCAACCCAATTTTTGAGTTCTAGCAAATTTGTAATGTAATTCCTACCCCACAACACATTTCACTTAAAAAAAGTTCCTTGCTACTTATGAGTTGTATTTTTGATTTTAGCATTTTAACTCATCATTTTCTCGCACTTGTGAAACAAATAAAAATGAAATCTTGAATTTTTACTGATATGAAAGATAAGATAAAATATTTCATTCAAATAAATCAGAGAATGAATCAAGTTGTCGTACATGTCTCCTTGCCGGATGATTTGATGAGATCTGTAATCTTTAAGGACGATCAGTTTTTACTTTCATAGTTCAATTGTGCTTTTTGCCTTTCCTCGAATTGGTCTAGCTCTCAATCCAATAAATGTTATTTCCTATCACCGTCTGGGAAACATAATTTTATTACTGTAAAACTTTAACAGTATCCAATATTTTTAATGTTTCACAACAAAATTTAAGCTATAATCCTTGACTAAAATATTCCTTGAATAGAAACTCAACGATTGATCTTAAAAATTTTAGATATAACAACAGGGACCAAAACAATATACAAAATATTCCTATTCAATAATAAACCTTAAAACCTTAATTTACAATTAAAATTTACTGTTTACAGTAATTTATAGCATGGCTGCAGAGGCGTAGCTAGGGGGGGGGCGGGGGGGGCGGTCCGCCCCGGGTGTCACCCGTTTTGGGGTGACACCCGATCGTAAAAAACTTAAACGTTTTGGGGTGACACCCGAACGTAAACAACTTAAACAAACCATCACAATGTTTTCAATGATAAATCACTTCGAAACCGTTTTGGGGTGACACCCGAACGTAAAAAACATAAACAAACCATCACAATGTTTTCAACGATAAATCACTTCGAAACCGTTTTGGGGTGACACCCGAACGTAAACAACTTAAACAAACCATCACAATGTTTTCAATGATAAATCACTTCGAAACCGTTTTGGGGTGACACCCGAACGTAAAAAACTTAAACAAACCATCACAATGTTTTCAACGATAAATCACTTCGAAACCGTTTTGGGGTGACACCCGAACGTAAACAACTTAAACAAACCATCACAATGTTTTCAATGATAAATCACTTCGAAACCGTTTTGGGGTGACACCCGAACGTAAAAAACTTAAACAAACTATCACAATGTTTTCAACGATAAATCACTTCGAAACCGTTTTGGGGTGACACCCGAACGTAAACAACTTAAACAAACCATCACAATGTTTTCAACGATAAATCACTTCGAAACCGTTTTGGGGTGACACCCGAACGTAAAAAACTTAAACAAACCATCACATGTTTTCAACGATAAATCACTTAGAAACCATTTTAACCAGGTTATCCATATAATTTTAATTTATAAATTGTGGTAACTTATAAATGTGTCCTATAAATGTGTTATTGGTTCAAAAAGAATCTATTCTACTTTTTAAAATTTTTGAGTTATTACGTGAAATAAAATTTTAACAATATTAATCGAATCAACATGTTGAGCATTGAATCCCATCACCACAATTACTCAATAGCTTTGAATATTCCTATAGATACCATATTGACCGTTTTTTACGATATATTATTTAGTATGCAAGCATGATTATTTAATGACCAGGTCTGAAAACACATATGCTGAATAATGTATAGGAAAAGTGGTTTACGTCGATAATGTGGCACCCTTTGTCGATAGGGTGGCACCCTTGAGTTACAATGTCTCTATTCCAAAATTATTTCTAAAATATCCGCTTAACCTTACTACCTAATATATGTTTTACATTTCAAACAAATTAATTGCAAACACCTAAGGAAACTAACAAACAATCAAATTACCGTGTTTGTAAATGATCTCAAAATAATTTTTTTTCAAAAATAATTACTGTGGAATAAAATGGCAGTTATGCAATTACTGCAGTTTTGCAAATTTTCGTAGGTTGATACATACTCATACTGTTTGTTTTCAATTTTATATATTTATATATTTGAATTAAATGAAAGTTTATCATTTAAAAGTACATTTTGTTGGGTTTGAAATACCTTGGAAATTTCAAACTCATCAAGTGATTCTTTTAAAGATCCTTGGCTACATAAATGTAAAGCCTTCAATTTTTTTTTAAAAGTGGTGTAGCTATTGTTATTAACTATGTAAATGGTTTGCAAAAATAAACTTTAAATTTTGTTTATTTTTCTTCTTAGGCAGGTATTCCTTAAATCAGTCCTTAAAACATTTTCCGGTTTTCCCGATGTAAAATTTTTCACAAAAATCACACTGAAAAAAAAATTGAAGTTCATGACAACCTCATCTCGAAGTTGGCAGTTGATTATTCATGCAAAGAAAAATTATTTGCAAACAATTTCACTGTGATTGGGACAACTACACGATAACATTTTCCTAACAACAGAATGAGGTTTATTTAAAATATAAAGTGTTATATCCAATATAACAGTAGTTGAATAAAGATAATAACTATTTCCCTGAAAAAAATTTTCTTTGGCCTTATATCATGAATTTTTCATTTTAAAGATTAAGTATTTGAGATTAATTGAACTATCTTTTATTTTCACATAAATATTTCGTGTGATTGTCTCAACTTCATCGATTTATAATTGTAGAGTTGTTGAAGCAATTTCGTAGTTTGATTCGCCATATGTGACCGCACGGTGAGGTTGCGACAATTGCATTTCGATTGGAAATAGGACATGTTTTTTTCAGTGCACATTCAATTTTGTAAATTATTGAGCATGATTCTAATTGGATATTTAATTTTGGTTTCAATTCTTTATATAAAATATCTTTTAGGATTTCATACTTATATTTTTTTAAATAGTTCCAATATTAGGCTATGATTTGTATATTCCATTTTATCAAATATTATTTAATATAAGTTGTTAAAAGGAAATTTAAATAAATTAATTTTCTTGCGGTGTATTTAGTCGTTAACACAGTGTACTTATTATGAACTATGTACCTATTATGTATCCTACAAATATATTTAGAATTAATGCTTTGCTGATACCTATACTATAATTAAAAATATTTTTTTAGATTTCGTTTAGCAAATATCCCAAAAAATAAATTTGCCACGAGGAGTTCATACTTTTTAAAGAAAAAGTTGGTTCCAGCAGAGAAAGACCAAATCTATAAATATGTTACAAAACCCGATGATATCCAAGGTTCATCAAAAGAAACTGATTATCACGTTGATGCAACGAATGTTTCAGAGAATATTGGCTCATCTTCGGAAAGTAACAGCAACAATACAGAATTAATAATGATAACCTATGATGACGAATTAGAAAGGAATAATGAAAATGACAGTGATAATGCCGCTAATGCTACTATCGAAGACAGTATTTGCATGGGTGAATCACTTCAGGACTTAAGAGATGTATCACATTGGAATATACTCGTCTTTGGTAATGTTCGCATTGAAATCATAAAAAAAGAAAGTGAACATTTTAAAATAGAGAAGGGTCGTTTGTTACTGTATCTAGACACGGGTTAGACATAAAAGGTGATGTTCGCCATCTTTCTAAAGAATGGTTTTATAAAATGATGAATAATGGTGAAAAAATTCTACGGCCATGGATTGTTTATTCTCCTGTAAATAATAACTTGCGTCCTGTATTGCTTCTGTTGTCGTGTATTTGCTGTCACCAATAATAATAATACAAAATCAACATTTACTACTGGATATCAGAAGCGGTGGAAACTAAATCCCAAAGTGGCCGAGCATGAAACTTCAAATGAACATCTGGAGAATTTTGAAAAGTGGAAAACTTTGGAAATGAGGTTAAAAATTCATAAAACGATACGAGACGCAGCCTTGCAATTAATATACAATAAAAAACAGAAGTGGAAACATCTTTTATCAAGATAATTGGATAAAACTTTGTTTTTATCTAAACAAAACCCAGCATTTCATGGACATGATGAAGGACAAAGTTCTTCAAATAAAGGCAATTTCTTAGAACTAACCAAACTATTGTCAAAGTATGATGTAGTGTTAAAAGAACACATTTTGAATTTGGAGCATGGTAAATCACCAAAAGTATCATATTTGTCACCAGATATACAAAATGAGTTCATAAATGTTTTAGCGATCCACGTAAAGTTTAAGCTTGTCAATGAAATTAAATCGGTTAAATATTTTGGAATTATGTTTGATAGCACACCTGACATTTCACATATTGATCAAATGTCAGAAGTGATTCGTTATGTGAAAATTGATGGTAGTAAAGTGGAAATCAAGGAAGTATTCCTTGGATTTTTTTCTTTACGTGGAAAAAGCCGCTGATTTAAGCGATGAAATTCTTACACTGAAAAAAAAATTGAAGTAATGATAACCTCATTTCGAAGATGGCAGTTTATTATTCATGCAAAGAAAAGATATTTACAAACAATTTCACCGTGATTGGGACAACTACTCAGTACTCAGTAACATTTTCCTGATAACAGAATGAGGTGTAATTAAAATATAAAGTGCTATCCAATATAACAGTTGTTGAATAAAGTTAATAACTATTTCCATGAAAACATATTTCTTTGGCCTTATATCATGAATTTTTCATTTTAAAATTTAAGTATTTGAGATTAATTAAACTATATTTTATTTCCACATAAATATTTCATCTGATTGTCTCAACTGCATCGGCTTATCATTGTACGGTTGTTGAATCAATCTCGTATTTCGATTCGCCATATCTGCCCGCACGGTGAGGTTGAGACAACTGCATTTCGATTGGAAATAGGACATGTTTTTTTCAGTGTAAAAATCTTGAAAATGATGGTATAGATGTTATGAATTGTCGCTCCCAAAGGTTATGATAATGCAGCTGTTATGAGTAGTATACATGGAGAAGTGCAAGCTATTATTAAAGCAAAAAATAACAAAGCAATTTTTGTGGGCTGCAAAGATCATTCAATTAATTTATACGGCCAACCCTCGTCAGTGGAAGCCATTTTTACATGTTTTTCTGCTTCGACTAGCCGCTGGGAAGTACTTGCTAAACACAACAAAGCAACTGTTAAAATACTCTTAACAGCGCATTGGAGTGCTCATTATGCTGCAGTAAAAGTATTGGCCGAAAACTTTGATGGGATTGTGGCTGAAATTGAGAAGTTAAGTGATCAACTAGAAAATGTAGACACTAGAGGCGCTGCACAGAACCTTAACAATGCAGCATGTGATTTTTCGTTTCTTCGCTATCTTTTGTTTTGGAATGATATTCTAAGAGAAATAATATCTGTGCTCAGATTGGATTGCAAAGCACGGGCTTGAATATTGATCAATTAGCTACAAAAATAGAGTCAATTCATAACGAAGTCTCATTGTAGAAGAGACAATAGATCTTGCTGCGAAAAAATCGGAGGACTATGACATTCCAATGGAAAGCCGAATTCGTCATGAAAACGCAAAAAACGAACGGGTGGTGAGTTTGCACCTGATGTTGGACTGACACTGAGAGCTCAACTTAAAAAGGACATGTTGGAATGTCTTGACCGATTCAGTGTTGAGCTCCGAACTAGACTGAAGTCAGTTCAAGATTTAGCTTCATTGTTCGAGGTTGTGCAGACAAACACTTAGCTTTTGGCGAACAGTAAAGAGTTAAAATTATCGGTATCAAAATTTACTGGTTTTTATGATGCGGTATTGGCAACAGAACTCCTCATAGAGATACAAAGGGTGAGGAGGGATTTAAAAGCGGCCAATGTTACAGTTTCTAACTGGGTGTACCTAGACTTTTTGAAATTCATCGTAGAATGGGATTTTTTAGAATTTCTTCCGAATCTTACGGTCGCACTAAAGTTATTTATGACTATTTGCGTATTAGTGACTTCGTGTGAGAGGAGTTTCAGCAAATTAAAATTAGTTAAAAATTACTTGCGGGCTTATAATAATAATGCTCATTTGTATTAATTAAAAAAAATTATAAATTACGTTTATCGGCTTTTTATTATTATTGACAGTTTTTATTTTTGGGGTGACACCACAATATCCGCCCCGGGTGCCACCCATGCTAGCTACGCCACTGCATGGCTGTTAACAATATCGCATTACAACTCAAAATGTGTTTCGTTCTCTAATAGGAATTCCTTAAATACAATTTTAATGTTTGTCTAGATTATTCTTGGTCAATACAAAATTACTTGACAAACAAAATTCGTGAATTTCTCAAAGTCGTTGACATCATTATTATTTGGTTCTGTTATAAAATATCACACGAAAAAATATCACGTCGAAAATATCACATCACGAAAATATAACATCTCGAAAATATCACATCCTAAAATCACACGCGACAATATACCACATCCTAAAATCAGATGCGAAAAAATATCACATCCTAAAATCACACGCGAAAAAATATCGCATCGTTAAATCACATACGAAAAAATATCATGGAAAAAATTTTATTGTAAAAAAACACAGAATTATTACAACTTTTGGGATTGCAGAAATTGATATTAAAGTTTTTGGATTCCCTGATTTTGGAGATATCGCTAAGGCAGCAAGGACAACAAATATTTTTACAAATTACAGTCGTGAATCGTGATCGAAGAATCGAAATGTTAACAAGAATTTGCTCATGTATGGTATAAGAAATCAAAACAATAAAAATACATGTGTAATTGTGAAAAATCCAATCAATTTATTTTTAGAATTCCTTTTATAAGCAGATTCCTGCTTATCTGTTTGTTACCGTCCGCTATCTTGTAAACTATAAATCTAAAATGTGAGATGAGTTTTGCTTAGATGATTTGCGATCCAAAATTTATAAAATGGGAGTCATTTGTTTGATAGGACTATAATGTGGAATCGATGAAAATCGTTGAATATAGATATATATGTAGATATATTATATTGTGTTTTCGACATTGTTTTCTTTTACAATAAAATTTTTTTCCATGATATTTTTTCTTGGGTGATTTTAGGATGTGATATTTTTTCGCGTGTGATTTTAAGACTAGTCTCCACTGCACGAACACAAACAACAAACGTTTGCTAATGTTTATTAAATTTTGCTAACAAGAAAACTCCACCAAAATTTTACAATAAAAACATTAACAGCTTTTATTTGCCAAATAAATTAATAAAATCCATTATTGAAACCAATTACACAATTTTATAATATTTTAACAAATAGTACATTATGATGCTAGGACGTGAAGCTAAAGATTTTGGACGGATGTGGAGTTTGCAAATCGAGGCGTTAGCCGAGATTTGCACCCACATTAAGTCCAAAATAGCTTACGTCCGTGCATCATATACTATTTTTTATTCGCCGCAAGCAAAATATTTTAAGAAAAGTTGTTTATTCTAAATTAAAATTATACATTTTCATAAATTTTAAAATAAAAATATGTGGAACAAGTAACCTTTGACATAAATATTTTTCCAAATTATTGTGTAGCTATGACAACAAATGATAACAACTATTTTAATTGGATAATGAAATTTTGAATTTGAGGGTTGCTTTGATAAAAATTTTTATTTTCCATAGAATTTAAACAAATACAAATGCTTTTTACTTTTTTGGACGTAGCTATGACAACAAAATAAATAGTTGAAAAGTGATACTTTAAAGCCGCAAATCACAGTAATAAAGTAACACTTTAATATGTAGGCGAATAAAAAAGTATTTTTTGTTCTCTTCTAAAATTTCACTTATAACACCAGCACCAAATTTAATTATTAATAATAAAAATATATATGACAGATCTTGTTTCTAAATAATATGAAGTGGAGACAAAAACCTGTCTCCACTGAACGAGCACAAACATGCAAAAACAGCATGTTTTCAATATCATTCGGTAAACTAACAAATTTTAGCAAACGTTTGTTCGTGCTCAAAGTTCGTGTCTTCACTAAACCAATTCATGTATGTAAAGATAGCGAGCGTTCGGCGCGGTAAGTGGAGACGAGCCCTAAGGATGTAATTTTAGGATGTGATATTTTTTCCCGTGTGATTTTAGGATATGATATTTTCTCGAGTATGATCTTACGATGTGATATTATCGTGATGTGATATTACTTCAGTCTGAAAGACCTAAGTATTGCATTCATGAGCCAAAAGTGAAATTCTTACCCCCACTTTTTGGCATTTCTCGACGTTTTAGGACCCACTGATTCTAAAAAACAACAAAAACAAATGTATGTCTGTCTGCCGGCCGGCCGTCCGTCATTACCTATTAAATCTAGAAAACCGCTGGAGGGATTTCAAAAATTTTTCTAAAAATAGGTAGATTTACTGAAAATAGGGACAGGTCCGAAAGGACGCTGTGTTCAATAACTGTACCGGAAGTGCGTCAAAAAAATCGTTAAGTGTGTCAAAATAGCAAAATTTCATATTTTTGGCTTAAAAAACGTTCATTTTAAATGATTTTGATTGAATTTATAGAAATCTTGATGGCAGAGAATTAGAGATTGGTATGTGAGATCAAAAACTAGATTATTGCATTATAGGTTTGTCAAAAAAATGTTGTCAAGTGTGTCAAAAGAAAGAATTTTATTTATTTTTTTACCATTTTTGGAAAAAAATAAAATTACTAATTTGTATGACATGAAATTTTATTATTATTATAGAGAATTATGACATTATAAGTTTGTCAAAAAAATTACGTCAAGTGTGTCAAAAAATGATTTCATTTATTTTTTAGCCAATATTTTGGGAAAAAAAATTTTGCTGTTTTTATGACGTAAATGTAATTAATTGAACATAGAAATTTTTGGAATTTGCTATAGTTTTTGAAATATTTTTGGAATTTTGAAAAAAGATTGTATTTTTAATTTTGTAAGAATTTTTGGAATATTTTTAGATTTTTGGGAAAAGTTATAATTTTTGTTTTTGTTATAATTTTTGCAATTTTGCAAGAATTTAAAAAAAAATAGAATTCTTTTATATATGATTTTAGAATTTTGAAAAAAGTTTCAATATTAGATTTTATAAGAATTTTTGGAATATTTTAAGAATTTTGAAAAACTTTAAAATTTTGATTTTATTATAATTTTTGGAATTTTTAAAAAAGTTTCAATTTTTGCAATAGTTTTAGAATTTGAATTTTAAGTTTTATGTTTTAATTTTGGATTTTGTTATAATTTGTAAAATATTTTTGGAATTTTGAAAAAAATTTCAATTTTTGATTTTGTAAGAGTTTTTGGAATATTTTTAGAATTTCGAAAAATTCAAAATTTTTGATATTATTATAATTTTTGGAATTTTGAAAAAAGTTTCAATTTTTGATATTGTTATAATTTTTACAATATTTAAGGAATTTCGGAAAAAGTTTGCATTTATGAATTTTTAAGAACTTTTGGAATATTATTAGAATTTAGAAAAAGTTTAAATATTTGATTTTATTCTAATTTTTGGAATATTGCGTAAATTAAATTGAACATGGAAATTTTTGAATTTGTTATAGTTTTTGAAATATTTTTTAAATTATGAAAAAAGTTTGTATTTTTGATTTTGTAATAATTTTTGCAATAGTTTTGGAATTTTGGAAAAAGTTTTAATATTTGATTTTGTTATAAGTTTTGCAATATTTTTAGAATTTTGGAAGAAATTGAATTTTTGAATTTTTTATGTATATATATATTTTTAGAATTTTGAAAAAAGTTTCAATTTTTGATTTTGTAAGAATTTTTGGATTATGTAAAGGGGAACTTGTTCCATTGGTAAAACAATGGAAGGGTTATGGCAGGCCGCGCACCTAGTTCGATTTTGAACCCTAAGCTAGATTTAGCAGGCGGGAACGAGAGATTATACCTGCCGCCTAGTACAAGTTGCGGAATTGTACGCGTGTATTGTTTATATACCAGATCGGAGATCAAAAGAAAAAGTGATAAAAAGAAACCCTGGCGGCCCTGCAGTTTGAAGAAGCCACGACCGTCACGTTCACCCATAATTACTTTCTCATTCACACGCTCCAACACCTCATACACTCACGCATACACACATATACTCATACATACATTAATGTACACACACACACACACTCAGACAGCCCTATACCTATATGTATATTAAAAGGTACTCACCCCATGCTAGTAGTAGATCATTTCCACGATTTTCTGAATAATATAAAAAAAAATGTATATATAAGTAAACCGACATAAAAAAGGACAAACAAAAATATTAAATATATATAACAATTTTTTTAAATCACTAAAATTAATTATATATAAATCCCGTTTGTTTTTTTGAATGTTCTTATTAACCTTCACAAAAAAATTTCTGTCGCACATAATTTTAGACGAAAATAAAATAAAATTCATCAAGTTATTATTACAAAAGTCATATTATCTCATAGAAAGTTAACCAGTCATTTTAGAAAGTGTTAAACTACTTTGCCACTCTCCATTTATTTTTATTCTTTGTTTATTATTGTTTTCATTAAATAAATTTCGTTTTGCTACGTTTTTTATTATTCGCGAAACATGCGGCTAACGTTTGTGTGCACATATGTGCTAAGGCGTTTTACAACATGTGCACGGTATGGTGCACATAATGTGCATGACATGTATTATGCACAATTTTGTGCATGGAGATTTTGTAACATCCACAATTACAAGCACCTTTTTTTAAATTTGTTTTACAGGTTGTACTTCAGATCCAGTTATTGACATGCAAGTTAGCTTGAGGTATAACTAGTAAAGGTGATCTTAGGGTTGCTGGTAGATTAACTCTAATAGCTCAACGGCAGCATCCTCAATCTTAGTTATAGAATATTTGAATTTTAGTTATTTTAGTTTGATTTCGTTGGCAATGTCGGGCTCCATATAACTCTATATGTAGGCCTTAATCATCGGAGAAGACAAAGGCAGAGAAATATTCAACTAACTGGATTATTGGTAGTCCCATATTGGCTTTGTTCCTGCAACTTTTTAAAAATATTTATTTTACCTCTTTTTATATAGCTATTCCTTAAAAAATTGATACCTTCTACACTGTCACATTTAAAAACAATTTTATGTGTTATTCTACATTGTCTCAATGAATCTGAAATACGCTTAAGGGTCCAGCAAAGCTTCCTAAAAGATACTAAAATATCTGTCGATGTTATAAGAAAGCTCAACTTGCAAGACCTTTTCAAGAAATTGCTGCAATAACATATACTGCATACTTAATATTTATTTGTTGATTCTCTGCTCTTACTTTCTGTCATTATTATTATAATAATTTAAACCGTCAATTTCTTTATGTTATTTATCACTTCCTGATATAACAATTTTAATCAGAAACAAAAAATTCAAATTGATGTACGAACAATTTAATAATCTTGAACTTTTAACCATGTAAGACAACACACTAAGTAAGACATAAGAAAAAAAAATATTCCTCAATTAGGTAAACTTAATTTAACGCGTAAAATATGATAGTAATGGAATCAAGAATTTAGGAAAATTATGGTTTTCTGTTAATTTTTTTTGTATAATTGAATTGTTTTTTATTGTATCTTATATTGGTCAACCATCAATGTCCATCAATTGAATTTAATATTAACTTAAAATAAAGAAAATTAAATTAAATTTCCCTAAGAAATGTTATTAATGATTTTATGCTCTTTTCAGTTTTGAAAATGCTATCAACACAAAATGCTATTTGTTTTATTATAATCAATATAATTATACGAATAGTAGCTAAGGAAACTTTAGAGCCAACAGCAATTCTCAATCCGAATATAACATCCGATCATAGTCAACAAGGTAAACAATTTAATAAAATTTACATATATTTATGTAAGCCAAACTAGAAATTTTCTTTATTTGTTTTCCGATTAAGGTAGAGCATTATTTTCACCTCGTGTTGATTATAATGAATGGTTGCCGGTTGGACGTGGAGATCCTTTAAAAAATGATCCGACTTATGATTACAGTCCGCCTGTTTTGGATCGGGTTCGATATTGGGCTGATTCTGGAATGCCTATGGAACAAAGTCATAAAACTGATATATTGGTATTGGGAGTATCTTCGAAAAAATCAAGTGTTAAAAAAGAACCGAAATATCAACCGATTCGTAGAAACTTCTACACAGCCGTAAATATTTCCATTTTTTTTTTTAAATCTTCGAGTATTATATTTTTTCTTTATTTTTCTTAGCTACCAACCCATTTGAGGCCCCCTCCGATGTTTTCTAATGGAAATAATCCATCACAATCAACAGGAATGAATCGTCATCCCAGTTCTGATAAATATTACCAAATGCAAGGCAATATGATGAGCGGTGGAAGACCATCGCACAAAGGAAGTGTAACAGATGTGAAAGATGCATCGTCTGGGTTTGTTAATATTGCAAGACCTAGTGCTAATTTAATTAAATCGGTTTTAAGTTATGACACAGTTGATCAACCTGGAAGTAAGTAATTAGAGAATTAAAAATAGAAAAAATTGAAATCATTTCTATGAGAAAAATTCAGGGATGTTTTTTTGTAATAGCTAGCTAAACTGTTCTTACCTGTGCTTGCCATATGGTAACATGATAACCTATTTTCAAAAGCTTCTGGGATAAATTTCTTGGATAAATCAAAAGAATAATTGTTATTTAATGTCACAAAACTGTTATAAAATCTAAATTTGACTTTTAAATTTTTTTTACAGGACATCACCAAAATAATTATGGACGACCGCCTTCGGAAATGAACCATTTAACGTACACTGAAAGTCAAATGTTATCAAGCGGAATGACTTTTTCAAATGAAATGAAAGAAAAAAAACCCTTTCTACACTTTTTACTTCAAAAAGAAGCTGCACCATCAAATCCAAGACAACCAATAGCAATGAATTCATTCCAGACCACAAATGTGCCTGTATCACAACCTACATCTACCAAAACTGAAATTCTTACAAACTCATTTGTCATTATGCCATCGATAGAATTAACATCACCGATTTATTATCGACCAACTACCGTGAAACCAATTTTAGACACTACCACTACTCCATTTTTACCAACATTACCAACAACATCATCTGCACCAACAACTGATTCATTGTTTTCGCACTATAAACAACCAGAATTGATGGTTCCAGGTCCACCATATTTAATTATCGAAGGACATAGTAAGGTAAAAACGTACGGATTACATAATTTAAATGAAACAACGACACATGAACCTAAAATTGTACCAATTGCTAACACTAACGATCCTGTTGTACGTCATGTTGTATCAAAAGACGAAAACGGACAAACAATGGAAGTTAAACATTTGCATATGAAACAAGATGATAAATCTAAAAAGAACAAGTCACCAAAAATAGCATCCACACCATCGGCGATGCAGTCATTAATGAGTTTACTGGATTCATCTTTCGGTAGTTTTATTGAAAGTGATGAAAGTACAGCGGATGAAAAGAATTCCGTTAAGGTTGATTTTAATAAAAATGATAATGAAATAAAGTTGCGGCGCGAGTAAAAACCGCTTTGTTATTATTTTGGACGATTGTGATTATCATTTAATTTTAATTTAATTTAATTTGTTATATATAAAAAACCAAATTATTTATTTATTTATATTTAGGTTATTATTTTTTCTTATGTTTATCAATGTTAAAGGTATTCACATTTAAATTTTTAAGTATTTTAGTTGTTATAGTTTATTTATGTTAAATGTAAATAAAACAGTTTTCACGCAAATCTGGAATTCAAATATTACTGTTATTCTATTATAATATTAATATGTTATTGTAAATAAACGTCACAATTTTTATGTGATCTATTGTTGTATATATTTTAAATGTTAAGTAAAAATAGTATAAATGTTAATATAAAATAAAATTAGCAAATAAATAGCAGTTTATTTTAAATTATTTAAAAATAAAAAAAAAATAATATGGAACAAATTTTTTTTTATTTGAATTGGATTATATTAAAAAATGGTAAATTATTTGAATTTTTTTATTTTTATTTATAAATTCGTTTTTAGGCTTTCGCACTTGGAAAATTGGAATTTTTCTTCGAAGTTGATTAAAGTTATTATATTAATTCCTAAACACTAAATTTGGGATATTCTTGTAAGGGTGTCTAAAATAGTCGAATAAGCTGAGTACTTCGTGAACAAGTGCCTAGCCAGCGTGCCTAGCGAGCTTTTTTTCCATGCGAGCTTCATCCATGTGTGTCCCACAAGTAATTTTCCTCAGTTCAGTAAAAATACTGCATTGCACGCAAAAGATATTCAGAAGGTGGAACTAATGGACTACTGAACAAGAACTCTGACTAGGGTTTCTAATCCGGATATCCGGATATCGAACTGTCCGGATTATTCGACCAATTTTGACTATTCGATTATCTGGATACTTTTTTGTAATTAACCGAACTTTAAAAAACCCTGTATTTTGTAAAAAAATAATCAAATTGCGTTGCATAGTGCAAATAAATACAGTACTTCGCAGATTCACAATATTGTTTAGATTCTACACACCTTTGGCATTTCGGAATACGAATTTTACAAGATTGTCTATATTGACAATATTGTGATTACATTTATGTGTTTGGGCAGAGCCGTCTTAAAGCTTTCGTAGGCCCTAGGCACATTACAATATATAATATGAAAAAAAATTAGTACACTAGAATTATTTTCTGAACAGTGTAATTTAGTAATTTAGATTTTCAACATTGTAACTTGAATTTTTAATTGTCTTGGAATAGTTGATTGCACATAGCAGCGTGATTGTTAAGTTTGCATAATTTTTGTTATTTTATGAATATGGATCATTCTTTTACAAACCGTACACCTTTCTGACAAACACATTTTGGATTTGGCTGAAATTTTTTTAAGGGTTTTTATATTGAAAAAAAAAAGATATACGTGTTCCAAGATTTTATTTTTATTTTTTCAAAATTAGAGCGGTTTTTATATTTCAAAAATTTGTAAATTTTTGCTTGAAGACTTATTTTCAAACTTCTGTTTTAATTTATTTTATTTCATACTGATATCTTAAACGACATTTTTCGGATTATTTATAGTAGAAGAATGTAAAGAATGTCCTAGGACTTTAAAAAATTTTATAAAGTCCTAGGACGTTAAAGTTCAACTTTTTGTACCATAAACGTTGAACTTTAACGTCCTAGGACTTTAAAAAATTTAATAAAGTCCTAGGACGTTAAAGTTCAACTTTTTGAGCAAAATTTAAAACTCATTTATTTTTATTTTAATAAATTTCCAGTATGTAATAAAATTTTGTATTTACCTCAAACGAAAAGTGTTTTTAAAGGTACTCACTAGTAATTTCGGCCTCGGCTAGACGCTTCGGCCTTAAACAACTAGCTCGTACTCTAAAGTTTCACTTTTCGTTCTAGATAAATAAATAACTATTATTTCATACTGATATCTAAAACGACATTTTTCGGATTATTTATGGTACAAAAAGTTGAACTTTAATGTCCTAGTACTTTATAAACTTTTATGAAGTCCTAGGACGTTAAAGTTTAGCTTTTTGTACCATAAACATTGGACTTTAACGTCCTAGGACTTTATAAAATTTTACAAAGTCCTAGGACGTTAAAGTTTAACTTTTTGAGCAAAATTTAAAACTCATTTCTTTTTATTTCAACTAGGAATCGCCCAGTGGCCGAAATTCGGCCATTGTAAATAGAAATTTTAAATAGACCTCCTAACCAAATAGCTACAACACATTATTTCAGAGTTTATTTGATTGATAAAGATTGATTTTGAATGGTGAAACAAATAACTTGAAAAAAAAACAAAATAACCGAACAAAAAACTCAAAAAACACACTTATCACATTTTTGCCATTTTTTCTGAAAAAATCGTCGAAATTCAAAAAAAGCATTTTTCGACACATCTACTACTCAATACCTTTCCTACAATATACATATTGCCACACTTTTGATGGAGCAAATATTTTAAAATTGTACCGCAAAAATATTGCTTGCGTATTTATGTATAAATAGATATAGATATAGATAGATAAATTTCCAGTATGAAATAAAATTTTGTATTTACCTCAAACGAAAAGTGTTTTTAAAGGTAGTCACTAGTAATTTCAGCCTCGGCTAGACGCTTCGGCCGTAAACAACTAGCTCGTACTTTAAAATTTCACTTTTCGTTCTAGATAAATAAATAACTATTAAAGTAAAAGGATGCTATTTAAAAAAAAAATAAAATGAATAATGCGGTAGTTTATGTAACAAGTACGCAAAATATGGTTTTAGCGGACGAATCGTAATGTTTCCGGACGAGGCGCTAGCCGAGTCTGTAATATGAAGATGAGTCTGCTAAAGCCATTTGCGTACGTGTTGCATACAACGTTTTTTAGTATTAGCTTGTTAGTATTGTTTATTTAGTATTGTTTTTAGTATTCTTGCGTACCTAAAAATTTGATTTTTGAACAAAACTTATCAAAGCAATTGTGATTATACTTTGGAAATAATTATAATATAAAATGAAAACAAATTTTGAATCCCCTAAAGTGTTGTCATAACGACTTTAAGTACTAGGCCGCTAAAATACAATTTTGCGGCCTCTAAACAGTTCTAAAAGTAATCATTTTTCGGAGCTAATACTAAAAAAGTTATTAACAAATTCCTATTCTACATATTCTATGTTTAATTTTCTACAATACTGTATTTTTTTTAATAAGAAATGATTTTCTATAGCAACTGTTAAAACGTGCTTTTATCAACTAAAATTAGAGGGAAAAGTTGCACTTTACCATCAAGGGTAAATTAAAGTAGTGCTTTAACAGCAAGAGTAGATAAAGCATTTTGATATAAGTATTTTGCTGAACAAAAAAAATTGATTTGTTTGTTTATTTATAAAATTCAAAAATTTATTAAAGCCACCTATACTCATTTTTTCGTGAAACTGTTTTTTCCTGACACTTTTAAATTACATTTATCATTGATTTTTCTTCTTTAACAAATGCTATAGAAAAAAATGTTGTATTCCACACGACGATAAAATTTCTTTATCTTCTCGATGCTTATTAGCCTCTCGGCTAACGCCTCGACGCTAAAATCGCTCTCGAAGATAAAGTGCAATTTTATCGTCTTGTACAATAAATAACTATTACTGTTAAAAATAAATTAATTTATCGAGCGCAGCAAGACAAGAAATTCCATAAATGGGTCATTCTTTTACACACCGAACAGATTAGGACAAAATCTGGCTAACACATTTTTATGTTCTGTATAAATCAAAAGATATACGTGCTCGAGGATTTTTTTGTTTGAAGAATAGAGAGGCTCTAAATTTCGAGAATTTCGTGATTTTTCGAGCGCGGGACTATATTTCGTAAATTTTTGTCGTCCCACGCCAACAAAAACTAATTTATTTCTAATAGTAAAATACATTTCTCCATTTAAAAATCCTCGAACACGTATATCTTTTGATTTATACTGAATCCATGAATTGTTTTTTTAAAAGCATATTTTAGCTTTAAAATAAAACAAAACGGAAGTTTCTATCTTTAATAGAACCGAAGTTATGAATTTTTGAAAATAAGCCTTCAAGCCAAAAATCACGATATTTTCGAAATTTAAAACCGCTCTAATTTCCAAAAAAAAAAGATAAAAAATCCTGTCTTATTTTTCGATATAGAACCCTTAAAAAATTTTTCAGCTCAATCAAAAATGTGTTGGTCAGTTTTTGTCCTATCCGGTATGTAGAAGAATGAACCCTTTATGGAATTTTTTGTCGTCCCGCACTCGATAAATTAATTTATTTCTAACAGTAAAAATCATTTCTCCTGCATTAATTAAAAATACGTTTTTATAGAAAATTTAACGTAGAATAGGATGGTCATGCTAAGAACGCATTACGAGGGTGGGGCAGTTACTAACAATGGATTTTAACATTTTACTTTTTTATGACAATAGGAATTTGTTGATGTTGTTTTAAAAAAAGCATCTTCTAACTTTAAAATAAAACAAAACAGAAGTT
This sequence comes from Diogma glabrata, assembly GCA_963693315.1. Lineage (NCBI taxonomy): Eukaryota > Metazoa > Arthropoda > Insecta > Diptera > Cylindrotomidae > Diogma > Diogma glabrata. Next base: position 139,360,729 of record OY856187.1, read on the forward strand.
TCTATCTTTAATAGAAGTTATTAATTTTTGAAAATAAGTCTTCAAGTCAAAAATCACGAAATTTAGAACCGCTATATTTCCAAAAAAAATCATTTAACACGTACATATTTTTTTCGATACAAAATCCCTAAAAAATTTCAGCCAAATCAAATATGTGTCGGTCAGATTTTGTCCAAATCTGTTCGATTTGTAAAAGAATGCCCCATATGAATATGTGAATTATTCAAATAGATCTCAGCGTGCGAATTTTCAAACTTTCATCATTCAAGGTTTAAATTTCTAATTTGTATTTTGTTTATATTCTTTTTGCCAAAAAATTGCTTGACACGCCCTCTTTTGCTCTCAGATCAAATTTTTTGACATTGCGGGTTCTATTTGACCAAAAAAAGTGATCTTTTTTCCCTAAAAGATTTTTTGAATTTAGATTTTTAGCTAGAGCAAAGCATACAATAAAGAACACAATAGTAGATTGTATTACTAGTGCGAATGTGTTTTCCAAACAAGAGTTAGTTTGCCGCACGACCGCAGGGAGGGATCAATAAGAGGAAGTTGAGAAGACTTACAAAAATTACCTTGGACAGCCTTAAACGCTTTAAAGAAATTACGAGATCCAGTGGGGTGCTCAGCAAATTTGTAAGCTTTCTTTCTATTAAAGATATTTTTATCTGCATCTTTTAGTTTCCTGCATATATTTCTCTCGATTCGGTATTGTCTAAGGTTTTCAACAGTTTTGTTTTGGATAAACTTTTGGAATGACTTTTTTTTAATTTTTATCGCCTTTTTGCACTTATTTGAAAACCACTGATCAGCCTTAGGAACGGTCAATCTATTAGGAATAAATCTCCGCATATCCACAAGAATAATCTCCGAAAAATATAGCGCAGCTTAGTTAGGGTCATGGTCGGTAAGACAATTTCGTTTTTATTTCCTCCTCTTTCCTTAGAATTTAAACATTAGGCTTGATATTACTAAATCTGCAATAACTAAAATCGTTTGTCTTTAGAATTCTGTTTCTTGGTCATAAATGCGGATGTTTGATCTTCATTTGCAATATTTAAACCATTTGATGTTTATCTTGTTTGAATGATGATGTTTCTGTCATGGATATCTTTCAATATTTTAAGCCTATTGATGGCATTAATCTTCAGGTAAATTTACTCATGTGCTTTTTTAATTTCGTTGAAGTCTAGATAAGTTTCCGCTGATAAATTAAGACCTTTAAGATATTTAGCCATATTTTTTAGTACTGGGCGACGTTTTGCAAAAGATCTAACAGCAATAATTCTAGTTGACCATCGCGTGCTAGAAAGCTTATGTAGTGATTGCAAAATCTCTTTCTTTAAAATTGCTCATCGTCGAGGGCTGCTGCTAAATAAGTTATAGCATTTTTTAAATTATTCCAAAAATAGTAACCTCATTTGAACATTATTCGGCAGAATCAATTGAGACTCTGAGCTCCAAATGCGGAATTTTCTCTAAAAATCTCTCTTTCCGTACTTTTGTCTTCACTTTTGATGTTGCTTTCGTTATCATTCCTCTGTCCTTCGTTCAGCTTGAATTACTAATTCTACACGGCTTGCACATAATTGAATGAGCTCATTTTGGATTTCCGATGATAAATAATGAACTTGTTAACGATGCTAAGCTTGCTTGGAAATTCTTACTTTTTCTAAATGGTAACGTAGCAAGGGATCACAGAGACTAATAATCTCCAAAATTCCCGAAAAGCTACCGTTATTAAGTTCATCAACCATATAGCTGTCTCCGCTCAAAACCATTCTGCTTTCACTTAAAAACAAAATAGTATCCGAAATTCTTTTTAAAATGTGCCTCCATATTTTTGCTTGGTTTTCGTTTTGATCGCAAAATAATTATAAGCCGATAATCTGTCGTATAATTTAAGGACGAAATAGATGCGAACAATTTTACTTAATATTCGTGCTACACTCAGAAAAAAAATCGATGCGTTTGTTACTTATGCGCTATAGTAACTTCAAAATTGTAAACATCACATACGTTTTTCTAATATTTACTAATGCAAAGTATTGATAATTTAAGTAATATTAACCTGTGCCACGTTAATAAAGCAAAATTTGAATTGTAAAATTTTTGAAAATAAATTTACTACTGAAACAGTAAAATCAACATATGATTGCTGTAATTTTAGCTTATACGAAAGTTGATTTTGAAATATGAAAACAAAATTCATAAAAAATCGTTACATCTACTTAACAATTTTGTAAAACATAACCGTCGAAAAATGTTAAATTTACATGGCAAATAGTGTTAAACATACTTATACACCCGCGTATATATAATCTACTATTTACCCGAAGAGATTAACTTAAGTATGCTGGAAATTGCTTATATGATACGTAATTTCTACTAAGGCATCTTTAAATTTACGTTTTCATAGTTTGAAAATTACGTATGACTTCTCAAGTATTAAAGTCACATTAAACGTAAATTTTACTTAAAATAATAGTAAAATTTACATATGTAAATGTAGTATAACTGTCAATTTATGCAGCACATGTTCTTGCGTTTTGGCGTGGCGTTTTGTTTGTTTACTAATTTTGAGAGATATATGTATCTCTTTTTTATATTGTATTTTATGCTTTGCTCTATAGCTAAAAATCTAGAGTCAAAAAAATCTTCTTAGGGCGAAATCTCACTTTTTTTGATCAAATAAAACACGTAATGTCAAATAATAAATTGATCTGAGAGCAAAAAAATGTCAGAACAATGTTTTGGCAAAAAGAATTTGACATATATAATTGTTATTTCTGTTACATTATTATTTATTATTGTTGGAATAAATTTGAAATGTTTGGGTCTATATAATTTAAAAAAAACTACAGCATCGATAAATTGAAGTGCTGTAAAATTGAATTTTAATGAATAATTTATGAATAAAAAGGAATCATTTTGTGTTATTTAAAAAAAAATAATAAAAATGTAATAAAAAATAAATAGTGGTCAGTCTGGGAATCGAACCCTTGACCGTTCTAAACTTAAGCGTCAACATAATATTCATAAATAAATTAAAGTAAATAATTATTTAGATAGACGAATGGTTAATGTTGGCTAATGTTGCCTTGTACACAGAGGTCTGGGGATCGAATCCGGGTTAAGTCCAAATAAATATTAATAATAAATAGCATTTTCTCTGTACAGGGCCCTTCTTAACCGCTGTTATCATTACCGCTGTTATCATTTATCGTATAATCTCCCCCCTGAATTGATAAAAAAAACGATTAATAATTGCATAAAAACTAATTTTTCATAATGGTAGCATAACAGCCCAATAGCCGCATAACAGCCCAAAATGTTTGCGGTGTGCTTGCTGGGATGTAAATTTTACTAAAATAGTTCAATTTTTACATATCACTCTGTTTGTTTTACGTAGCAAATAGTTAATGTGCTACTAGCGAAATTACATAACGCTACGTTAGGGCTGCATATATTTTTAAACATTTACTTGTGGTCTACGTAAAATTTGCTTTGCACAAGCTTAATAAAAAACTGACCTTTTTACAATGCTTTTAAGTAGATTTTACTTTGTCAATTTTGTTTACTTTACTTATGCCTACTCTGGCTCAATTCGTACGTCATTTTCAGTTAAATTTACATATACTTTACGTTAAATAAGCTATTTTAAATATTTTATTTTACTTGTTATAAGTTTCGCAATTTATTTATTGCGAAACTTATAACAAGTAAAATAAAATATTTAAAATAATATTAAAATGTTTCGCCAAGTGCCTACAGCGTCTTCAATTATGTATATTAAATAAGCTATCTCTTTTTTTCTGAGTGTAAATAATCGTCACGGTAGGCAATAAAAGGGATCTCTTTTTGGAGCTCAAAACTAACCAATCTCGTTCAATTTTTGCTCCTTATGGTAAAATTTTGAAAAGGAGCGACTTAGAAAGTGATTTATTCGTGAAAGTGATTTTTACGATCACAGGCAAACAATGTAGGCATTTACGCATATACTCTCGACGAATCATATTTTCAGTAATTTGTGACTTTTTATCTTCTAAACTAACTACCAACATCAAAACCATGGCGAAACCCAATATCCCTTGTTTGGTTTTCTGCTTGCGATGTACAAGTTAAACGAATCGGGAATTCGAATTTACAAACAGAATTAACTTTTGTTTCTGAGAAGCTGAAACTAAAGTTTCAATTTAGAAAACATTTACTAAGTCGTGTAATATATTCTCCATTTTAGAAATTCACAGCGCGAATGGTTTCTGTTAATTGTTTTGTTTTTGTGAGAGAAAAATTAATATTTATCATGGGTGGTGCTCAAAAGCCAGTTGCTAATACATGTGGTCAAAACAGGATTAATTCTTGTTGTGTTTTCAGGTCCTCCATAAAACAATTATTTTAAATTTCATCTCAATACTTTGATTTTTGGTTACTGTTAATTTTTTCAAAATCGAACTTTGCAAAATTGACCGCTTTTTATCCTTTCCTTATATTTGTAAAAACATATGTGGCATCTTTTATATGACCCATCTTTGAAAAGAAAAACTTAATATTTAAACCTTGAAGCCTTTAAACCTAAATTAAATAGTTGTGTATTTTAGTAATGGTAAGAATTTAGTGGAAGATCAAATCCACATATACTTTAGTTTTGGTTAAAAATAGTTTTTTGTCAATATAATATTTTTATTTTGGTCGAAGACCAGGTCCTGTTAAAAAACTGGACCCGAGGGGGGAGGGAACCCCCCTCACCCCCCTTCTTGTCGAGCCTGCGCGTGTGTATAAGTATGTATAACACTAGTTGCCATGTAAATTTAACATTTTTCGACGGTTATGTTTTACAAAATTGTTAAGTAAATGTAACGACTTTGGAGGTAATTTTGTTTTCATATTTCAAAATCAACTTTCGTATAAGCTAATATTAAAGCAATCATATGTTGATTTTAATGCTTCAGTAGTAAATTTATTTTCAAAAATTTTACAATTCAAATTTTGCTTTATTAACGTGGCACAGGTTAATATTACTTAAATTATCAATACTTTGCACTAGTAAATCTTATATATTAATACGCTAAAAAAAAGCTTTCTGGAGCCTAAGGCTTTTTTATTCGAATTTTGATTCATTTCAAATTTTTACTGCTAACTGATATTAGTGTAACTTAGGTTTTAAAGATTTTTGGGATTTTTCGGATCATAAATAAAAATGTTATAGACGAATTAAGATGTATTTTTGAATTTAACGGCCCCCCATATACAATATCAAATGGAATTGCCCAAGTCTTTTCTTTGTTTTTTTATTATTATTATTTAGTATTTTATATTTTCTATTCAAATTTCAATTTAGTTTATGCATTGATTTAGGAGTGGATGGACGTGTTATTTTTCTTTGTTTTTTTATTATTATTATTTTTCTTTGATTTTCTTTGATTTAATTGTTATGGTGTTAATGGTGAAATGAATGTTGTGAATGAATGGTAATGGTATGAGTGAGTTTATGCATTGATTTAGTTAGCATTTTATATTTTCTTTTCAAATTTCAATTTAGTTTATGCATTGATTTAGGAGTGGATAGACGTGTTATTTTTCTTTGTTTTTTATTATTACTAGGAGGGCCCGGCGTGCTTCGCTACGCTTATAAATAAAGTTTTTGCGTAGACATTTTGTTGACGTGAAGCAATGATTTCAAAAAGTGGTAATGAGAAATGCTAGCATATAATTTTTCTTTTTAAATATATGAATGAAAAATAATCAGAACTCAAGCTGATCAGTTCGGATATATGAAAAATTAGCGATCAAATAAGTTAGAGATCAAATAAGCTTACTTGAAAACTTATTTGATCGCTCATTTGTCATATATCCGAACTGATCAGCTAGAGTTCTGATTATTTTTCATTCATATATTTAAAAAGAAAAATTAAAAATTATATGCTAGCATTTCTCATTACCACTTTTTGAAATCATTGCTTCTACGTCAACAAAATGTCTACGCAAAAACTTTATTTATAAGCGTAGCGAAGCACGCCGGGCCCTTCTAGTTTTAGAAAAACGTATTTTATGTTTACAATTTTGGAGTTACTATAGCGCATAAGTAACAAACGCATCGATCTTTTTTCTGAGTGTATTGTAGGAATATTCTAGCTAACGGATATTATTTTTCTGTTGCTGTGAAACAATATAGGTGTTAAATACTTAATATAACCTGCTGTTATTGTTTACTAATCAGTGAACAAATCCAAAAGGAAATTTAGGAAAGTATTACTCTTTCGGTTCAAAGAAAATAAAGTTGGACAAGTGCGAATATAATTCGCTCGTCGAGGGTTCCGTCTATATATTATTGTACGAGAATAGTTCTTCTCCTAAACACAATTTTAAAAATAAACCAAAACGGTGCTTTCGAAAATTACAAAAAAAATTGTTTTGCACTACAAAAAATAATCACCTTGCATATGACACCCCACTTTACATAATCATAATGCTACGCTATTGCTTGCTCAAAAATATGAGCTAAAGCTTAATGAAGAAAATAGTAATCCCGAGATATGCCACTTCCTGGATAATTGGTAACCCAATTTTATTTCTCTACCGGAGGAGACTCCAGTGGCAGCAAATTGATGCATGTATATTAAGAGTCATTTTTTAAAAAGTTTAGTTGATACCTTCGATTTTCCTAAAACTTTCAGGATATGTTAACAGTACTGTGATAAGAAAAGTACAGTTTGCCACCTCTTAAATCTGGCTTCTTTGACCTTGAATAGAGGTCAGAGTTTAAATCGTATAAATCGTAGATCGTATAAATTATATGATCATTTTACTCCATAAAACCATGAGTGACCCATGAAACTTCTTTATAATATGGATTCTACTTGATACTAGGCAGGTGTTAGCATAAATAATTTGGTGGCTCATTCATGGCTTTGAGGGTCAAGGTCATTCGAAAATGTTGTTTTCGTTGCTTTTTTGCCTTGTTATGTGGCTAAATATCTGGTAAGTCCATATGTGACCCACAGCAATAACTATTTAATTAATTACACAACATATGAAAGTACTTAGAACAATTTCAAACAGCTTGGGATACTCTTGGCTTTAGGAGCTAAATGGTCTCAAAGTTGATAATTTTTCAAAAAACATCAAAGTTCAAGGTCAATAACTGTAGAAGCCATCAGTCAAAAAGTTTGAGATAAAGCTGTAATTATACTTCATACTGTGTAGTTTAAGGTCCAAGCTTAAAATCTGCTGGGGACGTGCTTGGTTTTTTTAATACATGCTTTTTTCAAACGTCCAATATGCGTTTTACAAAATGTATCCTTATGCACATTTTACACATTTTTCAGGAATCTTTTGGTTCTATAATGATTATAAATTTACTTTTTATTAGGACCATAATCGATTTAGTTAATAATTTCAAAATCGCAATCTCACAATACAGGGGGAGTATACGAAGTGGATCAGATCAAGCCAAACGAATCAAGGCTGCGCCCAAAATTCCATCAGTCGTAAAAAATGTGTTTATGGCTCAAATTTAAGCTTGATTTATAAAGTTTTTTATGCAGTTTGGTATTTTTCTAAAATTCAAAATGGCGGACAAATATGGCGGCTGAAATCAGTCACCTCATCGTGAAAGAATATTTTTCCCGGTGTTACACTTGTAAAACTCACCAGATCATTTAATGGAAACCATTTTATGATGTATCTTTGCTTGCTAAATATGAATATAATATTTTTTTTGAGTTAGAATCCTCTTTTTGTTCCTAACCTTAAAAACTTTCAAAAAAGTTGTGTTTTGGAGTAACGGTCACACAACTTATAGTAAAAATGTAAAAAATTGCACTGCGATGTATATACATATTTTAATTTTTGCAGGAAAAATATGGTGCCTGCAAGGTTGACTTACCTCAACATGAAAGTCAAAGAATAATTTTTTCGATGTTTGATAAACTGGGGTGTCCGTTCTAAACAAGAAATACTTTTTGGGAGTTTTTGTATAGGTTGTGGATGATGTGTGAAACTTTTGGTTTATAAACAAGTTACATACGTGCTCAAAAAATAAAAATATATGCATCGCAGTGCAATTTTTTACATTAATACTATAAGCTGTGTGACCGTTACTCCAAAACACAACTTTTTTGATAGTTTTTAAGGATAGGTACAAAAAAGAGGATTCTAACTCAGAAAAAATATTATATTCATATTTAGCAAGCAAATATACATCATAAAATGGTTTCCATTCGTTTGAAAAAAAGCATACATTAAAAAAACAAACACCTTCCTCAGGGATTTTAATCCTGGACCTTAAACTACACAATATGAAGTATAATTACAGCTTTATCTCAAACTTTTTGACTGATGGCATCTAAAGTTTGAACTTGAACTTTGACGTCTTTTGAAAAATTATGAACTTTGAGACCATTTAGCTACTAAAGCCAAGAGTATCCCAAGCTGTTTGAAATTCTAAGTACTTTCATATGTTGTTTAATTAATCCACTAGTTATTGCTGTGGGTCACATATGGGCTTACCAGATATTTAGCCACATAACAAGGCAAAAAAAGCAACGAAAATAACATTTTCGAATGACCTTGGCCCTCAAAGCCATGAATGAGCCACCAAATTATTTATGCTAACATCTACCTAGTATCAAGCAGAATCCATATTAAAAAGAAATTTCATGGGTCACTCATGGTTTTATGGAGTAAAATGATCATATAATTTATACGATTTACCCGTGATCTTAAACTTCGACCTCTATTCAACGTCAAACGAGTCAGATTTAAGAAGTGATAAACTGCTGTGATAAAAGATAAACCTACCCGTTACCATCAGTAGCTTGAGCTTGAGCTAAATTTATCCCCTACTAAAATATTTAAAAAGCAAATTATGCTTAGTATATATAAATAATACTTTAACCAGCCATGCTTGAGCTCAAGCAATACCAAGTAAACCATTTGTTGTGTATTCTAAAACCACGAAAGAAATAGTTACTTATCTGTATCTCTAATTTCCAAAATGCATTCAATGTTTTCATGTTTCACCATATTTATCGATACATGTACAATACATATGTAGATTAAATAATTTTTACTTACTTTCTGAGTAAGTATACATTTCAAAAATGATTTATTGTCATTGCTTGTAATTTTTCTTTAAATAGAAAATAAAAAGAAAATCAATTTAATTTTTCATTCTTTCATATCATGTTCATGAATGAAAAACATAATTCGCGCGTGAATGTGGGAATATTTTTTATTTGATATTAAAACAAAATATTAATGTCAATAAAATAATGATAACTATAAAATAATCTTTCGTTGAAATGTTTAAGACTTTATATTTAATTTTGTTATTCATTATTATCGTTAAAGTGAAATTAATAAAATTTTATATACAAAGACATATTAATAAAATTCAACTATAGTTGTACTATAGTTCAACTATAAAATATCCGACACTCAATACAATTCCTAGAATAAGAATAAACTTAATTTAAATTTCTACTAATTTCCATATTTGGTCGGTTTGCTTTACAAGCTATGGAAAGTATCACAAATTAAAAAATAAAATATGGCAAAGGGAAAATATTTAATTTCACTTGTTCGTCTAATAAATATTTTCATTGATAAAAAAAATATATGAATGAAAATGAAAATACTCATAATCATTGCATTGATAATTCTTTTTTACACAAATCACCTTTATAGCTTTAATCATCAACATAAATGTTGTGATTATTTTCTTATTTTTCATTCATAAACTTAATTTCATTCATAATTATTTTACTGAGTTATTTTTCAATACGAAATTAAAACTAAAGTGAATGTTTTTAATACAACTTTGAAAAGTAGCGGCATCTTACGATGTATACAAATATGGAATTTTATCAAAACCTTGGTGTAAGAAAGAGATTAATGATAATTACATAAAATACAGTTTTGTCTTGTCGTATAGTATTGATAACAGTAAGAAATGTTTATTACATTAAGATTAAACAAGAAAATATAAAATTTGATTAATTAATCAAACCGTTAGTAAATCAAAATTACATTTTGTTTTTGATATAATTTTAAATCATAGCATACAGTTTTATTTTAAATTTTTTTTATATGTTGCACAAACAAAATTTCATTATTCTATTGCGCTGCTTCAAAAATCATAGCGCAACACAGTAAAGTTTTGTTTATTGTTCTTTTAAAAATGTGTACAATTTTTTTGTATAACTTATTTTGTATAAATCGAAATAAATTAGATTATTATTAAATGAAAATTTATGCTATGATACTATTTTTTAGATAATTCAGTTACTTCAGTCAAATCGAACGTGACGTTTTTTCAGTATTCATATGAACATTTAATAGCAAAGATCATGTTCGGTTGCAGTGGCTGTTATCAAAACACAAGGACGACACATTTAGACCAGGACTGGTTGTTTGGAGGTTCTTTAGAGGGCTGTAGGCTGCAGATCTAATCTGGGCGGGATTGACTGATCTTCTTGAAGGTACTAGGGTTTGATTACTAAGAATCGGCTTTGGAGGTAGCCCTGTCATAAGCAGGGTTCATTTGATTTAAATCAATTGATTTAAATCGTTGATTTAAATCAGATTTAAATCTCTTGATTTTTTAATATAAATCGCTGATTTAAATCAAAATTTACAAAAAAAAAATAAAATGCTAAATAAATTATGAAACACCAATTTTGAATATAAAATCCTAAAAATTTCCTTTCAGTAATAACCACTAAATTATTGAAATTTATGCGCTTTTTTGCAAAACAACTAAAGTCAAGTTTATACACGATGAGATCTATTGGTGTTCCAGTAGACAGTAGTTCGCTTAAAAAAAATTGGACAGTAGCTGCACTCGTCTGTACTGTTCAGTGTTCACACGATGACAGTTACTTGCCAGTTATATGCGAGTTGATTTTGCGTTGTTTTTCTTTTTAAAAAAATTTGATAGATAAATAACCAAAGTCAGCTAATATCCAATTATATTCGATGTTTTATAACATTGTTTAGTTAAAAAATCAAATAGTTTACTGTCGAAATCAACCGAATACAATGCGCCCATATTTTTCAATGTGGAGGAGAAAGGCAAGGCAAGTGTCAAGCAAAAACAAAATATGTTGTAGTAACTCGCCTGCTAGTTTCTAGTCTCTCGCATATTCGAGTAGCTCGCCTTATGTGTTCACGTGATGCCAGTAACTGTAGTCCATTAACTCGTTTGCTCAACTCGCATGTTTACTCGCCACGTGCAAACTAGGCTTAACTGTTTTCGTTATCTGCGAATTATCATTCCTTTTAGTTTTAAATTTTGTGGTAATATTTTTTCCATTTGTTTTGAGTTTTGACTGAGAGAACTTGAAATGTAACTGAGCATTTTGTACCGCCGTACAAAACAAACTAACAGTAATAAAATTTCGGACAGTGTGATTTGCAAATAAATTTGAACGCAGAACAAAAAAGAATTTCGCTCACAGATACAAATGGCCCTGAAACCTTGCCATTATGCTGCGTCTCTAATTTCAGCGACCGAAATGTATGATAACGAAATACTAACGGAAGAAGATAGACAAATTGGTACAAATTATATTGAAGGAGAGTTTCCTATTTCGTTCATGCCAATCTATTTTAAATTTCAAGGAAAAATTGAACCATTTTCTGACGCAATAATGAGAGAATAAGTATGTAATTACATCGATGACGAATTTAGATTAATGGAAATCGTTTATAACGTTGAATACGACAGGGATTTTTCTGTACTTAGCTTCAATTTTAGTACAATTTTTTATAAAAAAAGTGAGCAAATCAAAAAATCGATTTTTTTGATTTAAATCAGATTAAAATCAAAAAAATCGATTTTTTTGAATTTTTTAATGAAAATCAAAAAATATATGAACCTTGCCTCTCTCCCCACCAGTCTTGCATGCCTCCTTTCAGAGGTCCTAATCTGTATAAGAGTTTGTAAATGTTCTCAATGTTCTCTCTACTCTGCCAAGTTCCAATTCCCCAGTGCCAAGTTCTACAGCAGCGGCGACAGGACTCCTGAATCAAAAATTCAAATTCTTTCCAATATTCCTTTCCTTTCCAAAATTATTGCAAAAATTATAACAAATAGTCCAGTAATTTTATACATCACAGCATGCGTCAAATCCGGTAGTCCTGTTTTTTTGCAGATTCTATCTACATATATATAATACACAAAAAACGAAAAAGCGTAGCCATACCATAGAAAAGACGACTGAAGAGTATACGGTAGGAAAAGAAGAAAAATAAAAAACGTAACATAAACGAAATTTATTAAATTTCTATTTAGTATTTTATTTTTATATTTTCTCTTCAAAGTTCAAATTTCAATTTAGTTTATGCTTTGCTTGAGGAGTGGATAGACGTATTATTTTAGATTTAATTTATTTCAGGCTTAAAAAAATACTTGTTTTAAAATTTCAGCTGTGTTTGAATTCATTTTTCACTTTCTTTTTTTCGGAAAATTAAAAATGAAATTCATGCATAGGAAAAGATTTAAAAAAAATTTTTTTATGTTTCCTTTCTTCTGCATCTTAAGTTTTATTTTAGTCATAATTTTCTTTGTTCTTAAATATTTTCTATTGATTAGAAATTAAAGAAACAATTCATAAAATTGATTTGTTCTTTCGTTGCAAAACAAGATAAGCAGGCTACAGACCTTCAATCAATTTTTCAATCAATTGAAAACGAAAATAAACGAAATAAAATTTAGGGGATTTTTACACTAAATTTTATTTCGTTAATTTTCGTTTTCGAATCGATTGACAAATTTGTTGTAGGTCTGTAGCCTACTATAGAAAAATATTTCATAATAGCCGTGTTCAATTTGACTGAAACAACTGAATTATCTGAAAAGAATATATTAAGCATAATATGTAAATGTATTTTAGCTAGGGGGATAGGGTAGCGTAGGGTATCCCCCAGTTGTTTATGATGTGGCCTAATGAATAATCCAAGTTTGTGACCTCGAGCGCCGAATTCTTCAAATTTTGGCGATTATAACCCTAAAGGACTAGTTTTTGAAAAACTTTTTAGGACGTTTTTAAAGTAGACTAAATTTGCTACAATATGATACTAGAATTGTTTCTGTAGACCCAATAGTTTCCGATATTAAGCTTTTCAAAGTTTATCGTTTTTTTAGAACTTCGCAATTTTTTGCAATTCTGTCATTCTGAATTCATTTTGACCCTGATTATACTATCGAAGCCCAGGACTTTTATGATGGGATGTTAAAAAAGAAAATGAGAAGTGTGAACGATGATTTTTAAGCTAAGCTACGAATAATGAAGTAAAAAACGTAAACAAAAGTTATTAAGTTTATTTGTTAGGAAATTGAGCAATATTCAAAATCAAAAAATTAAATTAATTTAGCCCTCTTGGAAGGTCCCGGTTGAGATTCGTCCGTATCTGGATTGACGTATTGGGATGGCATATCCCCATCAGGGGATGGTGATGAATCGTCGACGTCTTGTGCCCACAAGTCATCCTCCATTTCGACATCGGACAGGTCGTCGCCTTCTGATATATCTACTACTGAAACATCAGGTATATTGTCACAAGAGGCCACGCTGCAGTGGCTGCAGACTGATGAGCATTTAATCTTGCAACTGCACGTGTTCCCACAACCCTTCGTGCAGCCACAAGAAATCATATGCAAGGGGTGTTGTGGGGCTGCATCTTTGGTCATTTGGGGGTCGAGGTCTTGTGGCGTGGATATCCACCCCCAGGAGAGAGGGTTCAGTGTGGCTCCCAACCACGACTGTACCTGTGAGAAGATTGTACATGAGAATATAAAATGATGAATGATATGTAATGTGTATTACTGATGCAAGGACAAATTTTTACCTGATGGTATGTCCGCAAGCAGTGAAATCGAGCAGAGTCTCGTGTAGGAGGTAACCTGGCTAGAGTGAAGCTGGTTTTCGTCGCAGCCTTGGCAAATAGTTGGTACCGCAGCTCGTCAAGGTTATGGGTGTTGGGGTTGCCTCCATATATAGAGCAATTATGACTCGCTCTCCTGCTGCTGCTATCTCGACAGGTGTAGAGTTGGTATCGAGAAAAATCGCAGCTTGCTTTTCAACGTCCGTATTTTTTTCGACTATGGACATCATTTGCTTCTTCCCTAAGCCAAAGAAGCAGGATGTCGAGTAACAACCACTAAAGGCATGGATGAAGAGGAAAAGCTCTGGTTTCAAAGAGGATTTTGAAGAAGCGATGCTGGAATACATGACATCTGATGCATTGTCTCTTTCACATTTATTGTAAAAAATTTCACGTTGGTTTGAGATCGTAGTAAGGATGATCAGCAAGTCAATGTCCTTAACAACGACTACCACTATATCATAGGTAGAGGCAGCAGTTACAGATGTAGTGATGATGAGCATATCAGCATCTTCTTCTGCTTGGAGTACTTAAATGTTGTGATTTCCCATTTTTGTTGTCAGCAGCTTTATGAAACGAATCTTTTTTTAGTCATTTGACAAGAATTTCTGTTGAGGAACCTGTGCCACGATTTTCTTATCAGTGATTATCTCTCGCGATGAGTGTAACTTGGCTCTTCGAAGACGCTCAGAGCTTTTTGTGATTTTCTGTACAGCATCTACGGGGTAACTATCGAAAACCACTGCCACGTTTGAGCCATAGTGAGCAGTAATGTACTGTATGTATCTGTCAGCTATCACCAAATGATGAGCTTCAAGGCCACAAAACTTTGTGATGTAGATGCCCTCCATCCACTACTACAAACTTTGTTAACACGTGTTTCTCATTTAAGGTTACAGGTTGAAATACTGAATACAAGGTGGATTTTGTGCCCTTTCTCATTCCCTCTTCAGAGAACAATGACATTGGGATTGGTGACAGTTCGCAAGTGAAGAACTCTCGCAATTGTTCACCCGATTGTTTTAAGACACACAACCTGTGAAACAGTGTTAGAGGATCAACAGTTACTTGTTTATCGCCAACAGTAACAGTTCGTACAGCTGAAGAAAGAGACACCATATTGTTTTTACGTTTGAATTTCACTTTGTGGAAGTTCTGGCCAACCATCTTTAGCATCTTTAGGGTGCTGTGCAAACCATCTACAGAGTTTTTCAGTATCTGATTCATCTCTAGTGACACGAGATGGTCGCATGTCAACATGTTGTTCAGTTGTTGCAGTGGTAACCTCGCAGTATGTTTTCACTTCATGGCAGATGTTATGTAGATACACCATGCCTAATGTCCATCGAGAGAGTACACTGTCAGTCATGCCACGTCCTCGGGTGATTTCAGATTTCATCAGTATTTGCTCAATGGTCATATCCGACCATATACCCGACCAAAATTTGTAGTGAGCCGGATAGTGAAGTATCCCTTTTTTGTGAATTTATCGTACTCAAGTGGGCCCATTTTCCTTTTCAATTCCAGCGTATCTTGCAGATATAATTGTGCGCACTTCGCATAAAAAAGTGGCCTGCTGCGTGAAAGAATAGGAGCATTTTATGGATGGACGGTGTCCAAATGCAAATTCCAATCGCCTGTCCGTTCTGCTTCTATAAATTGCATCATTAGTGTCACCATTCGAAAATAAAGAACCCACAGCTTTGCGGTTGGTCCATTGCTTTCAAGCTTGCACAAAGCATCCGTCATTAGTGCTTGAAACTGCTCATTTTTGTTAGCTGTTTGAATTGCAGATCTGTCAGAGTTTGAAATAATGTCTTCAGTAATGCTTTTTTCCTCTTCAGTCAACTGAATTGTTTTCACAATTTCATTTGCCAACGAAAGAGACACCAAATTGTGGGCTCTCACTGCCCTAGGATAAGCAAAGCCAGCCAACATCTTATCAATGCTGCTCTCAGCATGAATTGTCGAGAGCAGTTCCTTTAGACCACTTCCACTCATAATCATACCTATTGATCCCAAGAAAGACGTTAGTAGGTGAAAACCCGCTAGCCTCACAACGAACGTCGTTGTGAGGCTAGCGGGGCTCAAATCAGTGCCCTTACAGTTTGCTACTATCTCTTTGGCTTTAATGTATAGGGGTTGGTCTAAAGTTACAACGCAGGCTTTTTGTCCATGGGTTCGTCATTTATCATTTGCGAACCGAAGAGATGTAAGAACTGTGTCGTAATTGGACGAAAGATGGTTGATGCATGGCAGACATATAATTTTGGATGTTTCAAAGTCTTTCTCTGCTGTTGCTTCCTCCATGGACCCATTCCATCCCGGGATGTTCAACTTTTTTTGAACTTTCCCATATAACCATAAAATATCTGAAGGGAGTGGTAAAATTTCTTCAGGTAGCGAATGAATATTGTCTAAGTTAACAATATTAATTGCCGACAAACCCTGATTGTATGGCACTTTTAGGAAGGTTTCCAGCTGAATAGGAGGATTTCTCTGTACAAGTTCAGAAGCAATACATTTCGTCAAACGGTCTATTTTATTCTCGGGACATGAGGAATTATGGGGAGTCACAATCATTATACCTCCCATTGCGTGAAAAGTACCCGTCCCATCTAAAGTGTTGACATTAAAGTTGGCGTTATCAAAAGAAAATTGCACAAACGACATTGAAGGGTCCTTCAACATGAGTTGAGCTGGTCGCATGATGGTCGAGGTTTCCAAAAGCATAGTATCCTTGTATCTAGCTGAGAATCCAAGCGTTGACAATAGCTCAACCAGATGTTTTGACCCAAACTTGTGATACAAGAATACACCAATCCCATTCAGTAAACAAGAGAAGAACGAGCGAGGTCTGACTGCCGATATTATTGAATGTGCAAGAGCAATGCATTTCTTTCTATAGGAATCGAAACAGCTTCGTTTGTATTTTAAAATTACTGTTTCGAGCAACAGTTTCAAAGAATCTGCGATAACTGAATTTACATTCTGGAAGAAGTCGTCGGATGGTGTGAATTGTGTTGTGTAGTACACTTGCGACCGTATATCCTCTCGTTTGACTTCAGCTGCTGCTTTCACCACACGTAGTCATTCTGCTCGAGGATTTGAAATTCTACTGTCATACCATGTACTGGTGAGAATTTTGTGTCCTGTGTTTTTAAAACAAACAGTCTGTGTTTGAAGGGTCTCTCAACGATCAAAATGTCCTCCCCATACTTTTCAAACAAGCGATTTTTGACTGTTCGTCTCCTCTCCTTCTATCTGGTCCATGAGTTCATCTAGAGAGAACTGACACTCCTCAGCGTTCTCTTCCAGAAATGAATAAATCTTTTCCATGGCCTCATCAATCGTGGGATGCTGACAATTTCCCCTGGACTTTCCTGTTGGTGGTACCTGGTAGAGCTTTCTTTGGCGAAACCGATGATATCTGGCATCAAGGGATACCGAATCTGCTTTTAAGATTGTTGCACTGAGAGACAACATTTCCGCAGTAATGACATTGTTCCGTTTTTCTGGCTTCTTCTTCCTTTCTGCCACAAGGAACTCTTCAGTTATTGTTATTTATATGTCTCCACATAGACAGTGTTCTCTAAAATTGAACTGCTCGGAGACTGATCTCGTGTGGCCCTTGATGGCGTAATATTTGATTTTCCACTGCTAACAGCTGCTTTGATCAACTTCGGATTGTTGTATTTTATCTGAGCACTAAGCACTGTGCACATATATCTCATTTACACCGTTCAATAAACGCTGATTTTTTATGTTCTTAAGGGAAATACTCGACGCAAGAAGGGTTTTTACACCTCTTTCTTCACTAGGCGCACTTGACCCTCACTTAAAGTCTCCTTACATATAAAACAAAAACCCACGCTAGGACTGGGATCAGACATTCTGTAGATTTGGAGTTCAAACGGCACTCACGTTTTGGGCATCAGGCCAGTCAACAACTGAAATTAAAAAATAAATTAGGGAAGGTTAAAATTAGGGAAGGTTAAAAACGTGCTAGAGGTGGGTCGCATTTGTGACTTCACACGAACAATACTAGCACACTCCGTCGGAGGTAATTGGAACTTCATCCCGCTAGAGTTATTCGAGTGACGTCTAAAATATTGCAAAAAATTGCGAAGTTCGAAAAAAATGCTAAGCTTTGAAGGGCTTAATCTCAAAAACTATTGGGTCTACAGAGACAATTCTAGTATCATATTTTAGCAAATTTAGTCTACTTTAAAAACGTCCTAAAAAGTTTTTCAAAAACTAGTCCTTTAGGGATTGCCAAAATTTGAAAAAATAACGATTTTTTCGCGGTTGTTTCGATCTTTGACAAAGTTGCGTTCAGCGCTCGAGGTCACAAACTTGGATTATTCATAAGGCCAACATCATAAACAAGTCTTCAAAAAATCAGGACTACCGGATTTGACGCATACTACCCCATACTCTCAGGCTACAAAGTTACTGGATTAAAAATCCAATATACACACTTTTTTCAAAATTAAAAATATTCCAAAAATTAATAACAAAATCAAAAATTTAAGCTTATTTTCCAACTGTTCCTGTTATTCAGAAGTCGTGCAATCTGGAATCACACCAAAAATTACTCAAAAAACATCTCGCATAATGACAATTTTTGTTAAAAAAGAACATTTTATGTGAAACAATTTGACATTTTCCAACTGTTCCTATAAGTTGGGAGAAGTTGAAACTGGATAGAACAATATTCCATGTCCAATTTCATGTTCAGTTACATTTCATGTCATACACATAATTAATTTTTTTAACTACTAACTTGTGAAACCGTCATTATTTACTCGAATGCCCCAATGAGAAGTAATTTTTCTCAACCTAGGTCAATAATAATAACAAAAAATTACCTAGGTTGATAATGACAAATTTTCTTTTATTTTTAATTGAATTGAACAAAAAAACACAGCAAATAATAATTGCATTCATTTGTTTCATTTTATTTGTATGAAACTAAACTTCCAGGCTACTTGATATTTTAAAATATTTAAAAAATGAAATGGAAAATGACTAATATCAAAATCTAATCAAAGCAAATATGATAATTAGTGTTAGTAGTTAAAAATAGTTATTTATGTATCAAGGGAATTATAAGGATGTTAATTCCCGTGGGAAACATTTACTGTACGTTTACTACTTACTACTTAGTAAGTTTCACAAGGTAATTGACATCTAATAATTCACCTAATACATAAATAATTTAATTTTTTCTATAAAACATTTATTAAACTAAAACATTTATTTTTATCAAGTATTTGATAGTATGATTTTGCGTTTTAATTGATCAAGTTAGTTGTTTTTTAGTTCAAATTGTATTATAATTCCCTTGGGAATTAAGAGTATCATTATTATTTCAGTAATTAAGGTCTAAACGACTCATAATATATCAGTAAAACATAAAATTCTATATATATATATATATACCTCGGTTGAGAAGACTAATATAGACCTCGAACATTATATCCCTCGGCGCTGCGCTTCAGGATCTAAAAGTTCTCGGTCAATAATAGCCTACTTCTCAACCTTGTTATATAATGTACTATTATTTGACAAATGGTTGTAATCGAAAATGTTTCCCATTTTATGTTTCTCAAAGAAATTGGTTAAAAATAAATGAAAATCATTCTTTTGACAAACTTAACGGTGCTTTTTTGACCCACTTATAATACAATAATCAACCTCCTGGTCTCACATACCAATGCCGATCTTCAAGATTTCCTAGCAATTAATTTTACTACTCGTTATCACTTAAAATAAACATTATTTATACAAAAACATGCAAATTTTCTTGTCTTGACACACTAAACTTTTTTTAGACGCTTCTGGTACAGTTATTGAAAACATTGTCCTTTCCGCTTTTATCATTAAGTTAACCTATTTTTTGAAACAAACACATTTGTAATCGCTCCAGTGGTTTTCTCTGTAACGACTTGTGGTCTGCCGGCCGTCGGCAGACAGAAGGACCTTTTTTTGCTTTTTTTTTAATCGGTAGGTCCTAAAACGTCGAGAAATGCCAAAAAGGTGGTAATAAGAATTTCACTTTTGGTTCGTGAATGTAATAAGTAATTTTCAAACCGAAGTAATAATAAAAATTGGGAAGAAACAGATCTGCCATATTTTTTGTTAGTAAATATTCAAACGGATCTTGTCAACAAAACAAAACACCTTTCTGTAATTTAAGTGTGTTTTGAGTTAAAAGCTAAGTCTCAAGAAAGTCAAAATAATACAGAATCTAATGTGATGGCGGTGTGACCTTAGGAGTCAATACAGAAACTAACCAGTTGCCAAGACTTCTGGATAGGGTATACTGACACACAAAACTTATTTGGCATCTATTATGATTTAACTGGCCCAAAAATATGTTTAATGGAGATAGAGAAGACACATGAAAGCGGTGGTAAACAAATCCATAAGAGTTCTAATGGTATGCAAAAACTTTGCGGGTAATGCAGACCAGTTCCAAAACTGAATTTTAAAAAGTGCAGAGACTGGCCTGTATCTGCATAACGGGGGCAATGAGAACATTTCCTATCGCTTCAATGGAAATGCTGTTAGGACGGGTTCCGCTCCACTTGCAGATTAAGAGCGTATCTAGAGAAACCATACTAAGATTTGTATGCATGGGTATGGGTAAGGGAAAGATCATTAAGTCTAAATATCGGGATAGTCTTTCAAGGGATAATCCCTTGCTTGAGTTTTCTAAACACGGAATGATTAACCAGTACAACTTTGATAAGAAATATGCATCGCAGTTGTGCAAAAAAGCGAAGTGAAGCAGTGAATACACTACGTACCATCTGGGTAACGATGTTATCAAATAGTACGTGGATGGGTCAAAAACTGAGGTAGGAGTGGGCGCCGGAGTATCCGGACCGAAAACCAAATACTTTGAGCCCATAGGAACCTACCCCAGCGTCTTCTAGGCTGAAATATGTGCAATCGAAAGATGCGCAAATTTTTACTTAAGAAGGAAATATAAGAATGAGAGAATTGCCATCTTATCAGACAGCCAAGCAGCAATCAATGTGTTAAGCTCATACACCATCACATCCAAAACTGTTGGAGACTGTGTGAGCAAGCTAAATGAGCTTGGGAATAGTAAAAAAGTTACAGTTTATTGGATACCTGTATCGCAGGTAATGAAGAATCCGACAAATTAGCAAGACGAGGTGCTTTAGCACCTTTGTGGACAGGGGACTAAAGCCATCTCATCAGCTGATGTGGAAATATCTCAGGCGATCACCCAATTTACAGCTGGAAACGTTAACTTGTTGTTAATTTTAATGTCATTATGTGTTGCCACAAAGGAGATTAACTCGTAATCATTTTTCAAGCAATATTAATCCGTTCACAAATGGTCTGATATTTCTCTGCAATATTTTTTCCATTTCGGATACTTTGGCAATGTTGTACGTGTAAGTTACAATATCAACTAAATGTTCAATGTACATTTCAAAACGGAATGAGCCGTTCTCTCATTTGGCAGCAATTTTTCAACTATTTCGGACGTTGACGCAAGAGGTAGGACTACGTTATTTTAAGATCATATTATTACCAGAACCATAATAACTAAAACCGTTTTACCAGTTCCTTCTGGAGCATCTAAGAAGAAGATTTTTCTCTGTTATTGACAGTTTGCGTTATTTTATTGTAAAAGCAATTTTGCTCAAGCGTTAGCACATGGCTTACAATGAACGAAACAGCAACAACAGATCGATAAAATTCTCAAATAGTTGAGAACTTGCAAAGCAACGAAACATTATGAACGTTTCATACAGATTTTTTGAAGGCAAACATCTTCAGGCATTTGCGATTTATATTTCCCCCATAACTCTGTTGGAATGAAAAAATGAAAAAATTTTGATATGACTCGTTGCACGTGTACTTAGTGCATATGCATATATCCCAGTGATAAATGTTCTCCAACAAATTCAGACTTTGACAAACAATGCAAATAACAATAAGTGTAAGACTGTTCCCAATTCCATAATAGCTAAAAAGACATTGAAACGGCCATATTTTGCCAACAGCATACGAAGAATGGAACAGTTATCTTGATACCGGCCGGTTTCATACCACGATGTCGGACATGTGTCTCTCAGAAAAACATCTATTATATTGTAATAAACTTCGTCCAGAATGGGTTAATTTAATTTACTCATAAATAACCAATACATTCTGCAAAGATGAATTAAAAGTTAACTCCTTTTAACTAATACAATTTGCATAAATTAATGTAAATTAAATTTGTTATACAAATGTTTACATTAATGAATTAAAAAGGGGTGTGGCCTATTGTTTCTAAAAACAACAACTGAGTAGTAGAGGGCTCTACTTATTTATTTTTGGATATAAATAAGCGAACAAAATATCAGATAGTTTAGTTTAATTTTGCAATTAAAAGATGTTTACAAATATTCGCAAGTATAAGGAATAATCAGGTGGTACTTGAGCCTGGGTACTAATAGTGAAAGAACTTGAACCTAGTGGTAGTAAACACAGATTTTACGATTCCGACTCTCATTGATTCAAATTGTGGAAAAGCGGTGAAATTTATCATACACAAATTGGAGACCCTAGATTTTATTGTAATCAAAATCGGAAGCTGCTGTAATTTGTTGACAAATAAAGTTTGAGATTTTGTTAACCAAAGATCCGTCTTTTTACTGTCATATTTGCTCAATAATCTAAAAGAACCAACGAAGAGTCGTTACAATATATAGATATGAGGTATAATACGTTTTTCAAGCTTTTGGTAGTTTTTTTCAGAAGAACGGCTTTAACTCTGTCTAAGAATTTGAAAGCAAGAATCTTAAAAAAGTTTAGCTATTCGCCAGACCTCCGATCCTAGAAAACTACAGAAGGTCTGCCATCTTTTTCGTTTTTTTTTGTCTTCGCCGAGAAATTTGAATTCATCTTCTATGCAGCTGTAGCTACATATTATATGCATTAGGAGTTCCAAAACGTCAAAGGCGTTTAAATGCTCTTGTTTTTTGCTATTGTAAGTTCACGAGTCCACCACTTGTTAGGCCTACTATTTGAAAATCTGTTATCAGTCTGTTTAGGATTTGCGCTAATAGCATATGAAATGATACCTTCCATCAGCAACGCCATATGATCTTCTAATGTTATATATTTCTAAGTTGAGCCATTCAGTTACTGTAAATGTTTTTCTAGAAACGATCCCATGCGACGATTGTTTCGAAGCGAGAGAAGAAAAGGGAGATGGTCCCTACCCAATGGAGCTCTGTTATTTACATATATTAAAAGACATAAGTGCTAGTTAATGATAGCAAAAAATTATATCTTTGGAACTGTTTCGACATGGAGGCGCTGCTATGCGGGTAGTTGATCCATTATTCAGATATACTAGATTAAACTGATCTACGATTTGTACCAATTCATCACCTCTGCCGTTTTCATGATTACTGCCCCAGACGTAGCACTGAAGTCTCCCATTACTATAATTGGTATTTTGTTTGACTACTGTGCAGTTCTTTTCAAAATATTATGATTTACATTAGTTGTTTTACTATGTTTTGATCGTTTTTTATTTAGTTAAATAAAACCTAGATTGAGGGTCGTGACCCCATTACTTTAGGTTATGGGGTGCTTAGGGTATTAGATTGAAGTTCAGCAGTAACCTTTTGTGTTTTTTTTTGTGACGAATAACACGAGTAAGTTCATTAGGATTGAAATGTACTGCTGCACCAGCATGACGGCATATATGACGATAGAATATGAATTTCTGGTAAATTATTTCTTTCCGTCTGAAGTTTAATACTGTTATGACGGGTTATTCAGACTCCATAATAATTCTAACTACTGTCCCGCACACACCAAATTTGCTTTAACAGAGTTTTTATGGTCGTTTTCATTTTGTCCTGTACACATATTTTCTTGTACTCAATCCATAGTTATCATCTGCTATGGTTTCTGTTAAAAAAAGTTGTGTAATATTAACCAGTGTAATCTCCTTTATTCAATTTGTAATCGTTAGTTGCCGTAGAATTAGCATATAACAGTTGAATAATATCATCGATTCATAGTTCCTCTATGTTCCTGTATAAATCTTACAATCGGTTTTCTGCTATAAATTGGTTGTAGTCTTCAATTTTAATGCCTGTTGGTGAGAATATTTCCTTAGTGGATACACGACTAAATGTAATTTTCTAAAATCATTTCATAATAGATGTCTCTGTCTTTTTTAGTGAAGACACAGTTAGTACACATATTTATCGAACAAAATTGTCCGACAAACAGACTTATTTTGTTTATTAATTTATGGTGTAAAAAGGGTTGTTACTTTTGCCTATAAATATAGCTATCCACGTATAGAGGCTCCCTTAGTCGATTGTGACTCTGAGTCTATTGTGACTCTTAGTCTGATTCTATTTCCTATTGGATTGATTGCTTTTGTTTTTTTGACGTCTTCTTGCTGGGTAGCCATTTTTTTCTGTGGAAATAATTATAAAGAATTAAAACCAAAAATAGGTGAGATCCTCAAAAGATTTTAAAGGAATTTTTTTCTGTAATTAAATTATTGGTGATCGATTGACAAAAAGTCGCGATTATCTCCCGAGGATGATACGTTATAAACAAAAGAAAAAAAAATAATTATATGTTGGTGTTTGTTGCCATAAGGCTAGTCGAAATTTTGTAAATCAATCTTAAACAAAAATATTAGTTCAATTAAAATTCGTGTTAGTCTTATACAAATTTGTGGTTATACTTATTGAAATTAAATAGATGAATCTAAGGATTATAAAAAAGTAAATAATGATTTATCAGCTCAGTTTTTGTTATATGGTTCGTCTCATTCATGTTAGTGATTACTAAAATTAAAGAAAATCTATTTATTATAGAAATTAGTGTATTCTAAGCAGAATATTAAGTTTTTTTTACTAACAATTTGTGTTAAATTATTGATTGTATACATAACGGATAAAATTAAATGTAAATGGTTGGACAAACTGAATTGTTAGGTGTAATTTTTTTGTGAGTGTAAAGGTTAACCTGAAACAAACGTCATCAACAGAAAAATCGGTTGGCAATAAAAACTGATATATCGGGAGTTGTTTCCTTCTGTTTGATCATATCAGCGTCGTGAATGACGTAGATCAAGGACAAAATTAATTAACTAGTGGAGCGGTGGGTTACGAGTTGGCGGCGATTACATGTTTGGGTGTTTAAGATCGAAACAAAGAAATATTTTCGTTAGGAATTTAATATTGGATACCGAACCGAGAGCTAGCCTTGCGTCAGTGATTACTTTTACGTAAGGAGGAAGTTTTGTCATTGCAAAATAATTAATCTGAACGTTCAATAGACCGGGGTGCAATCCTACGTCGATAGCAGTTTTTGGACTAACGGTTCAGCTGGTTGCCGCTATTCGATGATTTATCGAAGCATGATGAGCAGTTAAAGATTACGAATTGGAATGGGATTGGACAATGTCATGGGGTGAGTTGGCTTTTATTTAATTATATTTTATTTTATAATCAATGTGAATGAATGCGTAGGCGTGCGACTGCGGATATGTGACGAGGAATGTATGAGGCGATACCAATGTTATTATACTAAATCAATTATCTTGATAACGTTATCCTATTGTTTTGATCAAAATTATAAATGTTTTCTTATTAGATAGAAAATGGCGTCAAATTGTGTAGAATTTTCAATGACAAGTTCAATCCTAAATCCTATTGCAACAATTCGAAGTGATGATATAAATCAAAAAACTAGTTCAAGATGTGATTTACTGTGCAGTGATGATAATTTAAATTTAATAGAGAAACAGATTGGCAACGAGTAGGCCGATACTTCAACTTGGGATTTATAACAAGCACAGGGACTATAGATAAAGTTACAGATCTAAATTCAACTGAAAATCAGTGTAAAATTTCTTGTAATGAAGCTTCTGAGGAGTTAGACAAATGAGATTCGTGTCATGGTGGTTGTAATCAAAGGTATGAAATTCAATCCACAGCTCCTTATGTACACGGGTGGTTGGCATATATGGGAGCTTCAGATCGAAGAATGGTTTTAATGCAACGGACCTTGTATCTGATGACGATTGGATCCTGTTGGATGCGGTACATCATCCACCCGAATGATTCTTACAAAGTAACTGAAACCCGAATGCCGGAAAACAATGCCAATTTATCCTATGCAAAAAAAAATGTTCAACTTTAGAATTTTGTATCCCAATTTAAATGGTCATGTTTCCTTTATATATAGTTATTGTTCTTATTGGGCATCATTATGGAAATGTTCTTAGAGACTTTATTTATCAAGGAAGCGGTGTATAGCGAATCAACACAGACTTCGATAAACAAACAAAAAAAAACACTGGATAACTTTATTGTTTCATTGGAATCATATTTTTATCCATCCCCTGCGGGAAGACTACCTAAATATAACGACACTGAAGGAGAAATTAGGGTTGATGACGGTATTACTATTATTATTCAAGGTATGGTATTATTATTCAAGTAGGGTTGATGATGGTATTACAAATTATATATCAGGAAAAACCGATGAACATAGAAATGTGGTTGCTTAAATCCTAGTTTTAGAATAGTATAAACCAGAATCGTACTTTTTATTTCTTTTTAAGTAATATATTATTTATTATTATAAGTCTCTCTTCTGAATGTTTATATTGACTTAGATATATACCTACCTTTTTTTCTGTAACTTAAATTTTATTACCCTTACGTTAGGTTTCTTGCATTTAAATATTTTACAACTATTTTAACGTTTGCGCTAGATTCGAATTCCTTGATGTGCATCCAGCGTAAGAAATAGATTGTTATTTTTATTATTATGTAAAATCTTTAAATACTATAACTGAATAATATGCTATAATGTAGATATGCTAAACAAGGTTAATCAATGCGGTTAGTATTTTGATCTACCAACATGCGGAGTGATGATAATCATATTTTTGTATTATCAATGACATATGGGGCATATTATCATCAATCATTTATGTTTATATATCTCGTAAATTAAAATACAACCTTCAAGAGGAACATATTGGTATATTAAGAAAAATAAAAGTTTTATGGGAATTTATTGGTTCCATTTAATTCTCAGTAGGCGCCGTGACTACGCTGAGGAAAGTGGTGTATGTGTATATGTATGCATGAGCGTATGTGGGTATGGTAGATGGTGTGAATGCATGTACGAGTGTGTATGTGTGTGTATGAGTGTCTGAGGTGCGAAGGCGTGTGAATGTGTATTAACTCATGGAGGTTGAACGTGGTGATCGCGGTTCTTTCGTATCTGGGGGTCACCAGAGTCTAGTTAATTCACTTGCCTTTTTATTTTTCCGTTCTTATCATGTTTTTTCGCGTACTATTGTGTATTTGTGATGAAGTAGCAGGATTTCTTCCTCGTTCACTCGCTATGCAACGAACAAGCGCTGCACTACAATACCTAATATGTATTTCCATTGTGGTAAATTCTTTTAGCACAACTATCCTGTATCTTAACTGTTTGTTGACACCAATACATACATCTCCGATCGCATCGTTCGATAATATAATTTTTTATAGAAAACTCGATACTAGGATTAGGCTGCATTTGCGATAGGCATAAAACTAATATTTTTACCATTCGTGAGTTGTTCGACTCATCCATTAACATTGGGGAACGAGAAGTGGGGCATAGGATTGGAGAATAGAGCTTAAATTGGGCAAAAGCTGTTCTATAATAGGCAATATAACAGTTATGAGCATGGTTTTCCATTGGTATCCAATTGAAAATGCGTTACAAATCCCATTTATAACAAATCTTATTTGAGGTTGGAAGTTATTTTGAAAGCCTGTCGGTTTTTTTAAATTATAGATCTCACTATACTCTCTCTCACCGTTTCTCATTTTGTGGAACTTTCAATAGTAAATTTAGTATCTGGGCTTAGAGTTAAGTTACTTCTTTTTACTTTTTCATTTGACTAGTGAAACTCAAACTGGCTGGGCATGTTTCCTGAAAGATTTTTCTCATTTAAATTCTGGAATTTGTTGGCTTGAGCAGCGGCCTGAACGTATATAGTTTTAATTTTGTTTTTACTTTTTGCTACAAGATTTTGCGGTATGACTAAGAACATGCGTTTATTTTTGCAAATTTTAGACGTGTGATTAAATTTTTACCACACTTATCACAAGACATTAAAAAGCAATCGACACGTAAATAGCAATCAATTTTTAAATTAAGTAAATTAGCAATTATAAAACAATCATAAGGCATTAACCAAACATGACAAAATTGAAATGTTTTTCGAGAGAACTGCCTCTATGTATAATTTGATAAATATCGTGTGTCAAAGTGTCATCTAAAGGTGAACATAGAAGAATTTTTCCGTAGAAGCAAAAGCCGCATGTTGAGGACATAACGCACCACAAATAACCCAGGTTTAAATATACCAGGTTCCATCGAGTTCTCATCGAATACTTGAAGTTATTGAAGTTTAAAACACACAGTTGCTCGGACGACGGACCTCAACACCCTTTTCTACCTAATTACTTTAATACCTCTTTGCTATGCAGATGAAATAGCGCGTATGAGATGCTATGACGAATAGTTTCACACGACTTTACAAGAGGTTTTGAAAAAAATTTTGAAAAATATTAATATAATACTTTAATTAAACTTAACAACCAAATAAAACAAAATCCGGATGCATTTTTAAAATGATTTAATATTTGTTCAATTTTCAAAAACAAATCGTTTATTCTACTCACAAACCACGAAACAATTCAACCAATTTTGATTTTCAATACTCAAAGTACTTATAGTTAAGAAAGTAATAAACTTAAATTTATATTCTGTTAACAAATCAAACGCCTTTTACAATATCTATACGTTCCTATAAAGTAAACAAAATTTCTTTGCCAGTTAACCATACGTTGACACAAGTTGCAATTCAATTTAACATTAAATCTTGTTGTAAATGTAAATAAGTTTTACTTTTCGTTTTCTTCTACATAATTTTACTGTGTTTTACAGTTAGATTAATTTTGGCAACGTGCTTTAAATAAATAATTAAATTTACAAAAATTTGCGACTAGACAATAAAAAATTTATGTATTTTTGGTAACAAACTTTCTCTGTTTTAAGTTTTCATAGAAAATTTTGAAAATTTTTACTTTCGTTTGAATTTGAAATTTTTAACTGTACCAATTTTTCTATATAATTAATTTAGTGAAAAAACTAGAAAGCTCCATATTTTATCTTGGAAAATTCTAAGAAATAACATTATGAGCGGGTGTTTGGTGATGAAAATAATCTACTTATGTGGAGAATAAAAAACACAGAAATAATTTATTTTCTGTAATGTTCGAACCGTTAAAGGTATGATCACGTCATGTTATTTTCTATTAATTCCATTTTTGATGAATTATTTTTGTCGCGTAGCAAAGAAAAAGTTTGCTGTATTACTTTATTTTATTCGATAAAATTTTGATTTAGATACAATTTTTTAGTGATATATCGACATTATATCAATGAACTTTATATAAAAATATGTAGATTAAAATCTATAAACTTTTTAGTGTTTTATAATGGAAAAAGACTTTAAAACCAGCAAACGATTCTGTTCAGAACTGCTATGCCCTTTTGTATTGAAAGTGGCAAGCTCCCGAAACTTTAATATATAATCACAACAGATGCTCCCGCAAATTGTGAATATGTTTTTTAATTTTTTTCTTCCGAAATGAATAAAGTTATCTAGTTATATAAAAGGTTGTGACTTCGAACAAGACATAGCCTTCTATGCCACCATCAAGGGTAAGACTAAGATATCACCTTGACTTGATCTATTGTCACTAGGGTTTCTCATTTCCCGTAGAAACTCAAATCCCGGGAAGCCGGGACAAAAAATATTAAATTCCCGGGATCCCGGGAAATCCCGGGAAACGCTAAAAAGCTAGATTTTTCTAATTGGGTGGAAGAAAAATGTGTAAAACTAAAACAGCACAAAAAATGCGCTATTGATTTTTAAATTTAAATTATTTTTAATTAAAAAAACTTCAAAAATTAAATAAAAAGGAATACATAAAAACAAAACAAAAATAAATTCCTTATAATAATTTTTAAACAATTTTTCAAAAAACTAGGTTGTCAATGGCGCCATCACTCAATTTTGTCCGAATTTTTGTGACGAAACGTCCATTGAACCATCCATTGAACACCATCCGTCCAAGAGAACCATTAAACATAAATTAAGAGAAATGAAGCGCAAGTTTTAGGTAGATTTCTCAGAAAAATCTACCTATTTTAAGTGTTATTGGTTTTAATTTGTTGTGTTTATATGTGTCAAAAAAACCATGATACCATATGTGTCAAAAAAAACATTTTCCTAATTTTGAACGAAATTAATTACTACAGAGAGAAAAGAATTAAAAACTACTCGATTTTCGAGTGAGAAAACTTTTAATATCTTTGAAAAAAGTACAAAAAAATGTTAATAAAAATTAGCGGGATACCCGGGATCCCGAGATGAAATCCCGGGAAAACGGGTTGAAAATTAACCCCCGGGATCCCGGGGAAAACGGGATCCCGGGATCCCGTTTGAGAAACCCTAATTGTCACCCACATCAATAGCAGTGACTGGAGTACGTGGAATACGTTGTCACAAAGGTAGATCAGAAATTACAAGTTAACAAAAACTGATTCCTTAATTGGTTAAATTAATTCCGCGAACTTCATTGAACTACTTTAGGCATAAATTGCTGTTTTTCTATTCTTTTGGTAACAAATGAAAATGAAATATTAAGCTTAGATTCATGCTTTAATTGAAGTAAATAACGCTATCTGGAAGTTAAATTGGAAATTATTTTATTGGTCAGTAATTTCCACATTGTTTTGATGAAAACAATTTGAAATTGGTTAATATTGAATTAATCGGCTGGATTATTGGCAACTACATTGTTTTGTTTCAGCAAATTTTTGTAAAAATTTGCTATTTACTTTTTAATTACTTCGGTCTGAAAGACCTAAGTATTACATTCATGAGCTCAAAGTGAAATTCTTACCCCCACTTTTTTTGACATTCCTCGACGTTTTAGGACCTCCTGATTCTAAAAAAGCAAAAAAAAAAAAATGTATGTCTGTCTGTCGGCCGGCCGGCCGTCACAACCGACGAAATCTAGAAAACCGCTGGACGGATTTGAAAAATTTTTTTTTCTAAAAATAGGTTTACTTAATAGGAAGAGCCGAAAGGACGATGTGTTCGATAACTGTACCGGAAGTGTGTCAAAAAAATCGAAAAGGTGTCAAAACAAGGAAATTTACATATTTTTTGCTTAAAAAACGTTCATTTTAAGTGATTACGAGTAGGAACATTAAATTTGGAGAAATCTTGATGGTCGGGATTGGTATGTGAGACCAAAATCTAGATTATTGAATTATAAGTTTGTCAAAAAAATGTTGTCAAGTGTGTCAAAAGAAAGATTTTTATTTATTTTTTTACCTAATTTTTTGGAAAAAAAATAAAATTAATTGTTTGTTTGAAATGAAGTTTTATTATTATTATTGAGAATTATGGCATTATAAGTTTGTCAAAAAAATGTTGTCAAGTGTGTCAAAAGAAAGATTTTTATTTATTTTTTTACCCAATTTTTTGGAAAACAAGAAAATTGTTGGTTTGAAATGAAATTTTATTATTATTATTGAGCATTATGGCATCATAAGTTTATCAGAAAAATGTTGTCAAGTGTGTCAAAAGATTTTTAATTAGTTTTTTACCCAATTTTTTGGAAAAAATTAAAATTGTTTCTTTGAAATGAAATTTTATTATTATTATTGAGAATTATGGCATTATAAGTTTGTCAAAACATGTTGTCAAGTGTGTCAAAAGAACGGTTTTTATTTATTTTTTACCCAATTTTTTACAAAAAAATAAAATTAATGATTTGTGACATGATATTTTATTATTATTATAGAGAATTATGGCATTATAAGTTTGTCAAAAAATAATGTCAAGTGTGTCAAAAAATGATTTCATTTATTTTTTTAGCCAATTTTTTGGAAGAAAATGTAGCTGTTTTTATGAC
Organism: Diogma glabrata; assembly: GCA_963693315.1. Taxonomy (NCBI): domain Eukaryota; kingdom Metazoa; phylum Arthropoda; class Insecta; order Diptera; family Cylindrotomidae; genus Diogma; species Diogma glabrata. The sequence continues at coordinate 139,392,696 of OY856187.1, forward strand.
GTAAATGTAATTTAAAATGAAATTGGACATGGAAATTTTTAAATTTGTTATAGTTTTGGAAATATTTTTGGAATTTTGAAAAAGTTTGTATTTTTGATTTTGTAATAATTTTTACAATATTTTTAGAATTTCGGCAAAAGTTTTAATTTTTGATTTTGTAAGAATTTTTGGAATATTTTTAGAATTTTGGAAAATTTTTAATTTTTGATATTATGATAATTTTTGGAATTTTGAAAAAATTTTCAATTTTTGATTTTGTAATAATTTTTGCAATATATTTAGAATGTTGGAAAAAGTTTGAATTTTTAAGAATTTTTGAAATATTATTGGAATTTAGAAAAAATTTAAATATTTGATTTTATTCTAATTTTTGAAATATTTTTGGAATTTTGAAAAAGTTTGGTTTTATTTAAGTTAACAATATTTTTGGAATTTTGATTATAATTTTCCGGCAACGTATTGATGTTTCGTGTTAGTTTTGTAATAAATTTTTAAACAGAGATAAAAAATACTAGTACTTTAACAAAGAGTTTTGTTTGATATACATCGCTGCCCAAAACTAAAAACCATGTCCTCATAAAAGTTTTTTGCCGAAAACTATATCAAAATCCTTAACCCAGACCGAAGTCTTGATATCTCAGAGCTGTGAGATTTCAGCCCCTCCATATTTTACCTTTATTTTCTCTATTCTATCATAAAATATTGGCCTATGTCATATTTTGTCAGCGATAGGATTTTTTGTTTAGTTATCCATTCTTTAACAAAAAATATAAAAAAAACAAAAAAGAAAGATGTACGTCCATCAACACCTTTGAACGTATGTTGTTGTGGGACCATGGTCTTAAAAAGTTTTTATGTGTTATTGTGACACACATTGTAATTCCTACTACACAACACATTTTATAAAAAAAAAATATTATTACTGATATTGAAATATGTTAAACATTTAGCACGATAAAAATTTGAGTAAGTACAAAAATCAAGAAAGCTTTAGACGGTTTCGCCTAAATGTTTGTGTACTTAAACTTGACGAATTATCTTATTTTTATGCAAGCCGTTATTTAGTTGTTTTTGTTTTTGAATAGTTAATTTAACGTTACTAGCAGCCAAACATCAGCATAATTATGATTATATTATGCACAAAAACAATATTAAAACAACGTTTAATAAAAATGTAAACACGTCTTTTGATTTAATGTTTAATAATTATTTAGCACCAGTTTTGAGTACGATTATTATAATAAAAAAACTATTGTTTTCAAATTTGTTGATAAATGTTGAGATACAGATGTCGCAGCATTTGTTTAAGATAATTTTACGCGTTTTAAAAATATCTGTAACTGGAAATAGCTATAGGGCGATTTTTCTGTTCCGGTGTTTACCGTAATGGCGCTGCAAAAGGGGGATAAGAGAATAAATTCAAAAACTTTTATATGGGATTTCATACAAAACACAATTTGAATAATTTTAAAAATTATCTATGAAATTTCTCATTTTACCACAATTGAACAATTTTAATTTGCTTATGGAGTATTATTGACTATATTTTGAGCGTAATATATAAAATATTATTCTTAAGTCGCTCAAAAAAGAAACATAAAAATTGTCAAAATTTCTCGTACAAAGTTGTATGAAAAATTTAACCTTTTTTCGTATTTGTTTTACGGACAGAAGAAAAGAAAATATTTTATATATTATGCTTAATATATTGTCAATAATACTTCATAAACAAATTTAAATTATTTAATTGTAGTAAAATGAGAAATTTCATAGATAACTTTTAAAATTATTCAAATTGTGTTTTGTATGGATATCCATATAAAATTTTTGTGATTTTTTCTCTTATCCCCTTGTTGCAGCGCCATTACGGTAAACACCGGAACAGAAAAATCGCCCTATAGGGCGATTTTTCTGTTCTGGTGTTTACCGCAATGGTGCTGCAAAAGGGGATAAGAGAAAAAATTCAAAAACTTTTATATGGGATTTCATACAAAACACAACTTGAATAATTTTAAAAATTATCTATGAAATTTCTCATTTTACCACAATTGAACAATTTTAATTTGCTTATGGAGTATTATTGACTATATTTTAAGCGTAGTATATAAAATATTATTCTTAAGTCGCTCAAAAAAGAAACATAAAGATTGCCAAAATTTCCCATACAAAGTTGTATGAAAAATTTAACCTATTTTCGTATTTGTTTTACAGACAGAAGAAAAGAAAATATTTTATATATTATGCTTAATATATTGTCAATAATACTTCATAAATAAATTTAAATTATTTAATTGTAGTAAAATGAGAAATTTCATAGATAACTTTTAAAATTATTCAAATTGTGTTTTGTATGGAATTCCATATAAAATTTTTGTGATTTTTTTTCTAATCCCCTTTTTGCAGCGCCATTGCGGTAAACACAGGAACAGAAAAATCGCCCTATAAATGTAAATAAAACAGCAAAACCTGGAAGGTTGTGTAGTAGGCATCAAAAATTTTAGAGAGGCAAAATTTTAAAGACTGCGTAATTTAAAGAAAAATTAAAATTTCAAATTAATTTACTTTAGTTTTTCGTTTTTAAAGTAATTATTAAATTTTTAATTAAAAATATAAAGTATTATTTTTTCCTTTTTTTTGTGCCGCATATGTTCTATATAGGAAGTCTTGAGACTATCTCAAAACCATTTGTAAAATTTAGCATTATCCATTAGAAAGGAGACATGATTCGGATTGGCCGTAGTTTTGTGAAATGGTAATGTATAGATGTTGTTTGTTGACTTTAATTAATATGTGTCTTCATCACAAAACATAAATTTGTGCTGATTATTCAAGCCTTGTCAAAACTTTATAGCGCATTTGGATAAAACATTTTTCTCAATTTTAACATTTTCTTCATTTAATCAGGAATCTTGAACAGATCCAGAAACGCTAGACCAGCGGTCACAAGTGAACGAGATTGAGTGTGGCGAAAAAATTATTTATGTAATAATCGCTCTTTTAGCGTGCCAAATGAACACAGTCACACACAATTTTGTCGCTCTGCATTTGCATACGATTTGATTAAAGTCCCGGCTTCTGGGTGTTGAAGTTAGATCAGTATTTTAAAAGGTGCCTGTTTTAACACAAAAAGTTATCATGCATGATAAAAAAGATGATATGTGGCGTACGTGTTGTGCAACATATTAAATTATGTACCCAAGTTTTAAAGCATAAAATATATATAAATATAAATAAAATATATCAAAAACACAAAGTTGTTAACTAATCAATTGCAATGACTAATTAATACTTTATATTTCGAAATTCAATTTTACTTACATGCGCGAAATTATTCTGAAATAATTACTGAAAAATATTTTGCGTAAAAAATTTAAAGTTCAAGAAATGATTACTATATTGTTAATTTGACAAAATTCAAACAATCAAAAAATTAATAGTTTTTGACAACTTAACAAAAAACAAAAATAGAAATCCATAGACTTAAGCCGCAATTAGACTATTGCAGAACTCTGCAATAGTCGTGCAATGGTAGTGTGTAAAATATTCATTACAGAAAAGTTTGGCAATGAACTCATTGCAAAACATTGCAATGAGTAAATGCAATGTTTTGCAATGAGTTCATTGCCAAACTTTTCTGCAATGAATATTTTACAATATACCATTGCAGAAATATTGCAGAGTTCTGCAATAGTCTAATTGCGGCTTAAGTTAAGAATAATTCAGAGAGTGAACAATTAGAGTTTAAGCCAGACGGTTCAGTTTATGAAACGGTTAATAGCTAGTTAATGAGTACTTTAGTTAAGATACAGTTAAACAATCAGTCAGTCAGTGGAAGTTTCCTATTAGTTCAATAGAGTTAGTGTATTTAAATAAAATAAATAAATCAAATAAATTTAAAATGTTAAATGAATAGTTAATAAAATATTGGAATTAAAATTGATTCGTTTGTGTCTGAAGTTAATATTAAAGCTGCTCGTAGGTCACAACATACGTAATATTTTTACAACATACGTAATCGGCTACCGCAACCAGTGAAACGGTTGAGATCCCGCGCTGTCATACTGGCAGATCGCAGAAAGACTTCTTTGTCCGAACTGCATACAAATGGAATAGTTTGCCGGAACCCTTAGTCCCAGGTGACTTCAACCCGCAGAGGTAAAAAAAAAAGCGTTAATCAACACCTTAAAACGCAAGTTGTTGTGGGACCTAGGTCTTAAAAGGTATTTTTGTGTTGTTGTGACACATATTCTAAGCCCTATTAGACAGCACTTTTTATTTAAAAAAAAAAATATTATAAAATTTAATATAAAATCAAATTATTATAACCTAAGCTTAAATTAAATTATCTGACCCTCTGTACCGAAATTGAATTTGCTTGTTGGTTATTAAGTATCAATAACGAGATACAGAGGACAAAAAAAGAATGCCGCCATTAAAAATATACTTTCACAAAGAAAGCAGCCATCATTATTTTTAGCATGTGACGCAGAATTGGTTCATGAAAACAAAATTTGTATTTCGTTAGTTTAATTTAAAACAACAAAATTTTGTAAAACAAACTAGTTTTATTATTAAGGTATTAAAAAAATAATAAAATAAATATATATGTATCACATTAATGTACAATTCATAGAAACAATTTAATGCTTTTTGTAACAAGGAGCACACAACGTAACAACACAAGGAGCAAATAAAATATAATTTATTAGTTTAATAATTATACTAGCAAGATATCACTAGCACAACTAAACATTGAAGAAAGTGCTAATTTATTGATAGAACGTATCTTAAACTGGTGTAAGTTTTAACAGACCACATAATCTATAAGCTGGTGACCCCAACGTGATAAAATCACGCAGCGTTGGAACGTAACGTACACTTACATAAAACAACTTAATTTAATTTTAAAGTGTGTTAAGTCTAATTTTCTTTTTAAAAAATTTCAATTGAAACAATTGTTTTCCTCAAAATTTGTATTTTATCTATTCAGAGTTTTTATTAAAATATTTACTTTTTATTTTTTTTTTTAAGATTATGATAAATGCTTTTTACTAAAAGTTCGAATTAAATTAAATAAATAGAAAATTTAAATAATAATAATCTAAGCTAATCTAAGTTTAGTTCTGTGATTTTTATTTTCTACATTGATTGATTAAATTAAATGTCTACGTTAATCAACCCATTAAAATATTCTTTTCTATAAGCGCGATGGTTAGGCAACACAAATTCCTTTTTTATGGCGGACACTGGTTTTACTGATTCAGTGGAACCCACGCACAAAACATATTCGCAACATGAGGTAGACCTCATGTCTACCGCGATAGTAACTGCTAATTGGGATTATATATAAGCTGTTCAATGAAATACCTTGTAGCACCATCTCGCGTTTAATTAACAACATGCTGAGTAATCGTGTATTCAAAGTTCATCTAAATAATTCCTGTAGTAGGTATAAAATGCTTAACAATGGTTTGCCACAGGGTTCCGTCGTGGCGCCATTACTTTTTAATCTGTACATTCATGACATTTCTTACACAACATCAAAGAAATTTGGTTACGCTGATGATTGGACCCTGGCCACTCAAAACAAAGACATGGGTGTCTTGGAGGATTTGCTCTCAACTGACCTAGCGATAATGAATGAGTATTTTTTAACGTGGAGTTTATTTCCCAATCTAAGTAAGACCGAGAGCTCCTGTTTCCACTTAAACAACAAACTGGCAAAACACGAACTATCAGTGTTATTTAACGGCACTGTCATTAAATACAATCAACAGCCAAAATACCTGGGCATTACTCTCGATTGAACTCTTTCTTTTAAACTCCACCTAGAAAATACGTCAAAAAAACTTAAAACGAGATACAATATATTGCACAAACTGGTAGGCTCGACACGGGGTGCTACTCCAGCTACCCTCCGAACAACTGCTCTAAGTCTGGTTTACTCAGTGGCTGAGTATGGTGCACCAGTCTGGTTGAATAGCACACATACTCAAAAAGTTGACTGCCAGCTGCATGCCACGATGCGTACTATAAGTGATACTATCAGATCCACCCCTTTACCTTGGCTCCCTGTGTTAAGCAATATCCTTCCACCTGCACTCAGACGCTCGCATGCTCTCATGCGTGGACATGAAAAGGTAACCAACAACATCACGTTACCCTTGCATGAATATTACGGTGACCACATTCGTTGTCGATTGAAGTCAAGAAAGCCTCCACATAAAACTGCCAGCAACCTGCTGGCAACTAATTTTAATAACTTGGATGCCTGGGACACCTTCTGGCATCATTACAGCACAACTGGCCTTTCTATTACTAACCCGACTTCTACCCAACCTGGTTTCGATTTGCCACGTCATACCTGGACTACATTAAACCGAATAAGAACGAATCATGGACGTTGTGCTGATTCTTTCTACAAGTGGGGAATTTCAGAGTCTCCTAAGTGTGACTGCGGCACTCCACAACAAACCATAAAACACATTGCAACTGTGTGTCCAATTCGAAGTTACAATGGCAACATCTCAGACATCCATTTGGCAACTCCCGAGGTAGTAGCATGGATAGACTCGCTCGATGTAAACATCTAATGTTCAAATGTACTGCCCAATGTTCAAATATTTTATTTTTTACTTCTTTACTAAAAGACGCTCAATCAAATCGATTGTAAGCTCATTTAATGTGTATTCATGTTTTGTTTTAGGTAGATTTCATAGAAGAGTCTACCTATTTTTAAGTTTAATTCTTAATGTGTCACAAAAAAAGCCATACGCTAAATAAATAAACTTAGAAGTCTTTTTGAATTTGATTGCCATTTTCTCAAGTTAAATTCTCCAGCTTTCATAATGAATGAAATTTGATTCCGAATTATTTCAGTCTCCTCTTCTGTATCTTCGCCCGTGAGAATATCATCCACATAGGTTTCAGTCTGAATTCGTCGAACTGCTTCCGGAAATTGTAGTGCATTATTAGGGCTTCCAGTCGTCCCGATTTCGTCGGGATTGTCCCGCCGTACAAGTTTTGTCCCGTCGTCCCGCTTTAGCACCAAAAAATCCCACCCAACACCAATCCACCAAACTTTATAAAAAAAAATCCTGCGTTGTGTTTATATATTGCTTGCTGTCTCACGTCTGTCGCGGTTGAACAATTTTATGATGGTTGTGTTTCAAACTAAACGATAAACTACAAAATGCAAATACAAAATACATTTTTATATGAAAATCGCTCAGTGACAACGCTATAATTCTGTGAGCAAAGTATAATTTACATATACATATTCTAATTTGACATCCGATGTATTTTGTAGTATTTTTTTTTTTTTTTTTAATAAAATGTGTTGTGTAATAGGGTTTAGAATATGTGTCACAACAACACATAAATACCTTTTAAGACCTAGGTCTAGACCTGGGTCCCACAACAACTGGCGTTCTAAGGTGTAGATTAACGCTTTTTTTAAACATCTGTGGGTTGAAGCCACCTGAGACTAAGTGTTCCGGCAAACTATTCCATTTGTACGCAGTTCGGACAAAGAAGTCTCTCTGCGATCTGCCAGTATGACAGCGCGGGATCTTTACCGTTTCACTGGTTGCGGCAGCCGATTGCCGAGTGGAACGGGGGTAAGAATAAGTTTAAGGCATGATGCCGCTGATTTCATCTGAGCACTGCTGATGACGATATTTGTAAAAAACAACGAGGTCAGCAACAGTGCGACGATGTTGTAGGGAATCAAGTTTTGATGTCAAAGTTCGATCACCTACAATTCGTATAGCTCGCTTTTGAACAGAGTCCAAGAGGGCCAAGATGGAAACAGAGGCAGCACCCCAAACTTGACAGCAGTACTATGTCGTATGTCGCTTTAATTTTGTTTGGCTTATTATTAATTAATTAGTTTTATTGAAATTGAAAAAAAAAACAAAGTAAATCTTACATTTTACTATATGACGTTTTTTTGTAACGCCTATGGGTAAGAAATACACATCAAAAATTTTTTTACTACTAACCAAATCCGAGCAATAAATCAACAGTTGGAGGATTTGGAAATTGTAGAAGATGTAGTAGCAGAGAATGAAAATTGTCAAGAAGATATTTAGTTGGTGATGCTGTTGGTGTATCCGAATCCGATACTGATGAATAAAGTGCCGCATATTCAACAGTTAAGAAGCATAAACTATAAAAGCGGCATATAAAGTTTAATAAAAAGAACTTTGATTGACTCTTAATTGGCCCAACATAAAATGACATAAACATGCTAAGTCTCAACTCTCAACGGCATATTAGAAATTTGAAAGCAAGTTTGTCTAAATAAAACATAATTTATACCAGCAAATAGTACCATTGACCAAATAAATGTCTTTGTAGCTATGACGGGATTTGCGTATTATTCTATAATGCATTCCCAGTCTTATGTGGCTACTGATTGTTCAGGAAAAATTATTTGCTTCATTATTTAAAGATGTAACCATTAGGTTGAATTCATCCATTAACTAGCGGTAGCTGCGGTAAAGAAAAATTATTTCTAAAGTTTTAGGTACAGGTTACAACTCCTATTCTATTGGATAATATTAACAAATCTTAATATTTTTCTATTAACAAATCTTTATATTTTTCTTTTATTTTTTTATTGGCGCGTTTAATGCAGGGAACGTAAAAACATTTCCCATAATTATTACATTTTTCGATTAAATATTGGTACAACAAGCGGTTTGTTGGCATTTTGTATTTTGCACAACCTTCAATTCAATCAGTTAATATAACTGAATCGCTTGAGCGATTATTTTAACAATCTTTTTATTGATAAAGTAGCATTCTGCGCAGATTATGCTAATGGTAATTTTATAGTGAATTTTTATATATACTATATAGTGAAATCTTTTCAACTGTAGTGAATTCTTTTCAACTGTACCGAACAAATTTCAGTACAGTTCCAACACTGAATTATTTTTTTTGTATTGAAATTTAATCCAAAAGACTACAAAACTCGATAATTCGGTGGTGGAACTTGTTCGGTACAGACGAAAAGAATTCACTATAATAAAAATATTATTCCAATTGGTTACCGTAAAAAAAGGTATTTAATCTTTTAAAAAATTTGATGCTACAGTTAAAAATAGATGTTATTGTTAATAAATTTTTTAATGAATTTTTATATGATACGGCGTTGAGTGGAGGTAGATTTTAATATAGAGACTGGCTGCTAGTGGCGTTGAATTCTCCAGGAGATGAGTATGATGATACGGAAATGATGTTGGAGATGTTGTATCCAATATAAGAAGAATTTGTTGTTTAGCACTATCTGATATCCATGATTCACTAAATGTTGCATTGTCCGGCTTTTTTCACTATTATCTTCAACAGTTATCGAATCACTTAATTCATTATATTTTTCTAAAGTATTCATTAAATAATGGCAGAATCTATCTAATGAAAATTGTGTAAATGAATCTGATGAAATGGTTGAAGATAAAGATCAATGGTTTGTTTTCTCATTATAATTATAATTAATGACGTGTCTGGATTTGATTTCCATAAATTTATTTTATTAAATTTTGACTTAGCATGTTAAAAGTAAAACATTTATTATATTATTTAAAATTTAGATTGGTGAAAAATAAACAAACATTTTTTTACATCACGAAAATCAAGAACTTTTAACTATTTGGAAAAAACAAAATCTGAATAATAAAAAAATATTTTTTGTTTTTTTAATAAATGTTAACGAAATCATCGCCTGCTAAATTTAAAATTTTTTTGGGAAATGATTTTAGTTTTGATGTTCGCCACAAATTCAGTTCTTCCACTAAATGCGCCACAGAACTTAAAGAAATGTTTGAATGGATCGGTACTGAATGGTCAAAACTACTTCGTCATGTGTCAATAAGATGGCTTAGTCTAGTCTATAAAAAGGCTAATTAAAATTTTTGAGCCTTTAAGAAGTTACTTTCTGACTAAAAAAAAATTTTCAAATACAGTTAAAATGTTTTATGAATTTTTAATTGTTTTTACACACAAACGAATTGTAAAACACATTTTACAACCCAGTTATCATGGCTGAAAGTTGAACTTAACTCCCGTAAAATAAAAGCCCGTTGCTATATGAAATATTAGTATATTTTACTAGAGAAAATCATGGCATGTTTAGTAATTTTCAAAATGTCTAGCGAGTTTTAAAAACTCAAAAGTTGATATATTCTACAATTAAGTGGTGCAGTTGTGCGTAAAACGTTGTACATACACTCAAGCTAAAAGGAAGATTACGCCCTTGGTTCAATAAAAGCCCTCGCTTTGCGTCGGTCTTCAATATGAACCGCAGGCGTAATCAGCCCTCGATATGTAAATAACTATTCCATGCCAAAAATTACATTAAATTTAATCTATATTTTGTTTAATTTAACAGTCAAATTAGCTTTTTTGAGGAAAAAATTAGTAACAGGATGAAAACTATTGGATAAATAAGAAAATATTGATCGGAAACAAAAATTAAAGGTGCTCCGAGTTGCGGTGGTGAAATGGATTGAGCTTTTAGGGATCAAAAATGGTTTTTCATGATTTTCAGCGAAACTAGACCTTCTATCGAAAAAAGTTTCAGGCAAAAGTTGTAGGTAATAAAAAGGTCTATTACTTTTATGCAAACCATTTTTTCACATAACCTAAAATTTGCCGTGAAAATAGAAAAAACTGAGGAAAAAAGGGCTTTTCGTTTTTAATTTTTATCTCCCACAAAAAAAAATTTTTTTCCCACACGATTTGGTGAAAACATACCTTATTATCGGATTGGTTTTTTGTGAACAATTAAGCTTAAGTACATATTGGAAATCACTTGAATTTTGCAATTCGAAATAACTTTTCATTTTCTCTAAAATTCCTTTAGAAAAAATTTTGTTGTGTTTCGTGTTAGGATTCGAACTACATTCATCAGAGACACATTGTTCAAATCCCATGTGTCTTACACAACTTAGCCAAAGCGGCGATGACGAAACATATTTTAATTTTGATGTTTAGATAATTTCTAAATTGAAACTTCATCATTTTTCGTATTTACTTAAGTTGAATTTTTCATCTATGATTACATATTGAAAATTGTATTTCTTTGATATTTTTTGTATTAAATTTCTAGATATTACGATGTGTGAATTCATAGGATGAAAGAATATTTCGTCAACATCTAAGTCAACATTCTAATCAACATCCTAAGTCACGAGTGTAAAGTCATTATTGATTGTTGCCAATTTTTGGTTAGGAAATATAGACAACATTAGGGGAATTTTTAATTTCGGATTGGTTTTTTGTGAACAATTAAGCTTAAGTACATATTGGAAATCACTTGAATTTCGCAATTCAAAATAACTTTTCATTTTCTCTAAAATTCCTTTAGAAAAAATTTTGTTGTGTTTCGTGTTAGGATTCGAACTACATTCATCAGAGACACATTGTTCAAATCCACATGTGTCTTACACAACTTAGCCAAAGCGGCGATGACGAAACATATTTTAATTTTGATGTTTAGATAATTTCTAAATTGAAACTTCATCATTTTTCGTATTTACTTAAGTTGAATTTTTCATCTATGATTACATATTGAAAATTGTATTTCTTTGATATTTTTTGTATTAAATTTCTAGATATTACGATGTGTGAATTCATAGGATGAGAGAATATTTCGTCAACATCTAAGTTAACATTCTAATCAATCTCTGTAATCATTCGAATCAATCTAAAAGTAGACGTTTCAACAAACATAACGATTAGTTTTTTTGAAAAAACTGTTTTCTATACAGGTAAATTTTCATGTGAAAATGAGGTTATATTTTTGGTTTAAAATCAAACGTAAAAATAAATATTTTGATTCCAAAAAAATGCAGCCTATTAGGGAAATAATAAGGTATGTTTTCACCAAATTGTGTGAAAAAAAATTTTTTTGTGGGAGATAAAAATTAAAAACGAAAAGCCGTTTTTTCTCGGTTTTTCCTATTTAAACGGCAAATTTTAGGTTATGTGAAAAAATGGCCGACATAAAAGTTATAGATCTTTTTATTACCTACAACTTTTGTCTGAAACTTTTTTCGATAAAAGGTCTAGTTTCGCTGAAAATCATGAAAAACTATTTTCCACCTATAGCTCACCCCATTTCAACCCCGTAGGTCGGATCACCATTAATTTATGTTTCCCATCATTTGCGCAATATTTTCTTATTTATCCAATAGTTTTCATCCTGTTACTAATTTTTTCCATTTTTTGTCTGTTTTTAAGGTATCCTGACTGGTTTATAGCCCTGCTTTTATGGGATAATTGCAATTATAATTATTAAAGAACTAAAATTTAAATAACATGTCTCTTTTCCGACGACTTTTCCATTTATGTATAGGTGCTTAATATTTTTCTACATATTGACATTGTCCCGCCGAACAACTGTTGAAAACTGGAAGCCCTATGCATTATCTTTAGCAAGCTGCAGAATTGTTTTTATTGCTAAATATGGTGCACTGGTTGTCCTGTATGTCACCGTTTTTAAGCCTAAAGTGTTGAATTGGCTTTGTTCTATCGGCTTTCCAGAGCATTCTTTGATAATCTGTATCTGACTTATCAATGAGAATCTGCCTATACATTTTTTCGATATCGGCCGCGAAAACAACCTTATACATCCTAAATCGAATAACTATAGACATGAAATCATTTTGAATCTTTGGACCTTGTAATGATGTATAACATTCATTAAACATTAAGTATTAAATGACCGATATATTTATCTTGCACGCTTTATTAAATCTGTTTGACAAGAAGTTCTTTTTACTTAAACCCTATGAACAAATTCAGTATGTTAATTAGGGTGTGTTCGGACTTCAGTTACTACAGACCTGATATCAGTAATTCATTGAGAGAGACACCAGTTGTTGTTTTACATGAACCATCAAATACAACCCGAAGTTTAGTCGTGGTGCTGCTTTCATTAACAACGGCATGATGAGGTAAATAAAAGCTTTTTTGTTCTGATATTTGTACTTCATGTTCAGGAATTATTTCCTAATGATTGAGGGTAAGATATTCTTCCATGAATTTTTTATATTATTCCTCAAGTTTAGGATTTCTTAGAAATCATCTTTCCATGGCAAGTAATCTATTTTTGCCTGAATTAGAGAATTTCCTAATTTATTTTGTGTTTCCTTAAAAGGTAGTTTGACTAAATATTTGCCATCATCAGTTTTCTGGTGCGTTGTTTCATATAGCCTTTCACAAAATTCCTCTCTAAACTTAGATTATTACCTGTTGGTATATCTTCAATTTCCCAAAATCTCTTCTTTAAGTTTTAGATATCTTCTTTGATGCTATAGGTTGAACTGTTGTATGGAATGTTTGCAGTTTTGTTTCTTGAGTTTGGTTAGGTCCATTTGGTCCAACCAAATTTAGTCCCTTGAGCAGAACCATCCCAATGCAATATTTCCGCATTAATTGTCTTCGGGTAAACATCCGATCCAATTAAGATATCGATGTCGTCTGGAATGTTAAATATTGGATCAGCTAACTCAAGCGATGGAATATGTGTCCAGGTCGAAATATCAAGTTGAGTAGCTGGTAGTTTTGATGTTATTTGGTTGACAACTAATGCTTTAATGTTGAAAACAAATTGCTGACCAAAACGTGAAAATAGTTTTATATCAATTGCTCCTTTTGAATATCCTGCTCGTGTTGATGCAAGGTATTTTATTAGTAAACAGGAATGTGAACGTTTAAGGCCAAGCCGCTGCGCACAAGATTCAGTCACGAACGATGACTGTGCTCCAGGATCCAAAATAGCTCGTGCAAATTGTAACTTTCCCAAAGAATCCTCAGCAAATGTCAATGCTGTAAACAATAATGTATGACATGCTTGAGAACCTTGCACAAAAAAATTGCTCCCTTCTGGAACGGTAATACAAGCAGTAGAATCGTCTGATTCATGCATGTGTTTATTTTGAAGAATGGTGGCTTGAAATGGCATATGCGGTGTGTTGAAAGTTGAATCTGGATTTATGGCACTGAAATGCACCTTTATAGTAGTTAGTTTTGACAGGTTTTGTTTTGAACAGGTTTTGTTTTGAATTGATGATGAAGGCTATTGCAATTGCCTTGATGATTCATGTGCTTCAGATGTTTGCTGAACTGAATGTGTTTGTGTTGATGGAGAGTGTAGCAGAGTATGGTGTTTTCTGTGACATATAAGAAATGATGACCTCTGCATACAGTTACTACTACCATAACCAGAATGCAGGCAATTGTAGCAGACTCTGTACTGATTCACAAAATTTCTTCGCATTTCAATGTCAAAATTTTTAAAACTAGGATATTTAAAAAGATAGTGTTCTTGACTACCAGCAGGACAATTAACGACTTTAATTGGGTCAGTTGCGAGATGAACCTTGGTTGTAGGGTTCTGTTGACTGTTTGCCTTCCTTTGGGATACATCGCAAGTTTCTAGCGCTTCACAACGATTAGTCATAAACTTTGGAAAATCCTTTAATGTGGGATAATCTTTATCTACAATGCTCTTAGCCCATAATTGTCAACTTTCAACATCAACTTTATTCTACAGTCTGTATATTAACCATGGATCACTGCTTTCAGCGTCATTCCCTATCGCTCTCAACGCTCGTATAACTTCATCGGAAACATCGGTTAATTGCTTTAATTCTTTTGCGTTAGGATGGCTTGTTGGGCGTTGTTCAATAAAAGTTTTATTAAGTGAGGTAATGATAACCTTTTTCTTATTATAGCGCTCAACTAATTTTTCCCAAGCCTCCATATAACTAGCACCGGTTGAATTAAAATGACGAATTATTGCAGCTGCTTCACCTTTCAAAAGCGTCTTTAATATATGGAATTTATGGACATTTGAAATTGAGACATTATCATGTACAGTTGTAACATACAAGTCATGAAACGATGGCCTTAAATTGTAATCGCCAGCGAATGGTTTAATTTGCACTTTTGGGACCTTGGCATTTTTGTAAGCATGCGATTCATGCCTTCATAAAATGATTTTTGTTGAGCTACAAATCCACCCAATGTATGATTTAAATCTATATTTGGCAAATCATCTACGGGTAGACGCCTTTTGGATTCCTTGTGCAATTTAGCGCGAGTAGAGTAATATCATTTCTCAAAAGCTAGAGCAACTGACTCTTGACCTTGAATGACAAAAACTTTTTCATCTATCTATTTGAATACAGCCAACAAAACCTTCAATTTCTCAAGACGAGGATCTATTTCTTCTAATAATGTGTTTGCTGTGATTGCGTCAGTAAATTTTTTCATTTCTGACACAGAATCGAGAATGCGATCGCTTAACTTTATGTTTTTTTCCGCCATTTTAACAAACTTAACTAAATTGAATGTCTTTAAGTTCAATAAAAAAAAGAAACAACCACAACTTAAATATAAATCACTAATATCACTAAGCAAAAACACTCAATTGTCTTGTTGTTAAATGTCCACAGTAGACTTTTATTGTCTTTTCCAATCAAAATATAAATATAAAAAACGTCTATATAATCATATATTTATTCAAATTAAATCTTTCTTTATTTCAGGAAAAATTCAGATTGTACGTAGATTGTAAAGGCAGTTTGCAATATTTCCCAATTGATGAAACCGATTTCTTCACCTTTAACGGCAATCCGGATTGAAGGACCAAATGTTGAAGCTGTTTAAATGATGCTTGAAGTGTATTTTCGGTTTTATTTATAATTTAACAATAAAAAATCACATTTGATTCTAATAAAAAATACACTGTTTTATTTTTATTATATTTTATAGAAACAAGTTTCGAATTTAATCACAACAATTTAGCTATTTGCTTAGTTGCAGCCAAAATTCAAGTGAAATCAAATTACCAAATTTTTGATAAAAATAATTAAATTTTTTATATTTAGATTTTCAGGGCTGACTTTTATTAATTTTATTAATCTTTTTTTTATTAATTCTTTTGCTATAAATAATTGAAATAAACTCAGAAATAATTCGAACACAAACACTGGAAGAGAAAGAATTGTACAGATCCCCGACATCAATTTTTATTAATCAGATTTTATGTTTTTAACAAACAATGAACTTTAAAGGGTTGTAAAAGGTTGTAAGCCTTTAAAAAGGTTGTAAAAAGATTTGTAAAAGAGAATGTTTTATAATTCAATTATACGCCATGTTATTAAAAATGTTCTAAAAAACCAGAAAAACAGTAGTAGATCCGAAGCTCCAAAGACGTACCTTCAAACCCGAAGTTGATTGAAAATGAGCCAATTTAAAAATTGACTTTTGGGTCCGTCCAGAACATGAATGTCATCTACTATGGTTTATCGTGTCCCGATTTGCCAATCTTCAAATCTGGTCACCTTATCAACTGAAAGATGTGATCAAAATATGCACCGTGCTGAAGTTTGAGCTTCAGCGAGCAACGGGTCTATGGCAGCATATTTTCATTTTGTACTGTAAAAAAAGATTACGTCGAAAACAAACTTTTTAAGAGGAAGGTAGCTCTAAATATACCATGTAACCAAAATTAGTCAAAATAAAACGATTACTACATAAAAGTTATAAAATTAGTCAAGCTATCGCAATTTTTCTATATACAAACAAAAAGCAAAATCATTTAAAAAAGCAAAAAAGTTTAATCGATTAAGTTCAAACTTCTGCACGACTGCATGTTTTGGTCTTCCGGTTTCATTCACCAAAATTTGCGACAACTCATTTCTCTGAATTTTTAAAAACATAGGTTAACTCCTTCCATATGTTGTTTTTTAGGATTCCAGTTTGTCATTCGCCAAGTTTAGAAAAGATAATCGTTGGATGGTATCATACTCGCTACTACTCCCAAAACACACAAAGAAAATGCATCAATGTTGAGTACATGGAGGAAAAAATCAGTAAAATATATTTGCAAATATGTCAACAAATAGTGATATGACAACGTTAATGCATACGTTTTATAATGATTTGATGTCAATAGTAATACCAACGTATAGTCATAAAAGTGTACAAAAATAAGTTCATCACCACCTCAGAGCAATTGTTGTTCGGATTATGTTTACTTTATTATCATTTATTACATTCAAAGAGTACATTCTAGTTTATTTTCACTTTTGAAGACGTTTAGTGCCACAGCATAGCCTAAAACTACAACAAAACGCTAATAAGTAACGTTCCAAGACCATTCCAAAAAATTTAATATAAATAATAAACAAACATTATTTTTTTATTGCGTAAACATTTTAAGGATTGATTACCTTAAATATTACACATTAATTATATTTTGAATAAGTGTAACGTGGGTTGTTTATATATACTTGATTTATTTTATATACAATAATTAATGATTTGTATTTTATTGATTTAAGTTTTTTTCTTTAACTATTTCACTCAAAATTATTTTTAAATCTAGTTTTGATTTCATGTTTTTTTTCTAAATTTCTAATAAATATTTACAATATTCCTAAATTTTGTTTATAGTACAAATTAATTTGTATTTAATTATAACGTGTTGATTAATTATTATCAACATAAAAGAGATATTATAATAAGAAGACTGAAAATTCAATCAAATAAAATTCTTAAATATAAACATTTTTCGTAGTTAAATTTTGAAAATTTGTAAATTCTCAAAATTAATTGAAAACAGGAAATTTTCTAAATTTTATTTATTTTACGATTTTTTTGCACATTTTAATATTTTTATTAAAAAAAATATTTAAAATTTTTTAAATCTCATATATAAGACAATCAGAGTTCTTATGATAATTATTTAGCTTTTAAAGCGTAATATTATTTAATTTTTAATTTTTAAAAAGTAATTTAATCCTATAACAATTTTTATATTTTTGTTTTAAAAAAAGATTTAATCTTTGGTTTTAACTTTAATTTTTGATTTGAACCAAAAATAAAAATTAAATAAATTTTGTATTTGAATTTTACAAAAATATAAATTCTTAAATCTTAAAACTTAGTTATTTATTATATAAATATATATTTTAGTTAATGCTCCCGATGTTTAGATGTCGGTGTAGGTACAAATGCTTGTAAACTGAAATATCGTTGACGATCGTCTAACGATACACTTGTGATATGATGAAATTGGCATGGAATTGAAATTTGTTTTTTTGATGGAAGGGTTGGTGGTTTCGGTCGTTTTGGTTGTTTCTTTTTACGTCCTGGTACACTTAAGGCTATATTTTCTGGATCACTTATTAAATGTTCGATATATTGCCAAATTTCACGTGCGGCATGACTTGAGTCATAACTGAAACCAATAAGTTGTGTATGATCTAAAATGAAAAGTTTAATTATTTACTTATACCACAAAATACTCAGTTTTGATTGTCTTACCCGTTGATAGACACATTGTATGAAATGCTGGACCTGATACTTTATAATCTGATAAGTTATCTATTGTGTCTCGCCAGAAAGCAAAACATGTTCCTCGTTCTGCTAATACAAATGTCACTCGTGGTGTGGTACGTGAACGGGCTGATCCTTTATCGTGAAGAAGAACTGGAATTCCTGTATATACTAATTGCCAATCTTTTCCAATACTTTCGTATAAGTTGACCAATGAGGAACATACAAAAACCTATTGGAATAAACAAAAAAAAATCTAAATTAGTAAAATAACAAAGAATAAAAAAGAAAATGAATTTTTTTAAACAGAGTTAGACATGAGACTATATTGGCCATCTAAAAAATCAGTTTGGCAATAGAAATAAAAATTGATTTTAATTTAAAGATTTTCTGTGTTCTGGCTCGTTTTCGTTATTTTCATATACTAATTACTTGATGTTAGAGTGTTAGCTACCAGGCGAGACTGCAGGTGATGGATCTTGTATAGCTCTTTACGATCTGTTCGCTATAAGGTCAGCTCGAAAATAATCAATAAGGGACTCCAAACCAAACACTGCTCCACCTAAACCAATTTCCTTCCACACTTATTCCTTTTCTCAACCGGGCTGGATCATAGTGTAACACTGTCAAGCTTGGCGCCCAGTCCAATAGCTCAGTCGATAACGGTGTATCCGGATACCTGGTGATCTCCGAACAACCTAGTTTTGTTTGTATAAGCGAATCTCTCTACCGATGGATAATTTTTCTACGAAGCTCGTGGGAACCAAATTGAAAAATCAAACAAACAAAAATAAAAACAATAAGAAAAAACTTGTTAGAATTAAATAATTTAGTGAGTCCGAAACGGACACTAGTGACTTAACACTTGCTCCAAACTCAATGGTCTTGGACCAAATATCAGGCTCAAGTGGAAAAAATTTCCCCGGCGCTCTTTCTTTGAACGTAAAAATGTGATGAGAATAATCTAAAAGATTAATCTAACTCCTACTTCAAAAGCAACAAACCTTAAACAATTGGACCAACCAGCTTATGAAGGATAAAGCTGAGAAGTCTTCATCGAAACCTGGCCAAAAATGCATAGATTCACCCTTCAAAGACGTTTAGTGATATACTAAAAAAACACGGTAGCTCTTGCTCTACAAAATGGACATAAACTCCTTTGGGAGCTTTAACCGGGGGCGTTTCTGAAGGTGGTCGAAAAAGATCAAATCCTCAATAGACCAAGAGCTTGAAAGAAAAGTCGAGCAGAACTTTCAGATCGTGAGGGCATCCGTCTAAGCAACGAAATTCTAGCGACTTCTATTTGGAAGAGGTAGTAGAGGGTCGCGAGAAGCTATCGTTGTGATTAACAACAAGTCGCTTGCCCATCTGGTCATCTGTAATGAAGAGATCTACTACGGCTTCTGTACCTTACGACTAAACATGTAAGGTCGAAACCCGAACCTCTTGAGGAAACTGGCTCAGAAACGAAGGGGAAGTGTTTGGGGGAATCTTGTACCAGTTCGCACAGCGAATAAGAAGGCAGTGCAGAAAATTGTTCGCTTGGCAGTCACACAATAGGAGACTCTATATGGTACCTGCACAATTATGACGTGCGGATGTCATCCGAATCTGGAAGAGATAACAACACCACTGTGGTAGAGGAAAAAACTAATGCGTTGTAATGACGTTAAAAATGCATCAAATTAAACTTCGTCACGCCCAAACCACTTCGACGGCACTTCTAACCCAACTCTCAAGCTCGGATGAGGACATCGATCTGAATCAGGAACCATGGATATCTAAGAACTAACATCTGGATTCAAAACTTCTAATTATAAATTCTATGTAAGGAACAATAATAAGGTAAGAGCTTGAATTTAAGCTAAAAATAACTTGAATACTTTGTTATTACCCAACTATAGTGCCAACGACGGTCACCATCAGCTTGGAGATCGGCCAAAACTCACTTTGGCAAGTCGCCTAGTTTATAGAGTTAGATTACCAAGGGCAACTCCTCTTATAGATTCGGGCAACTGTTGTAACGGGGCGCAGAAAAAAGACAAGGGATTAGTCAATTTTTAATCATTTACGAACCACTAACCTTACCGTATGCCAAGTTGGCTGCAAACCAATATTTGTCCACAGAAAGCGGAAGTTCTAGACGTGACTTTTGTCTCTAAAGAAATATTGATAAACGAGTGGAAGGTGTCGGGCGAACACTCTTTTTTAGACCACAGTTACCTTCAATGTCCTCATGTTACATAACCCCTCAACAAAAGAGATGAAAACTAAATATATCGGTAGGGCATTTAACTGCTATTGTCTAATAAGTCTCTTAAAATTGATATCTGAATTGATAACTTTACCAGTAAACAAACGTAAAGGGGAAGACAAAAACCACCACGGTAGAGCCTAGAACTGGATTCACTCGAAATAAATCAAGGAAACTCTTTAAAATAGCGAAAAGCTCAAGGGAGCAACCAAATTGCAATCTTTATAAAAATGATAGAAAAGACTTAAAAGAATTATTAAGCTTCAAGGTTCAGAAAAAATTCTTGCAACAATACCAGGCTATCTGGATAAATCGGATGATATATCTAGACTACTGCTAGTATGCTAGTATGGACACTACGCAATTATTAATGTACACACACTTTCCTCAGGATGGGGCTAAACTCCGGCTACTACGAGAAGTGTCAGGCCTTGTAGACCGAGAGCCCGCGACGGCCAGACTTCGTTATTTTATAAAAGCTGAAAGTTTTTCTGCACATACCTCCTACTCAGGTATAGGAACGATTAGCGACATATGAAGTTTGGATCATGGTGGCTTTGGCAGGCAGCAGGTAACAAAGGGACCTCAAACCTCAACAAATTGATAATGTTTAAGGTTGTCTGGCAGGGGTTACCACGATAGTAAGTGTCTGGCAATGGGTGACGTGACTTCTAATACTACCCCGAAGAATATGTAAAAAAATTACCTTTTATACTTTCACGAAACTTTGAAGGCCCCGTTGTTACCTGCTCCCTGCCAAAGCCTCCATGATCCAAACTTCATATGTCGCTAATCGTTCCTACTTCGGTAGGGGGTATGCGCAGAGAAACTTTCAGCTTTTGTAAAATAACGAAGGTCTGGCCGTCGCGGGCTCTTAGTCTATTAGTCAGTTTGAACCTGTTCAATAGACCGAAGTAAGCAGGGGAAATCTCTTACTAACATCCCAACGACCTTCGACCCATCACTCTATCATATTTTCTTTCTTAAAATACTGGGAAAACATGATCGACGTTCATCTTCGTCAAAGCATGGACCCAAATAAGCTGTTAACAGCACAGCATGCGTATAGTAAGGACAAGTCAATGACAGAGACTCTTCACTCTCTAGTACGCAACATCGAACATTCTGTGGGGTATAAAATATGCTCATGAAAGCTTTCTTGGATATGCTATTATTATATTAAGCTATTATAGAGGCAGGCACTGACTCATGGAACTGAATGTGGAGGAATCCTTGGAGTATTAATCGAACGCATGCTGGGGCGGTTCACATAGAAAAAACTCTCCCCTTAAGGGAGAGTGTTGTCTCCTATTCTGTGAAACTGGAGATAGGTGCAGATGGAGTGTTTTAAAATACGGGCTTACGCAGATAATGACGAAATTTTTGTATCGAGTAGATTTCCGACTACGATAAAGGAACGAACTATGCAGACTGTTCCTGCAATAACATTAACAGGGGCCAAAAATGTGATGGAATCAATCCTGCGAAAACAGAACTGTTTATTTTCACCATGAAACACAGGATTCCTGATGTCGGTTCTATCCCCCTGGATAGGAGTAGTCTGGTACTTGCAGAACAAGCATAATACCTAGGTACCATCCTTAATATGAGGGTATGAGCAAAAAAGCGGGGTAGCACTATACTCGTGTACAAAAAGCCATTGAAAAAGATGGGATTTTGCACCTCTTTGAGGCTTCACACGTCTGTGATTAGATCGATTTTAATGTATGGTGTGATCATATGGTGGACTGCAGTGTCAACATTAACAACCTGAAATTGATAGAAAAAGTTCACCTGCACGAGCAAGGACTCATCCAACAGAATATTGACTACATTCCTACTAGATTATTTTTGGAAAATAGTTGCAGTACTCCCGTGCCAACCAGGACAGCTTGGAGGGAGTGACGCTTGGCGATCAAGAATGTGGTGTATAACCACCTCTCCTTCAGAATAGGTCTTAGGGAATATATGTCAACTCTCATGCCGTCTAAGCTTTCTAGGAGTGGTATGAAGGGCTGGCGGGGAGGGAGGTAGTGAAAATGTTTATGGATCGCTTCAAACTCGATGGCAGAATCTTAAATTTAACAACGTCAAAAGTAACACTAAACTGAAGCTCTGAATGAGATGCTCAAGCAGTTTGCTATCCATATTATAACGGTGCCGAGCCACAGTGTCGTTACTAGGCAAGGCATTGAATGGGATCTTTTAAAAGAAAATGATCTAGACTGATCGCTTGCCTTTCTCAAACAACTAACTTATGCCACAATTACCTATAACCATAGAAACAATATCCTTGAGTAGGCAGGATATTGGTTGATTGGTAGGAATTATCACTGATCATTGCATACCGATACACCGGTATTTAACGTGTGTCTTCTGGATTTAGATTATCTTTAAAATCTAAGAACGTTTCGTACATTATTGGTCTCAGTTACGAAGCTTACAGTTACGAAGCTATTTTCCCCGTAAAAATTAATTTGTCCAAACAACTTTCTTTCGAAGGAACCGGGTTCGAAGCCTCATCTAGGTCAAAGTGTTTTGAGCAAAACATTAACAACCATAAACACACCAGTTTTCTGAAAGTCAACTAATATAGTTAATAAATTGGAAAAACTATGGGGTGATCACCAATATAAAAACTAATAAATTGAATTAAGTCTTCAAGTGAAACTCGACCATAAAAATTGAGTGAATTGATGAAATTAATATAGGTGGGACACTTGTGGACAGCCTACGTTCCTATATGGGACATAACGGCACAAAAAAAACAACTTT
Source organism: Diogma glabrata (assembly GCA_963693315.1). NCBI lineage: Eukaryota > Metazoa > Arthropoda > Insecta > Diptera > Cylindrotomidae > Diogma > Diogma glabrata. The sequence goes on from OY856187.1 coordinate 139,416,085, forward strand.
CTTATGCATGAATTGACCGTGATCAATACAACTTATCGTTTTTTTATTCATATCTTTCTCTACCGTTTTTGGATTGATATTTCTTTTTTCGATTACTGAATTTTGTTTTGTTGTTGATTCATAAGTTTTTTTTGTATTTACTTGAACATTTGGTAAATGAAATACAGTGGATATAATCCAATAGTTACGGTGATAATTTTTTTTTAAGTGGTGTAATATTTAAAATTTATTTGATATATATTAGTTTTTGTCATTAAATAATTAATAAAGTTTAATTTATTTGGTTGAATATATTAAGAATGTTTAGTTAATTAAAATTCAGGATCGCTCTTAAATAAAATATAAAAATATATTAGAGAACAAAAGAAAAGAACATATTGACGTGAATGTTTGTTATGTCTTGTAAATTCTTGTTGTGTCCGTCTTCTTAGTCATGCAGACATAAATTTTTTTTGATAAATAGATAAATTGTGTAGCTTAATTAAGGAAAAAACTTAGAGAATTTGTTTTCATTTACTTTACAGTGTAGTTGAATTAAAAAATAAAAATTAAATAGAAATTTCTACATGTTTGTTTTGTCAGCCAGATTCATCGACAATTGGTAAATTGGCTAATAATTTTCCAAAGCGATAAGTTATTTAATTAATTGATTTGTATTATATCTATGAACATAGAAATTTTATTTTTACATAAACTTGTTGAAATAAATAAATAAATTTGAAAAGTAATTACGGTAGTTTTCAATTTTTATGTAAATGGAAAAAGAAAACTTTATAATACTGTTGTTGTGGGCGAACGTCTTCATTTTGTTTGATGCATTTTATAACTACTTGTATTATTTCTATGCAACAATCAGCCGAGCCAGCGGTGCAATGTATTATTGTTATAGTGTTACTTGGATGTATGCTTTAGTTGACACGGTTGGATCCTGGAAAATCATGGGGAGAGTGAAACATTTATCTAATATTTGTTAAATATAATAATTGTAGTTATATTGTGGTGTGTAATCAGATATGCATGCAAACGAGACTGTGTAAACAGAATGAAATAAGCAAAGAAAAGGAACAGGGACTCTGATGACACCAACAGCCGAAAAAAACGAGATCATCACGTTTTTTCCGGCTTTTGGTGTCGTCAGAGTCCCTGTTCCTTTTCTTTGCTTATTTCATTCCGTTTACACTGATTATTTGTACTGAACTGGGGGAAATTACTTCTCGAACACACATGACTGAACCACGTTGGAACAAAAATCTCGCAAGGCACTCAGTCCTCCGATTGCTTCCTGTTAGTGACTCACTAACAGGTCCAGTGTTCATTAAAGTACATATTAGAAGAAGATGCAATGTGGTTTCATCTATCTATGTTGCAAGCAATTAGCAAATCAATGAAAAAAGTTTATATCACTTTTAAGTACTCCGACACATAATTCACAATATATTATTCGCTTCACCTAATTAAATAACTTAAAATGCGAAGTTTTGTGATGGAGTTCAATTCTAAAAAAATAAAAGTTCTTACAAAGAAAAAAATTAAATACTTGCGAAAAATGTTTACCCGAACTCAACTCTTCTACGGAGTATTACAGCAAATCGCTCATAATCTTTCATCTTATATAAAATTCAAGATTATTATTTTAATGAAAATATAATTACAAGTCAGTTATTTCAAATTTACTGTTACGAAATATAATCAAAAATTTAACCATTCAAATCAAATGTTGCATCTTCCCACAGACAATTAGTTGTACAACAATTTTATGATTTTGTAATAATATTGTACTTGTTGGTTTCTAATTTAAACGATTATGTTTATTTTAAGTGTCTATAGTTTAAGACAGATTCTACTTGATGATTTGTAGTTTAATATGATATCATCATTATTATTCAAGTAATAACTTCCAATTTGACTTAATAAAAACAAAAAGAAATGATCTTGAAAAACTGCAAAGTAATATATTAACCTTAGTTGCTAGCACTGAACCCACAAACACCACATTGTAATTTTTTACGAAAGCAATTTTACCTCAATTCAACCTTTAATATTTAAATTCATATTTTAATTGCTTTTCGACTCGTGTGAGAATAGAATTAATTTTCTTGGAAATACAAAACTGGTGATCATAGGTCATGATATACATCATTAATTTTACTGTAATCTTAAATCTCGCTATGTATATGTACATAAATACATAAATTAATTTCATTAATCAAATCAACAAGAAAATATGTTTTCTTTAAAATCATTTTCATTGGTGTCTAGACAAATTGATTATATATGTAAGATTTCTATTACAATGACGAAAATTCAATTTGATGATTTGAAACATACAATTAATTTCGTTCGAAAAAAAAGAAATAATTTCAAAATTTGTAATACGATATTGGTTGCTTGCAGACATGAAACAATATCAAATGTAAAAACCAAATTAAATTAAATTAATGGACAATCAGCGGTAATTTAATTGGACATTGCTCATTGCTTAACTGTTTGTTTTATTTTTATAGAAATTATTTTAATGAGAACTGAAAGAATGATCGAGTTTATAATATATCTATATTTTAATGTTTTTTGATGTTTCTTAAAATCAGTATATGTAAGATTAAGTCATTCGACTCGTGATCGAAGTTTAATCAAAATTTTTTTATTAGGTTACTGGTTAATAATACTTTATTTTCTTTCTACCCTCACCTCTTTCACTCTCTCCCTTTTTATCACACCCCTCCTCTCTTTCTTTTTTCGTTTTTTTTTTCTCTCTCTCTCTCTCTCTCTCTCTCTCTCTCTCTCTCTCTCTCTCTCTCTCTCTCTCTCTCTCTCTCTCTCTCTCTCTCTCTCTCTCTCTCTCTCTCTCTCTCCTCTCTCTCCTCACTCTCTCACTCTCTCTCTCTCTCTCTCTCTCTCTCTCTCTTTCTCTCTCTCTCTCTCTCTCTCTCTCT